>LR738709.1:494470515-494537456 GCA_902687465.1 Secale cereale
ATCACTCCATCATAGGCGCAAGCACTCCCCCCCCTAAGTATGACTATCTCTCACTAGCTATCAGGAACACACGTATTGTCTCCTTCCATCCATACGTCTATCTCGATATCTCTCGGGGTATCTTCTATCGCGCACACACCTTGTCACTCGATCTCCCACCCATGTAGTCCCATCACGATCTCCAGGGGATCTCTCTATGACAAACATACACTCTCTCCTCCCCATGTTTGCATGTTCTTCGTACGTCTCTCTCGACCTCTCTCCCTTGTTTGTTAGACCCCTCTTGGCCACGTGCTAGGGGTCTTGCTCTCTCGGTTGTAAACAACCACACACTATCTCCTCACCTTGCTTCCGTTGTCGAAGATGCATGTGTGATATGTTTGCATAAGACACACACGTTTTTTCTCGACTTTTATCGAGTGTTGTCCATGTCTTTTTCACACACACACACTTTTTCACTCATTCTTTCTATTTCACTCTCTCTCTCTCTCTCTCTCTCTCTCTCTCTCTCTCTCTCTCTCTCTCTCTCTCTCTCTCTCTCTCTCTCTCTCTCGTTAGGGACTCTCTCACGTCCATAAGCATATGGATGTTTTGAATAGTCAAACCTCAGAAAAGTTTGACCAGGTATATGTGGAGAAAAACATTTACATCTGGAAACATCATTAGATTCATCACAACACGTACTTACTTGATACTATCATTTATCTTTGGTATTGTAGATATAAGTAATTTCTTTATAAACTTGGTCAAAGTTTCAAAAGTTTGACTTTTAAAAAATGTTGGAACTACATTATCAAACGGAGGGAGTAGCTCTTTCTCTCTCTCTCTGCTATCTCTCACGGGCCTCCCCTCTCACACGAACACTCTATACCGACGGATTATACGCTCACTGTGTTAGCGTATAGCTCTGTATATTGTTTAGTTGACCGGTCAACTAGTCCACATGCTGCCTTGTCAGTTCGTGTTCTGTATCTTCATGTGCTGGCCCATGTCGCAGTGGGTGAAAATAAGTAAACTAGAGGCCCATCTGACACGTGGTGAAGTAAGCAAAGTTGAAACCACTCGGGGTAGCACCCCGCTTGCTAGTAAATTGAGGGCGCATTGAGGACACACTTCTTCCGCGTGGAGGACGCACTCGCGCACAATTCACCACTGCGCAGCGGCATGCAGAGAATGACGCACTCGCGCACACCCAGCACACAACACACACTAGCACACGTGTACACCGGCATCACCGCCGGTTGAGATGGACGGCAAGGCAGCCAACAAGTGGAGGCAGCTCGAGCCAAAACCGCATCCGGCGAGCCTGGACATCATCAGCAGCCCCCCCCCCCCCGACGACATGCTGCTCGTCATCATCGGCCTCCTCCCCACCAAATCTGTCGCGTGGACCGCCCTGCTCTCCCGGCGGTGGCGCCCCCTCTCGCACCGCGTCCCCCTCAACCTCACCGTTGATAGCTGCCTCTGCGATGGGGATTGCAAACGCATGGCCGCAGTCTCCAAGAACCTTTCATCGCACCCTAGGCCAGCCAGACGCCTTGACATCCACATGTCCAGTACCAACTGCAAGGTCCAACCCAAGTTCGACGAGTGGTTCTTATCCCCCGCCCTAGATCATCTCGAGGAGCTCCGCTTTGAAGTTGTACGATGTCGCTCTCTGCCGCCGTCCGCGCTCCGCCTCGCGCCAATGCTGCGCCGCACCAGCTTCAACTCCTGCTATCTTCCCCAGATTAATGTCGCACCCGCCCTTCTTCTCCCTCAACTCAACCAGCTCGACCTCTTCGACATTGTCATCTCGAAGAAGGCTATGGAGCACCTGCTCCGCAACTGTACTGCGCTCGAGTACATTCGTCTTGAGCATATCCACGGGTTCATTAGCCTCCACATCGCCTCGACGAATCTCCGATGGATTTATGTGTCTTGCTGGCCCAGCAACAAGACGTCAATTGGGAAGATATCACTCCAACTATTCCACGTTATGCTCATTGAGAATGTGCCTTTCCTTGAGAGATTGCTTGTATCGGATCTAGAAGGTCCAACATAAATTGACAGCGTTGGTGCACTCATCTGCCAAATTCTCTAAACTCTTTATTGGATCCGTAATCGTTCAGGTACAACACTCATCTTCTTCTCCGTCTTCTTGAAGTTCACATTTTTTAAATTTCTTCTTGATGTATTTACGACCGTCTTTCAGAAAATGATTCCCACAAGCTTGACCCAGTCTATGCGCACAGTGAAGATCTTGGCAATAAATCTGTCGGCCCCAATCTGGATCAAGTTGTTGGATTCCTTACATGCTTTCTGTGCGCGGAGAAGCTACTGATCGAGGTGAAACTTCTTTCCTATTAGTAAACGGTAATCACAACGTGGCTCAAATTTTTCGTAATTTTCCCAAATTACGATGACAAGTGTAGTGTTCAAAACTGCATCTACGCACTGCAACAAAAGAAATGTCTTTAGTATTTTTTTCTCACGTGATCACCTGCATCGTTTTTGTTGTTGTACTACTATAGTAGCCTACGATAGTCATAGTGGAAAGTAACTTAGACTACTCCAGTAACTCTATGGTTACCCTAAGAGCAAGTATTACCTCCGTCCTGGTTTACTCTTCCTATTTTGTAGTATCAAAATTTGACCATAGATTTAACTGACAAGATGTTAATGCATGTCACTAAGAACTATATCGTTGGATTCGTATTTGAACATAATTTCAAATGGTGTAATTTTTAGTGACATGCATTGGCATTTTCTTACATAAATATATGGTCAAAATTTTATACTAAATAAGAGGTTGTACAAAAGTGGGCTATAACGGCTCTCCACTATGTAGGCCAAAACACATGCCAAATTCACTTGTGATGCATTTGGCATCGATGCCCTCCATTGCTCACCTGGTGCCCCAATCTGGATTACCTACTTTGCTCCGGTGCCAAATTAACTCATGCAATGAAAAACACTTGCGTGGGAGAGAGAGAGGACTAAGGCAATAAAAAACACTTGTTTGGGAGAGTGAGAGGCTGGTGTAGTTGGTTTGATTGATTTGTTTATACATGTGGGTCTGTGTGCACAGCGGTGCCAACTCTCTCACATCGTGAGAGTGGTGCCAAAATCTTTTGATTTGACATCGATGCGTATTATGTGGCATACTCTTACGAAATATGGCATCGCCAGGTAAATGAGAGGAGAGAGAGAGAGAGAGAGAGAGAGAGAGAGAGAGAGGGAGAGAGAGAGATTGTGAAAAAATATCACTAGACAGCCAACCCTATCGTATGAGCGATT
Organism: Secale cereale; assembly: GCA_902687465.1. NCBI lineage: Eukaryota > Viridiplantae > Streptophyta > Magnoliopsida > Poales > Poaceae > Secale > Secale cereale. The sequence continues at coordinate 494,473,795 of LR738709.1, forward strand.
GATATTGGTACCTCTTGATGACATGGCAATCTTATACATCCAGCTGCTCTAATATGTCCTCTTCTTTTGCAGATAAAAAAAGACCCGAAAGTGAAAAATGTGCTGCACTATAACAATCTCATCGAATGCCTTGATCTCCATATTACAGAAATTGATTTGATCCACTATCGAGGCAGCACATCTGAGATTAAATTGTCCAGGTTCTTTGTTCTGGAGGCAAGTGTGCTCAAGGTAATGAGGTTTCGCGTTCTCTGGCGCAACATTGAATGGCGTGCTAATCACTGCAAGCGTCTAAGCCTAAATGACAAAGTCTCCGCACAAGCTGAATTTGTTTTTGAAACATCAAGTGGCCAGAGACTCGAAAACTTATTTGCCCATTAGTGACTTGTCAGGGCGGTGGATTTTAGTATGTATGATAATGCTGCATCCACCTAAAGTAACGAAAGTTCTTACGTAAACTTCCTAGTAATTCCCTCTTCGTAGGTGCAGCATTACTCCTAACATTTGTAATATCAATTTGAAACTTGTAATATTTCCGTGTCCTATTCCTGCGTTTTCAAAATCCTGCGAATCAAATAGGTCCTGAGTTGGTGATGATGTTGTGCCTGCCATCTTTCACCAATAGCCGTCGGATCTAGATCTGACGCATACAAACCAAACTTCTCTAGTTTTGCAAAAAGATGCTCGCACTTGTTCCCTATTTACAAACAACTCCTTGTCTCTCACAATCATCCTTATCTCCTCCCCACCACATCTACAAGGCCATGGAAAAATCTGGTGTGATGGCCGCTGTCGGCGCCGTCCACCCCCCAATCTTGGTGTTCCGTACATTGCACGGGCATCTACGCACGGGAAATTATGTCGAACACGGCTAGTTGTAAGCAGGTTAGGTCTACAGCCATGATGATAGTGACTACAGACGGTAAGGCTGACTATGGTATGCCGAACACGGCGCCTATACTCAGGTGTCATCTCCGGCGTACGGTCTTGTCACTTCACTGTGAGGAGCAGCACGTAATAATTTGACCAACGGGTAGTACAGTGCTACTACTACATTGGTAGTATTACTACTACTAGTACTAGCACCACGGTTTGGATTTAGTAGTACTACCACGTCCATCTGGATTTAGTATTTGACTAGCAATATCTAGTAATGCATGTCACAAAAAATGTACTACTCCCTCTGTAAATAAATACATGGTGTATTGTTTTATTCCTATCGGCGATATAACTTAATGTCTTTTTGCTACTTAACAGGATTACATGCAATTAACTAACCACTTCATGTGATGTTTGGTAGTCTCAAGTCATTGAAAGCATGCATAGGCACGGAGGGGGACGCAGCTTCATTGACTTACTGCACCTGCCTTTGGGTGTATGACACGTGGGCCCAACGGGTGGCTGGCCAACATGTCATACAGCCAAAGGCAGGTGCAGTAGAGGGGCGAGGAGTAGATGGCCAACACGCACGTGAATTCAACGCAGTCTGCACTTCTCATATAAAGGCTCCCGCCAGTCCAATCTACGAAATCCTACGCACCTACGCACCCAAGGGCAAGAGTGATCACTCCAATCACAAGATCAGTTTACTAGAAGCTAGACCCATGGAGGCGATGAGCGCGAGCATCAGCCGGCTGTGCCAGATGGTCCACAACGCCGGCCTGTGGCCTAGCACCGAGGAACGTCTCCAGGTAGTGCTTGAGGCCACTAGGGCGAGGGGCCCCTTGGACGGCAGCTTCGTCTCCTTGTTCGATGAGGTCCTCGTCGGCTTCCTCGACAAGTTCACCGTCGTCAAGAAGCTCGCGGACGACCTTGACGTACGCCTCCAGCCCACGCGCCCAGGCTGTGCGATGCCTGCCACCCTCAACGGCCTCTATGGTGACAACCTCTTCGACACACTGGTGGCCCTACGACTACCCACCGTCGCGCCGAATGTCCACCTCGAGGTCGCGCTCGCCGCACAGTGCCTGGTGCAACAAGACACCATCGACATAATCACCCACGTCTACGCACAAATCGTCCACAAGGACTACTACATGCAAGAGGGGGACGATAGGAAGCTGGCCTTGTTGGACCGCAAGGCAACCTTGGACGGCATTGTTCAGAAGCACATTGAGCTTGCCGCCAACGCCGCTGCTCCTCACACGTTGGTTGGTGACCCTGTGCAGTAGGGCGTGAGGATGTCGTTGATGGATCCGTATGTATTTTATCTTTCCGTCAAATCCATGTAGTAGTATATGGTACTACTAGTAATTATCTTACCTTTCGAATCAACTTCATAATTTTCCTACGTACTCCATGCATGAACCGCGCCAGAACCAAACTTCTCATTACTCTAGGGAAAATCGTTATTTCTATCTATCGGTTGCCACATGGAGCAGAACCAAATTTTACAAGTTACAAGTTCAAAAGGAAAAGCCTGCCGTGTCCGCGTCGCACCCCCACACGGTTGGTCCGGCATGCCGCTCAAGGGGGAATGTGTGTTGTGTTTCATTTTCACTTACAAGTGGGACCACAGTTGAGCAAATCGACTATCAGCAAACCCCCACCCCGCCCACCGCGCGATGGCTGATAAAATAGGAGGGAGAAGAGATGGTTGTAGCACGGACTCCAAGAAAATTGGCGTCGGATGGGACTCGTGTGGGTGGCGTGTGTTGTACTGCTAGACATGAATGCTAGTTATGGCCTATGCCACCCCACTATATCGAGGTGCTGGTTACGTAGAAAAAATTTCCTCGAGTCCGTGCTCGGCCCTCCTCTCTCTATGTCTTCTCAGCTAGCCAGCAGACGCACGGAGCCCATCGTCTGTTTGCTCAGATGTGGTTCCACATGTCAGTGAAAATGCAAGAGGTCCCACTGAACCTGCACATCTTTCACCTCGACATGCTGGTGATGAAAAACAAATCCAATAAATATCTTTGGTGGCAGCCTTTGGAGTTACTCAAGAGTAGTAAGATTCTATTTACAGTTTAACCCAAGATGCACATGGCTTCAACTACCACTCTATTTTCTTGCATGACACGACCTGGATGTTGGATGTCCCACGTGCCGGCAAACGGAGGAAGAACTCGACCAAATCTTCGGTTGTGCTCTCGGATTAGACTAGTTGTGCTAACTTAAAATTTTATTGTGTAGAATGGATGCAAGTTTTGGTATTGGGAAGAAGAGTACAATGATATATTGATAGAGCGCAATTTAGTAGATGTTCTAGCAGTTTTAGCTAGCATAGAGGCTAGAGATGAGACTAGTGCACTTGTTGATAGAATAGAGGCTAGACACGTCTACTTCCTTACACTCGAAGAAGAAAGAAGCACGCAGGATCGACCCTCCGCAGGTCAACAATGAATGTATCGAGAAGGCACTAATCCAACTTACAGGAGGAGTTATGGAAGTTGGATATCTTCTAAAATGTATTCTTCTGGTTCTTGTTTTTCTAGTCAAAATTTTGGTGATGTATTTCCATGTACCAAAAAATCAATGATGAAAAAAGATATGTGTTTGCAAAGAAAAATGTACGCGGCCGGGATGCGTCCCCGTGTTCGGCGCACGGCCACCGCATCCGAGAAATGGCCCGGACACGACCCCATTGCCCTACCCAAACGGAAAGAATCAGGGCAAAACGGAGGTCCGTTTGGGGTCGTGCGTTGGAGTTGGCCTTACAAGTGGGACCGCAGTTTAGGAAACCGACTATCTGCAAACCCCCACCTCGCCCGCCGCGCGATAGCTGAGTTAGAGAAACGACGAGGTTGAAGAGATTGTTGTAGCACGGACTCCAACAAATATGGTGTCAGATGGAAGTCGTGCTGGTGGCGTGTGCCGTACTCCTGGACGTGAATGCTTGTTCTGGCCCATGCCACCCTACTACTCCTACTACTTATAGTACTAGTAGTATCGAGGATTCGAGGTGCTGGTTACGTACAGCGAACACATTAACATATGGCCCACCTCACACTATGGCCAAATTTCCTGGAGTCTGTGCTAGGTTTAAAAAGTGTTCTTTGTGAGGATGGGTGGCTGGTCTCAAGTTTAAAACTTGTTGTATTACGTACGTTAACGTAGAGATAGTATGTGAAGCTAGTACAAATAGTGTACTATTGTTGATTAGCATCATCCAATAACCTATTGCAATGCACGTACAATTATGTATTCAGAAAATATATTTTTTCCTTGTCGCAGCACCCACTCAGAGAAGCGACTCGAAAGTCATTCATAAATTTAGTAAGTCTATCATAGGCATATTATTTTATTACCTACAACAGGTCATCAACCCACAACGACAACGAGGATACATTATAAATACTAAAGTTTTCATCACACAACAAATAACAAGCAATGAAATGAACTTCAACTCAACCAATCCTCGGCGTTGGAAACGATTGCTTTGAACCACAAGTGATTCTTTGGGAAGGGCCAGCTAGTGTCAATCTCGAGACCAATGCATGACTGATCATCCAGGCTGAAACGGCCTACTATATCACGACCAGGGTAGGGAGCCACCGCAATGTCCGACGTATAGATACAGTTGCTTCTCATAAATGGTAGTAACGTTGTGTCAACAGCAGTTGGATCGCCTTTTACCATCATTGGATAGTTTTGTCCAAGGAAGAGCGAGTTTGCTCCAATACTATCAATACTGTACCAGGGAGAAGGTGTTGGCGCTAGCACACTAGTATCCATCCCGAATACCATGCAACGGGTGTTCGAATAGGTCCGGAGAGTGCGACCATGGGAGACAACACCTGCTCCCTCAGTAGTAACATCAGCAGTGGGCTGTATACAGACAAGAAGTGGTGATCCAACATGGAATTAGTTGCCAGCCGCCAGTGAGCATATGGGCCCTGCTCGTCCTCATGCTCGTGATCATCACCATCGTCATCTCCAACATGGTTATAAAAAAATTCAAGTATAGGTGGTGGAATGTTCACAGGACCTTGGAAACACAAGAAGAAGGTTAATTAGTAGAGAAGGGAAACTTGCTAACTCGCATGCATGTGGATGAAATAATTATAATTACGATGGAAGACAAATGTACCGAAACAATAAGGATCCCATGCAAAAACAGTGCCACGAGTGGTGGCAGCAAACACAAGCGTCTCACATTCAATTGCATCACAGTACACATCCGTGTATAGAAACTGATTTTTGAGCAATATCCATCCAGTCGAACCACGAAGGACGGCAACAAACTTGTCAAAGATAGCAAAAACTTTATAATTCTTGTAATTCCAAGAGCAGTTGGGAACTCGAGAAATTGCTATCTTCTATAGACGACAGTCACCGTGATCATATTTGAACGTACGTAGATCATCTGTGTGCTCAACCTCAGGGCACTCAGAGATTTTTGGAAGTGGAATCGGCTGACGAGTGTATATATTCACAAGTTCCCACTCGCAATTGTACCCAATATAAACAACCCAATCTCCATTTGCGCCTGCCCAATGCTTGCCCTCAAGCGATGGCATCTTAAAGTCATACGTGTCATTATCAAGCGGCATCAACTTGCACAAGGCGAGGCTTCCCTCATTCCCGCACCAGTCAGCAGGGTCACGGCGAAGAAGATAGTGGAGATCAAACCGCTCCTAGACCCTTGGGTTCCTTGTAACGATGTTATTAGTTAAGTCGAGAATGTTCTTGAACGAACCCGCCATGCTAGCCGAGGTGATGATGTCGCACCGATCAATGAGTTCCCCCACCATGTCATCTTTCAGATCGGGGCAAGAATAACGGGGTCGTTTCTGGCTTGTTCCCTCCATGGAGAAGACGATCGAACAATGGCAGAAGGAAGGGTGAAGGCAAATGGAGGAGGGAGGAAGAGCGTGCGATAGCAGTTCCAAATCGAGAAGGAAAGGCGAAGAGTCGGTGGACGGTTGCCAGTTTTCCACGGTACACGAAGAGGCGCCCCGTCCTACACGTCCTTTCGGAAATTGTACAAAAAGGACTCGTCGTCGTCTCACTGACATGTTGGAACGGGACCACATGTCAACGAAACATGGTGTGTAATTTCTTGTGCAAAATGTGATCTGGCCGCGTTGGCCTGAGGTGCCGCATTAGTTATCGCTGAATAATATAAAATATTATGAGTGCAGGCGCTCCACCCCGAGGTTTGTAGCTCCTTCTTGGTCGTCGGGAATCTATGTGCTTCCACTCTTTCGTTTAAGACATGAGCTTTGTTCATCCTATTGCCGGCATGCGGGACATCTATATGCCTCCATTTTACAAAATCCTACTATATGCCTCCATAACACGCGGGACATCTAGCATCAAGGTGGCGTGTCATGCAAGAAAATGGAGATGTGCACTGCGTAAGTGAGTTGTGCACTTCGATGGCACCTATTACTATGCAATATTTTTTCTCCTCGATGGCACGTGAATAGTGCACGTACTCAATGACAGAGAACGGGATGGTAGCCATGGACATGGTCGGCCCTTTTTGAAGAGAGTACTAATAAATACATAACTTTGATGTGTCCCGTAAACTCGCAGAACGACGAGAAGCATGCTTACTATGCCTTCTCCCTCGCCAACGCGTGCGCGGTGGCTCGCAGCACGAGGAGAAACTTTTGCTTACAAGCGGTGGACGTGCAACAGTTCATTTGGTGTCAGATTGCCAGAAGTAGTACCATCATTATTGTTCGACTTCTGGAAGAGGAGAAGAGCCAAGCACAAGGTCACCTACTAACCTGTAGTACTACTATAGCCAAAGATGGTCCACCTTTTTAGAGCATGGTTAATTAATATAGGTGGCTCTTGCAACGGCATATCATTTAGAGAAGTACTCTCTTCGTAGGATCAAAGGAAGTGAAACAAAAGTTGGAGTGGATGCTAGATTTCCAATTAAAACATGATTACATAGGGAGAAAATCCTATAGCATTCTATCCTATGAATCAAACGACCAATGTAGGAAAATTATGAGGGGGGGGTCTCTCCAATAGAGTTCCTCGGCTCGCACCTAGCATCATGGTGGTCGAACTTGGAGTCATTCATCTGGTACACAGGACCACATGTCAACGAAACATGGTGTGTAATTTCTCATGCAAAATGCGATCTGGCCGCGCTGGCCCGAGGTGCCGCATTAGTTATCGACCTTTGTTTTTTTGATGGCATGTCGTTCAGTTTTGAAGCACGACTAACTGGTACTGTTTGCAGAGAAAATATAAACTACTCTACCACTACTCCACCTCTAGTACTAGTAGTATAAAAAAGATATACATGCTGGAACTTCGGAGCTTTCTTGCTAAGGGCTGTCCACTTGCTTCTCACACTATGACCCTCTCTCCACATCTAAAAAAGACGGCCTCTCTCTCCCTCCTCGCCGGTGTTCACAGATCCGTCGGGGAAGAAAAGGACGTGCAACGTTGACGCACTCGTCGTCGACGAGCGAGGTCATGCACTGACGACAAGGTCGCACTCTCAGACCTAACGCCCGCGCGGGATGGCCTCCGTCCCCAAGCTCGCTGCTGTAGTGCGTGCGGAGGACGACGATCACGAGCGAAGCCACTTCCCGCCGACCCTCAGGTATGCTACCGCTTTTCGAACCATACCCTTGTTCTATTGCCCCATCTGCCACGTCGCTGCATGTGGATCTTTTTCCACTCCACCATATTCCCAATTTGTTATCCTGTGCTCTGCTGGTCACGCAGACGGAAACCTTAATTTGCACTATTAAAGGAAACCCTACTTCATGCAGACTAATCCATATCTGGGTTGAATAAGGAAAGGAAGGGAGACTGTAATGTCCAAGAGAGTAGGCATCGAACCCGCATCTAGGTTGAAAAGGGGGAAATCAGTAGCTAAGGAACGAGTCTCGTGTCTCTTGGTTGAAGAAGGGTAGAGAGGCATGACAACGCAATAGAGAATGACCAGGTCGATCGGTTTGTTGTCCTCACATAGGAAAAAGGTGGCTGAAATATAACAAAATTGGGACGTAATCCACATATGCTGCCTGGATATTTGTTGCTCTGGGCAACCATACCTCCCTCACCACTCTATGTGTCCGTGGAGGTACATCGTACTGGTGCGCCCACTATCCGAATGGGTCTCCCATGCTCTTATTGCCACTTTTTTGCTGTTAGTATAACGCCGGCGGTAAAGTCAACCAATGCTACTTCTAAAGTGATGCCACATTTAACTAATGCCGCACTCAGTCTAATGGCACCGATAAATTTAAGCAATGCCATTTAATGTCTCTGGATTATTTCAGGGTTAGCTCTTGATTGTGGATGTATTAAAGATTTTTCAGCTAAGGCATCCTAATGTTGTTGCACAGCCAATACCAATGATGAAACTTGTTACTACCTTCAGATTTTTGCACTGTTAATGCTTATAGATTACATACCTCACTTTCATGAGATAAGTCAAATTTTTTGTACAGTGTCACCAAAATGCCAAGGCGCGGATGTCATTTTATTTTGGTTAAACTGCACAAAAAATTATGAAGACAAGAGGAAAGGTCAAGAGTGGGCACCTCTTTATCCGGCTGTTTTCCTTGATTCGGTTGGTCAAGTTTTATGTTTAATTGACTATCAAGATTGGGATAGCAATTTTCAGGTCCTCTCGAGTTCGAAATGATATATACCTTCAAAGTACATGGTTTGCAAAAAAAATATACTATCATTAGTTCATAATGCTAGTTACCTTCAGACTTTTGTATTTGGTTTAATGTTGTTGCCAGATAGTATACCAATGCTGAAACTTGTTACCTTTACATTTTGTATTGTTAATGCTTATAGAAATATTCAAGTGCTAGCTTATGGAGATCAGTTCAGTAAAACCATTATACTCTACCCGTAATAAAAAAATTACTCCATTGTTCCACTAGCCAATGGATTAGTGTATATATGTACTATTTGAATGGTGTTGAATTAGCGTATCGACATATATAAGGTGTGGCAAGCTTTCCCAGAGCAACAAGTTTCAACATTGGTATACTAGTTGTGCAACAAGTTTCAGCATTGGTACAGAGGGTGTAGAGTTCACTCAAATACTGCCAGTAAAGCTAGCCACACCATTGTTAAGATTGGGATACCAATTTTTCATGTTCACCTGAGTTTGAAATGATATTTACCTTGAAGGTACATGGTTTGCAATTTTTTAATACTGTCATTAGTTAATAATGCTAGTTACCTTCAGACTTTTGTATTTGGTTTAATGCTCTTGCACAGCTAGTATACCAATGATGAAACTTGTTACCTTTACATTTTGTATTGTTAATTCTTATAGAAATCTTCCAGTGCTAGAGCTTATGGAAATCTTCTAGTGCTAGAGTGATGTCTACACACGCTTCTACTCTTGTAGACTATGTTGGGCCTCCAAGCGCAGAGGTTTGTAGGACAGCAGCAATTTCCCTCAAGTGGATGACCTAAGGTTTATCGAACTCAGGGAAGTAGAGGTTGAAGATGGTCTCTCTCAAGCAACCCTGCAACTAAGATACAAGAAGTCTCTTGTGTCCCCAACACACCTAATACACTTGTTAGATGTATAGGTGCACTATTTCGGCGAAGAGATGTTAAATGGCAAGTGATATGGATGGCAAAACAAAGTAATATAAATCTATAATAAAAAGTGCAGCAAGCAAACAAGTGGTAAACGTGAGCACAAATGGTATTGCAATGGTGGAAACAAGGCCTAGGCTTCATACTTTCACTAGTGGCAACTCCCAACAACATTAACATAATCGAATCACATGATATTTCCCATAAAACATGCAAAGGGGACGCACTCGGAGGTCATTCCTTCGTGGTCAAGAGAGGACGAGAATTATGTAGGGCTACAAAAGCACACCTCAAAGTTCGTAGTTCTCAATCTAAGGATTTCCCAATGTCACCGCGGCCATCCAAAGAGAGTCCCACAATCACCACAACATATCTAAAGGATAGTCAAAGACAAGCACCAAGAGACTCTCAATCTTCAATCAACACACAAGAGAGGAAATCACTCATGAAAATATTGTTCTAATCCATGTCCAATAGACTGCTGTCACCTTGGTCTCGGGGATTATACTAGATAAAGACAAGTGAGTACATCAATCCAATACATAGAGGAAGGGGAAATATCATGGGATCACCCTAGATTAACATAGCCTATGATCACAACGAAGATCACATCATGGGAGAGAGAATTGACCACATAGCTACTGGTAAGAACCTCAGCCCCGAGGAGGAACTACTCCCGCATCATGGAGGGAGGAAGCAACGTCGATGGAGATGAATCCGGGGGCACTTCCCCGTCCCGGCAGGGTGCCGGCGCAGGAATTCTGGTCCCCCGAAGCTTGATGGCGATGGCGGCGGAGATCAGAATCGCGTCTGGAGAAAAGGGGTCTGGAATCAGGGTTTTCTCGACGGACCTTAAATATATGCCAAAGGGGGTCACCGGGGGAGTCCTCGGGGGCCCAGGTGCCCCCCCGGTGCGGCCTAGGGGTGGGCCGCCTGGGCAGGCCGCCTGGAGCCCCTGTGGGTCCCCCCCGGCTGTACTTTGGTCGCACGGTAGCTCCTGGAACGCTGATTTTTTATATATTTTTTCTGGATTTTTCCTGGCAGTTCTCGTAATGTGAAAACCTGAAATACAAAAACAGCCGAAAACAGAAACTGGTACTGGGGTGCACTGAGTTAATAGGTTAGTCCAAATATAATCAAAAGTGTATGGAAGTGTATAAATATCATAGCAATATCACCCAAAAGAGGCATGGAGCAAGCAGAAATTATAGATACGTTTTGGACGTATCAACATCCCCAAGCTTAATTCCTGCTCGTCCTCGAGTAGGTAAATGATAACAAGAATAATTTATGTGGTGACATGCTATTAACCATATAGGACTTATTCATAGTCATATGACAAAAGCTTACTGAGACAATGAATCTGTAGTAATTAAGTTGCCTCATGAGAAAATCACAAAGAACTGAAAGTTTTACAATATGATACTGAAACATCAAATAGATTTGCAATGAACATGATATGCAAATATGATAAAGTGATATCTAGCTTGCCCCCTTTAGTGAAGCAAAACATAAATGCAGGGGCACCTTCAAGGTTTAAGTGATGACTAGATACAATGATTTCAGAATAAACGATATCACAATCATGCAAAAGACAATGCTACTTTGGGACAATGCACATTACACTCAGAATGACAATCATGCTCTCAGTAGTTGGTGCTTTAAAAGAAGGTGGAGACTCAACATAAGAGTAAAAGAATGGCCCTTCGCAGAGGGAAGCAGGGATTACTCATGTGCTAGAGTTTTTATTTTGAAAACATAGAAGCAATTTTGTCAACGGTAGTAATACTTCATATGTGTTATGCATAAGACATCCTATAAGTTGCAAGCCTCATGCATCGAATACCAATAGTGCTCGCACCTTGTCCTAATTAGCTCGGATTTCCATGGGTTATCATTGCATTACATATGTTTCAACCAAGTGTCACAAAGGGGTACCTCTATGCCACCTGTACAAAGGTCCAAGGAGATAAATCGCATTTGATTTCTCGTTTTTGATAGATCTCAACTTGAGTACATCCATACCGGGACAACATAGAAAATAGATAATGGACTCCTCTTTAATGCTTAAGCATTCATAAGAGGTTGAGGATTAATGTCCAAGCTAAAACTTCCACCATGATACATGGCTTTGGTTGGCGGCCCAATGTTCTTCTCTAACAATATGCATACTCAAACCATTCAACATCACCCTTACTTCGGACAAGACGAACATGCATAGCAACTCACATGATATTCAACAAAAGTGTAACAGTTGATGGCGTCCCCAGAAACATGGATACCGCTCAGCAAGCAACTTATAAGAAATAAGATACATAAGCGACATATTCTTTACCACAATAGTTTTTAAGCTACTTTCCCATGAGCTATGTATTGCAAAAATGAAGGTTTTAAAGGTAGCACATGTAAATTTACTTGGAGTGGCGGTGAAATACCACATATAGGTAGGTATGGTGGACTCATATGGCATAACTGGATTAAAAGAATGTGGATGCACAAGCAGTCAGTCCGCTTAGTACAGGTGGAGGTTAGCAAAAGACTGGGAGCGACCAACTAAAAGAGCAATGACGGTCATAATCATGCAGAGCGACAAAGCAACATTGAATCAGGCATGGTAGTTATATCGCTACTCAGAAACAAAAGATCATCAAGGCTTGACAGACTTTCTTTACAGTCTTAAATATGCGTGAGCATACGCCAAGTCAATCAAAATAAATTCTTGAAGGAAGATATTACTAAACCATACCACATCATAGGCAAACAAATCAAGTTGGTACTCCAATAACACATTGGGAATCCCCCAGCTATTTGAGACTAACCACAAGAAAACATGAACTACTAAGCGCCATTATGCACGTAGCATCTTTATCATAGACATATCAACCAATGCAACGGAAGCAAACTCTCTTAATAAGGTGAGCATGGTAATTAAAGAGAGTTCAAGCAACCAACTAAACAAAAGCTCTTTGAAAAGATAAGCATGAATACTAAGAGCTGAACATGATAGTAGCTATTAAAAGAGAAAGAACACACACAGCGAAGATAAACAATAAAATTCTATGTTGTGTTCTAGGTTGAAGTGGAGCGTGTTTCTCTCCCACACAAAGAAAGCTGAGTTCCAACTCGTTGTGAAAAACAAGCAAAGCTAAAGAAAACTAAAAATGAAACTAAAAGCAAGACGCTCCAAGCATAGCACATAACACATGAAGTGATAAAAATATAGTGGAACGAAAGACGAACTGATAATGTTGATGGAGAAGGGGATGCACGGGGGCATCTCCAAGCTTAGACGCTGGAGTCTCCTTGAATATTTCTTGGGGGTGCACGGGGGCATCCCCAAGCTTGAGCGCTTGACACTCCTGAATCTTTTTATCATCTTCCCTCGCACACTTGAAAACTCCCTTCATACATAACTCATCATAATCTGATTAGCGAGGTTAGTACCCATAATAAAATAATTGTTCCTTGCTGGACATAAAGATATTCTTGAAGTTCAACTATTTCTCAAGATTGCCAAAAGGTTTTTGCAAAGAAAAAGCAAGCTCTTGGTTTGCAAAATGAAAGAAAGGCAAAACAGGACAGAATCTGTGAAAAACAGAACAGCAGGTAGTAAATGATTTGTTCGGGGCACTTCTGCAACTCTAATCAAAAAAATCAGAACAGACGCACGAAAGACAATTGTATAGAGCACGCTGTCGAAAAAATTCAGACCAAAAAGATGATCTGGTGATGTTATACGAATTTTTCTATCCAAGGACAGAATTGGTTTCCTGGACAGCACGTCACAACTTTTGAACTTTCTTGCAACCAGAGGCTACACTTGGCACAAAGTTGAAAAGTAAAGATACAATGATGATGCTACTGTAGTAACAACATCAAGACACAACAAAAGCAAAATAAAATTTTATTCATTGTGGGCTGCCTCCCAAAAGCGCTTTCTTTTATGCCTTTAAGCTAGGCATAGGACTTTAATGATGCTCTCGTAAGAATAAGAGCTGAAGAACAAAAGAGGGCATCAAGAAGCAAATGCCAAATACATTTAAGCCTAACATGCTTCCTATGCATAGGAATATTGCAATAGAATAATTCATTGAAACACGAAGCAACTAGCATAGGAAGGCAAACAAGCATAACTTCAAAATATTCACCATAAAGAGAGGAAACTTCTTATTATTAAGATATTTAGAACCAAGCCTCCTCTCTCATTATAATTTCAGTGGCATCATGGATGAACTCAACAATATAAGCATCACATAAAGCATTGTTACCATGATCCACATGCAAAAAGGTACACTCACTCCCCACATAAGCATAATTTTTCTCATTGGTAATAGTGGGAGTAGGACTATCATAAACAACTTGAACACTATAGATTAGTTGTATATTAGGAGGGTGGTGTTCAACAAGGGAGTAATTCCCTTCATGATTATGACAAGTTTCATAAGGATAATTTCTCCTTATGTCATAGGTACCTTTATAATCACTATAGATTGGAGTTATAATAACATCATGGTAGAGAAGAGCATTATCATTGCTAGCAACTATATTTGTAAACATGTTGTCTTTATTCTTACTAGCAAGAGAATTATCAATTATCACATCACTAGTGGGGATAGGATTTGCAATCCTATCATCCCCAAGCTTAGAGCTTCCCATATCTTCACTTTCAGAGTTGGTACCAAAAAGATTTTTAAGATCATAAGCAGCATTATCATCATTTCTCCAATCACAATAAGTAACATGCATATCATAATCAAAATCATCTTCAATAGTACCTATGGACGTATCATCAAGATGATAATTAAGGCAATAAACTTCACCTTCTTCTTTAAACTTACAACCGTTAGGATAAAAGTTGATGGGAGGAATATGCTCAGGCCAGGTTGATACCCATTCTTCTTCCTTCTTGCTCCTCCTCCACCTCCTCTTCTTTTTCTTCTTCGTCACCTTAGGAGGGGGTGGTTGGAGATGAAGCTTCTCCACATATCCTGGTTTATCATTAGAAACAATAGGGGAAACTTGGGAGAAACTCTCCTTTTTATTAGCAGAAATATAAGAGACATTTTTATACTTTGGTAAAGTTCCCTCCTTTCTAATCTTACTTATGTAATCATTTTCATGGCAATTAACAACACAATAGAGATGGCAATTTTGCAAAGTGTTTTTTATTCCTATGGCATTATCATCCAGCCAATAAGTCTTTTCTGATAACTCTTCACACATCAAAAATAACATAAGCTCATCATAAAGATCAGAGGTGATCATGTTATCACACAACCGGTTAACGGTTATGTTATGAAAGTTCATGCATTGAAAATTAAAGTGACCCTCTATACGGCAAAGTTCACAAGTAAAAGGATAAAGGTCACACAATTCTCTTGCAATTTCATTTAAATCTCTGACCCAAGTGATTGTTCTTTCATGCTTATGTTGCTTACAATACTTCTCTTCTTCAATCATAGGCCTTTCACAAGGTCTATCCACTCCACAAAAATTAACATGCTTATATAAAACTTCATTTTTAGGAATTGGATCATGCATGTTGCAATCATCATGAACAATTTCATTTTCTTTGCAAGTCTCTTTAAAAGGTTTATGATACTTGATCCAATCCTCCTTAGGCATATTAAGATGTGAAGCAAAAGATTTGAGGAAATCAACAAGGAGTTGAGAATCAAGCCCAAACTTAGCACTAAACTTATTAAAACTTGTAGTTTCAACAAAGGACTTAATGCAATCATACTCATAAATTATACCTGACTCTTTACCTTTGTCGATCTCCCAATCTTTAGTGTTGCGTTGAATTCTTTCAAGGAGTTCCCATTTAGCATCAATCTTTTTGTTTGTGAAAGAACCCATAGAGGAAGCGTCGAGCAAATCTTTATCCTGTCGAGAAAGCCTCGCATAGAAATTAGTAATAATCATATCTTTGGGGAGTCCATGGTTAGGACATTTTAGCATTAACGTTTTCAGTCTCCCCCAAGCTTGAGCTATGTTCTCTCCGTCATGAGGATAAAAATTATAAACATAATTCCTATTCTCATGGACTTCATGAAGAGGATAAAACTTGGAGTAAAAGAGAGACTGGATCTCTTCCCACTCCAGTAGATGAGAGTCATTTAGTAGCCTATACCATTCCAATGCTTTTCCTTTCAGTGACAAGGCAAATAATTTCCTCATGACAAACTCCCTTGATACACCTGCAAGCTTAAATAATGAACATAGTTGTGATAGATATAGCAAGTATTCACCGGGATGTGTGTCTCCTGCATAACGATTAGCCAAAACATAATCGATAATACCAGCTGGTATTTTATAGGGCACAATTTCAGTAGGGGGAGGAGCAACCACCACAGGTGTGGGGCGTCTTCCCGCAAGCAACGATCCAATAGCATGGTTTTCCATAAACATAACTAGTGAAATAAAAACAAGAAACAAAAAGATTTAATTGCAAGATCTAAAGATATACCTTCAAGCGCTCACCTCCCCGGCAACGGCGCCAGAAATAGCTTGATGTCTACACATGCTTCTACTCTTGTAGACTATGTTGGGCCTCCAAGCGCAGAGGTTTGTAGGACAGCAGCAATTTCCCTCAAGTGGATGACCTAAGGTTTATCGAACTCAGGGAAGTAGAGGTTGAAGATGGTCTCTCTCAAGCAACCCTGCAACTAAGATACAAGAAGTCTCTTGTGTCCCCAACACACCTAATACACTTGTTATATGTATAGGTGCACTAGTTCGGCGAAGAGATGTTAAATGGCAAGTGATATGGATGGCAAAACAAAGTAATATAAATCTGTAATAAAAAGTGCAGCAAGCAAACAAGTGGTAAACGTGAGCACAAATGGTATTGCAATGGTGGAAACAAGGCCTAGGCTTCATACTTTCACTAGTGGCAACTCCCAACAACATTAACATAATCGAATCACATGATATTTCCCATAAAACATGCAAAGGGAACGCACTCGGAGGTCATTCCTTCGTGGTCAAGAGAGGACGAGAATTATGTAGGGCTACAAAAGCACACCTCAAAGTTCGTAGTTCTCAATCTAAGGATTTCCCAATGTCACCGCGGCCATCCAAAGAGAGTCCCACAATCACCACAACATATCTAAAGGATAGTCAAAGACAAGCACCAAGAGACTCTCAATCTTCAATCGACACACAAGAGAGGAAATCACTCATGAAAATATTGTTCTAATCCATGTCCAATAGACCGCTGTCACCTTGGTCTCGGGGATTATACTAGATAAAGACAAGTGAGTACATCAATCCAATACATAGAGGAAGGGGAAATATCATGGGATCACCCTAGATTAACATAGCCTATGATCACAACGAAGATCACATCATGGGAGAGAGAATTGACCACATAGCTACTGGTAAGAACCTCAGCCCCGAGGAGGAACTACTCCCGCATCATGGAGGGAGGAAGCAACGTCGATGGAGATGAATCCGGGGGCACTTCCCCGTCCCGGCAGGGTGCCGGTGCAGGAATTCTGGTCCCCCGAAGCTTGATGGCGATGGCGGCGGAGATCGGAATCGCGTCTGGAGAAAAGGGGTCTGGAATCAGGGTTTTCTCGACGGACCTTAAATATATGCCAAAGGGGGTCACCGGGGAGTCCTAGGGGGCCCAGGCGCCCCCCCGGCGCGGCCTAGGGGTGGGCCGCCTGGAGCACCTGTGGGTCCCTCCCGGCTGTACTTTGGCCGCACGGTAGCTCCTGGAACGCTGATTTTTTATATATTTTTTCTGGATTTTTCCTGGCAGTTCTCGTAATGTGAAAACCTGAAATACAAAAACAGCCGAAAACAGAAACTAGCACTGGGGTGCACTGAGTTAATAGGTTAGTCCAAATATGATCAAAAGTGTATGGAAGTGTATAAATATCATAGCAATATCACCCAAAAGAGGCATGGAGCAAGCAGAAATTATAGATACGTTTTGGACGTATCATAGAGCTTATAGAAACCTTTTCCCATTAAGAAATTGGAATGCTTATACTTGTGAGTCTATGCTTCAACTAGTACCACTTTTATAGTAATCACACTTTCAATATCTATGCAAACAGGGATGCTCGATTTTAGTGGAACTGTCCAACTGGTTCAACATTAGGAGCATGTTTTCTTCCAAACCTTTATATCCAATTGGTGGCACTATGAGTTGTTCATTAAGAAGGTACATGGTTTGCTACTATCTTGCTACTCTTTTTGTACTATCATTAGATAGTAATACTAGTGGTTTGCATGTGAATTTATTGGCAGGATGGACCTACATTGGAGGTGCAGGACAGGATTCAATGATTGCATGCTCAATTTCGGTTGTATCGGTTTCACCTCTTCCATCACTGTGAACATGGGTATCCTTGGTCTGATGAAGAATAGGCGCTATATTTCTGCTCTGAACAAGCAAATCAATTTAGTATGAAATTGTCTAGGGCAAAACATGACTGTATCAAATTGTCCAGTGGAAAACATGACAGATGCTAAGCGGAAGAGACATGTTTAAACCGAAAATACAAGGTGGGGTATATGTTTACTAGCTGCTTGATATTTGTGCAGACAGAGATGTCTGCCCGTTGCTATTTGGCAAACACACAAAGTGACTGCAATTTTGGTTGAACTGCACAAGAGAATAGTATAGTCATTACATGCAGTGCCATTTGAAAATAGACACCGAAAGATTGGATAGTCACTTCATAGACTGTAGGAAAGTAGTATTGTACTATTTATTGGCCAACACTAGGTGCTTCATTGTGTTGGTCTAATTATACAATGGGCATCATTTTGCCTAAGTTAAAGTTTGTATTCCAAAAATAGTCTCGCCGTGTGATCAAGAGAAGACCAAATCATATTGCAGTGGATGTTCCTCCATCATGTGTGGTTCATTCTGATGGTTCCAGCTGTTGGTGAAACCATTTACGTTTGCAAGAGGAATTGTAGAGTTCACAAACAAATTTGTCTTTCAGTCTGTACTGAATGTTGGCCAAGAGAAGCATCCATGTTAGTAGGAAGAACATTTGTTTTTTCTAGATCTTTGCTTTTGGAACTACATATTCGTATATGATCTGTGAATCATTGAGATGCATTAACATGTTGATCTTATGTATGGGAATTGTACTAGTTGGTTTTAGTTGTGGCTGATCTTTGCTTTTGGAGCTACATATTTGTATATGATCTGTGAATCATTGAGATGCATTAACAATTCCTTATGTATGTTCGCTCAGTGTTTACAAGTTATTGATCGATCGCTAGCTAGCCTACTAATGCGCTCCTGGAAGTTTTAGTTGCGAGGCAAGATCTGAAGTGGCAGTTTTTTGAATAAAAATGCCTACCTCTGAAGAAACTGACAAGCTGCCCTGAAGAAAATGCCATGCGAATCTGAAGAAACTGCCAGCAAATCCGTTCGCAAATGCCTTATCTCCCAGTGAATGTTCATCAGTTAATGTGATCGTACACGTACACCATCCGACCTACTTGATCCTACACGGATAAATAGCGGATCACTCACGTACTACCTCCTTTCCGATTCGCGGGGCTCAATTCAAAAAACGACCTACTCGATCCTACACAAATAAATAGCGGATCACGCACATACTACCTCCTTTTTGGTTTGCAGGGCTTAATTCAAAAATCTCACCAACAAAGGTAGATGATGAGTGGTGGAATGATTTTTGACAAGGAGGGAGTACCTCATCTGGATGATTCGAGTTCTCAAATGCTTTATCTCCCAGCTAAATGCCTTATCTCCCAGCTAAAGTTCATCAACTAATGCCCTCAGCTGCGACTCGTTGCATACTGCTCCGCGTACTGGCTGCGAGCGATTTTGAGTGCCTGCATGCAGCCGGCCGTAATTAAGGCAGCTAACTGATGCGAAAAAAGATGCGCTTTAATTGTTGTGGGCCATTTAAATCCGTGGAATCATTATTGACAAGGAGGGAGATGATTCGAGTGCACTAGTTTGACCGTCATGCCGGCGTGCAACCCAGCACGGACGGGACGGGACGGCACAATCAGAATTTCAGTTTCTCTAGTTTTCCATGGCAAGCTGGCGCGCTAAGCCATGCCTGCTTAATTATGCATTGAATTCCGATGACCGTCGCGCTACCTTCCGCCTATAAGTACTGTTTCCCGGCCTTCTATGGTGGCACCGTGACCCAACTTGTCCTATACTCATCAGCCCCCACCGGCCCGACGTCGCTCGCCACTTATCCTCGCTCTCGCCATGTCCGCCATGCCCCCGCCCGTTCGCGATAGGCTAGGCCGGAGGCGGTCACTGCCGGAACTAGTGTTCGGTTTTCCACCGGAAGGCAGACGGAGGGAGGAGGCATTCTATCGGTCTTTTGATGGCAATGCGGAGATCGAGGACTTGTTGGAGCGCGACCGTCTGGCGGAGGAGCAGGAGTGGTTGGAGCGCGATCGCTTGGCGGAGGAGCAGCGTATCGCCGATTTGCGCCGCTAGCGGGACATGGAGCAGCAGCGCACCGACGCTCTGAGTCGCAAGCAGAGCGCCCGCAACTAGGCCAACTACGTGGAGGCCGGCGCCCAACAAATAGCCCTGGAGGCCATCGGGCACGCACACGTTCGCGACGCCGATTTTTAATACCAGCTCGTCAAGTGGGTTTCCCGCTTAGAAGCCGAAGCTTCGGTGGACCACGTCGGCATGGAAAGGGCCAACGGGCGCGAGCAACACGCCCTATCGCACCTCTAGCAAGTCCGAGGCGAGGCGGAGGACGCCGATGCCGGTGTTTAGCATGTACCGCAGATGGCGGCCGGCATCGTCTAGTTAGCTAAGAGTAAATTAGTACTTGTACGCTACTAGAGTATTAGTGGGAGTACATAGTTAACTTGGCTATGATGGTTGTCAACGTGGAAGTTCAGTCCTCTATATGTGGATCAGTCCTGTTCCTTTGCTCTGAATGTTGAACTTTCCGTTTGAACGTATGGAATGGGCAGTTATTTTTTTAAATGGGTTGTATTTGTCCTCCACGGGTTTAGAGGCTGACTTGTGGGCCTACCAACTTGACGCGTACACAATCAGGAGATGATTGTATGTGGAGAGGATGACAGCAGGGACCCGCCAAGGTCATGGCAGAACGCAAGCAAGTGCCTTCTTATTTCAAGCCAATAAAAAAATGGCTCCTCCTAATGGATTTCTGACATCTGGGTCCCATGCCATTGTCAACTTAGTCAATAAACAAGAGAATTGCACAACGAGCGGCTGACACCAGGGACCTAGTAGCTCGCCTAGTTATTTTTGTTTTGGGTTAATTTGATAAATGCCACTCCAAATTTGGTGTTTCTGAGAAATGCCACTGCAATTTCCAAACTTTGAAAAATGCCATTTCATGCCATTTCCAGTGGCATTTTTCGAAGTCTGGAGTGGCGTTTTTCAAAGTTTGCAAATTGTTGTGGCGTTTTCCAAAGTTTGCAAAAATTGCAGTGTCATTTTTCAAAGTTTGGAAATTGCAGTGGCATTTTTATTAATCGCCATAATTGGAGTGGCAATTATCTAATTTGTTTTTGAGACGGAAGCAGGGTGTCAACTGGGCTGTGCGGGGCACTCTGGCATGTCTAGACAGCCTTTTCTTTTATATGTACCGTAGACCAACCCAGTAGTTTTTTTTTCTTTCTGAAAATGGCTAGCCCAATTTTTTCGTGATTTTCCAAGTAAGTCGCTTTGTCAGGCATGTTGGGCTGCAAATCTTTCAAGACAAGGACAGCTTCATTCGGCTGAACGAGAAAATGGCCTACGAGTAATGAGAAATGGGATGTACATTTTTAAAACACATCAAATCGGCAATTAGTTTCAAATTTATTTTTTTTCATTTCGAGATTTGAAATTGCATTAATTTTTATGCGTGGACAATTTGTTGGATTTTATATTGATATACATTTATTTTTAAAATTAGTTTAAATGTGACTCGAAATTTCGGGATTAAAAACAGTTCGGACCGCATCGAAATATGCAAAATTTCGTATAATTTTTTAACCGTGGCCACAATATGGGCTGTAATGCTAACAAAAAGAATATGGGCTCCAAAAAAACCCTTAAGAATTAGCAAATGCGATGTAAATTATTAGAAATAATGGCAGATGGACTGAATGATGTTTTCCATAGATTTGAGGCTTTCCTAAAAAAAGGTTGACGCACAAGAAGTGATTGTTGGATGTCCATCCAACGGCCGTCGTGCTTCTTCAATCTCTGATCTTCCTGCTCCAACTGCTCAAACAAGCGCCGGTGGGACTGCCTGCTCTCTCCTCCCCGCGGCCGGCTGTGCTGCCGCGCAAGCCTCACCGCCCCACCGTACTCCCATCGCTGGCCTAGCCATCCCTCTACTCACCCACACTTGCTGTTTTCTCTAAGGACGGCATACGAACCAGTAAACCCTCATACTCCTCCGCGTGGGAAACAACTGTCGAATCTTCCCTGGCCCCATGTCGTTCCCTTCCTAAGCCTCGCCGTCATCCACCACTCTGGTGCTCTCGGCGCGGCCTGGTCAACGTGGTTAATGAACGACATCCATCGGAAGTGGACTGTACGTGGAGAGGCTGACAGCTGGTTCCACGGCCGCACGCAAGGAAATGCCTCCTTATTAAGCGCAAAATAATGATTCCTCCACCTGACAGCTAGGACCCATGGGAAGGGCTTCTGTATTTCGTGACAAAAACATCCCACCCGCTGACAGGTCGGACCCGCCAGCTATATCTTTGCACGCAAGGAAGTGCCTCCTTACGACGCACAAAAAAATGAATACCCCCTGTTAGCTGGGACCCACCATAGTGGGTGGCTGACTTGTGGGCCTACTAAGTTGACGGGGACAGAGGGCTTTGTCAAGTTAGTCAATATGAACTATTCTAGCCCCAGTGACCGTACGATGTCCATCCAACGGCCATAGTGCTTCTTCAACCTCTGGTCTTCTTGCTCCAGCCACCCAAAGCAGCGTCGGTCGTGCCGCCTGCTCCTGCCTCCCGTGGCCGGTTGTGCTGCCGTGGAGGCCTCACCGCCCCCATACTACTCCCACCGTTGGCCAGGCCATCCCTCCACTCACCCACACCCCCTATTATTCTGCGGCGACGGCAGCCTCACATCGTAGCCGAACCAGTGAACCCTCGTACTCCTCTCCTCGTGGGAATCCACTGCCGCGTCTTCCCCGGCTCTGTGTCGTCCCCTTCCTAGGCCTCGCCGTCGTCCATCGCCTTGGTGCTCTCGACGCGGCGTGGTCAATGTGGCTAACGACCGACATCCATCGGAAGAGTACTGTACGTGGAGAGGCTAACAGCTGGGTCCACGGCCGCAGCTGGGTCCACGGCCACAGCCCAGTTTTTTTGTGATTTGCCAAGTAAGTCGCTTTGTCAGGCATGTTCGACTACAAATCTTTCAAGACGAGGAGAGCTTCATTCGGCTGGCCAAGAAAATGGCCTATCAGTAATGAGAAATGGGTTGTACATTTTTAAAACACATCAAACCGGCAATTAGTTTCAAATTTCTTTTTTTCATTTCGAGATTTTAAATTGCATTGATTTTTATGCGTGGACAATTTGTTGGATTTTATATTGATATACATTTATTTTTATAATGAGTTTGAATGTGACTCAAAATTTCGGGATTAAAAACAGTTCGGACCGCACCGAAATATGCAAAATTTCGTATAATTTTTTAACCGTGGCCACAATATGGGCTGTAATGCTAACAAAAAGAATATGGGCTCCCAAAAAACCTTAAGAATTAGTAAATGGGCTGTAAATTATTATTAATAATGGGAGATGGGATGTATGATGTTTTCCACATATTTGAGGCTTTCCTAAAAAAAGGTTTACGCACAAGCAGTGACTGTTGGATGTCCATCCAACGGCCGTCGTGCTTCTGCAATCTCTGCTCTTCCTGCTCCAACCGCTCAAACAAGCGTCCGCGAGACTGCCTGCTCTCTCCTCCCCGCAGCCGACTATACTGCCGCGCTGGCCTCACCGCCCCACCGTACTCCCATCGCTGGCCTAGCCATTCCTCTACTCACCCACACCTGTTGTTATTCTCCGACGACGGCAAACGAACTAGTAAACCCTCATACAGTCGTACTCCCCTCCGCGTGGGGAACAACTGTCGAGTCTTCCCTACCTCCGTGTCGTTCCCTTCCTAGGCCTGGTGCTCTCGGCGCGGCCTGGTCAACGTGGTCAACGACCGACATGCATCTAAAGTGGACTGTACGTGGAGAGGCTGACAGCTGGGTCCACGGCTGCACGCAAGGAAATGCCTCCTTATTACGCTCAAAATAATGATTCATCCACCTGACATCTGGGACCCACTGAAAGGGCCTCTGTATTTCGTGAAAAAAACGTTACCGCCGCTGACAGCTCGGACCCACCAGCTATATCTTCGCAAGCAAAGAAGTGCCTCCTTATTACGCACAAAAAATGAATACTCCCCATGTTAGCTGGGACCTAGTATAGTGGCAGGCTGACTTGTGGGCCTACTAAGTTGATGGGGACGGAGGGCTATGTCAACTTAGTCAATATGCAAGATTCTAGCTCCAGTGATCGTACGATGTCCATCCAACGGCCGTAGTGCTTCTTCAACCTCTGGTCTTCTTGCTCCAGCCGCCCAAACCAACTAGCAAACGAGCGTCGGTCGTGCCTCGTGCTCCTGCCTCCCGTGGACGGCTGTGCTGCCGTGGAGGCCTTACCGCCCCCTATTACTCCCACCGCTGTCCAGGCCATCGCTCCACTCAACCACACCCTTGTTATTCTGCGGCGACGGCAGCCACACATCGCAGCCGAACTAGTGAACCCTCGTACTCCTCTCCGCGCGGGCTTCCACTGTCGCGTCTTCCCCGGCTCCATGTTGTTGGGGAACCTAGTGTTTGAAAAAAAATACCACGATCACGCAAGATCTATCTACTAGAAGTATAGCAATGAGAGGGGAGAGTGTGTCTACGTACCCTCGTAGACCGAAAGCAGAAGAGTCTAGTGACGCGGTTGATGTAGTCGAACTTTCTTCGCGATCCAACCGATCAAGCACCGAACGTACGAAGCCTCCGCGTTCAGCACACGTTCAGCTTGATGACGTCCAACAAGCTCTTGATCCAGTAGAACTTCGCAGGAGAGTTCCGTTAGCACGACGGCATGGTGACGGAGATGATGAAGCTACCGGCGCAGGGCTTCGCCTAAGCACTGCAACGATATGATCGAGGTGTGTTTCTGTGGAGGGGGCACCACACATGGTTGGGAGAGATCAACTTGATCAACTTGTGTGTCTAGAGGTGCCCCTGCCCCCGTATATTAAGGAGAAAGGGGGAGGCCGGTCGGCCCCTATGGCGCGCCCTAGGAGAGATACTCCTACTAGGAATAGGAATCCTATTCCTAGTAGGAGTCCACCAAGAGGGGGAGGGGGAAGGAAGGAGAGGGAGAGGGAGAAGGAAAGGGGCGTCGTCCCCCTTCCTTTCCTTGTCCAATTCGGACCAAGGGGGAGGGGCACACGGCCTAGCCCTGGCCGGCCCTATCTCTCTTCCACTAAGCGCCCAAGTGGCCCATTAGTTCCCCCGGGGGGTACCGATACCCCTCCGGCACTCCGGTTTAATCTGAAACTTTTTCGGAACACTTCCGGTGTCCGAATATAGTCGTCCAATATATCAATATTTACGTCTCAGACATTCCGAGACTCCTCATCATGTCCGTGATCTCATCCGGGACTCCAAACTACCTTCGGTACATCAAAACTCACAAACTCATAATACCGATCATCATCAAATGTTAAGCGTGCGGACCCTACGGGTTCGAGAACTATGTAGACATGACCGAGACTCATCTCTGGTAAATAACCAATAGCGAAACCTGGATGCTCATATTGGCTCCTACATATTGAACGAATATCTTTATCGGTCAAACCGCATAAGAACATACGTTGTTCCGTTTGTCATCGGTATGTTACTTGCCCGAGATTCGTTCGTCGGTATCTCAATGCCGAGTTCAATCTCGTTACCGGTAAGTCTCTTTAGTCGTTCCGTACTACATCATCTCGTGACTAACTCATTAGTCATTTGCATGCAAGGCTTATTATGATGTGCATTACCGAGAGGGCACAGAGATACCTCTCCGACACTCGGAGTGACAAATCCTATTCTTGATCTATGACAACACCATGAACACTTTCGAAGACACCTTTAGAGCATCTTTATAATCACCCAGTTACATTGTGACGTTTGATAGCACACAAGGTGTTCCTCCGGTATTCGGGAGTTGCATAATCTCATAGTCATAGGAACATGTATCAGTCATGAAGAAAACAATAGCAGTAAAACTAAAGGATCATAGTGCTAAGCTGACAGATGGGTCTTGTCCATCACATCATTCTCCTAATGATGTGATCTCTTTGATCAAATGACAACTCATGTCTATGGCTAGGAAACATAACCATCTTTGATCAATGAGCTAGTCTAGTAGAGGCATACTAGGGACATATTGTTTTGTCTATGTATTCACACATGTACAAAGTTTCCGGTTAATACAATTCTAGCATGAACAAAAGACATTTATCATGACATAAGGAAATACAAATAACATCTTGATTATTGCCTCTAGGTCATATTTCCTTCAGTCTCCCACGTGAACTAGAGTCAATAATCTAGATTACAAAGTAATGATTCTAACACCCATGGAGTCTTGGTGTTGATCATGTTTTGCCCGTGGAAGAAGCTTAGTCAACGGGTCTGCGAATCCAGATCTGTATGTATCTTGCAAATTTCTATGTCTCCCTCCTTGACTTGATCTTGGATGGAATTGAAGCATCTTTTGATGTGCTTTGTTCTCTTGTGAAACCTGGATTCCTTCGCCAAGGCAATTGCTCCAGTGTTGTCACAAAATATTTTCATTGGACCCGATGCCCTAGGTATTACACCTAGATCGGATATGAAATCCTTCATCCAGACTCCTTCATTTGCAGCTTCCGAAGCAGCTATGTATTCCGCTTCACAAATAGATCCCGCCATGACGCTCTGTTTGGAACTGCACCAACTGATAGCTCCACCGTTTAATAAAAATACATATCCGGTTTGTGACTTAGAGTCATCCGGATCAGTGTCAAAGCTTGAATCGACGTAACCGTTTACGACGAGCTCTTTGTCACCTCCATACACGAGAAACATATCCTTTTTCCTTTTCAGGTACTTCAGGATGTTCTTGACCGTTGTCCAGTGATCCACTCCTGGATTACTTTGGTACCTCCCTGCTAAACTTATAGCAAGGCACACTTCAGGTCTGGTACACAGCATTGCATACATGATAGATCCTATGGCTGAGGCATAGGGAATGACTTTCATCTTCTCTCTATCTTCTGAAGTGGTCGGGTATTGAGTCTTACTAAACTTCACACCTTGTAACACAGGCAAGAACCCTTTCTTTGACCGATCCATTTTTACCTTCTTCAAAACTTTATCAAGGTATGTGCTTTGTGAAAGTCCAATTAAGCGTCTTTGATCTATCTCTATAGATCTTACTGCCTAATATGTAAGCAGCTTCACCGAGGTCTTTCATTGAAAAATTCTTATTCAAGTATCCTTTTATAATATCCAGAAATTCTATATCATTTCCAATCAACAATATGTCATTTGTCATCCACATATAATATCAGAAATGCTACAGAGCTCCAACTCACTTTCTTGTAAATACAGGCTTCTCCAAAAGTCTGTATAAAACCATATGCTTGGATCACCTCATCAAAGCGTATATTCCAACTCCGAGATGCTTGCACCAGTCCATAGATGGATCGCTGGAGCTTGCACACTTTGTTAGCACCTTTAGGATCGACGAAACCTTGTGCTTGCATCATATACAACTCTTTTTTGAGATATCCATTCAGGAATGCAGTTTTGACATCCATTTGCCAGATTTCATAATCATAAAATGCGGCAATTGCTAACATGATTCGGACAGACTTAAAGATCGCTACGGGTGAGAAAGTCTCATCGTAGTCAACTCCTTGAACTTGTCAAAAACCTTTTGCAACAAGTTAAGCTTTGTAAACAGTAACATTATTTTTGATGGTTTGCCGATCATCGGGCAAGTCAACCAAAGTCCACACTTTGTTCTCATACATGGATCCCATCTCAGATTTCATGGCCTCAAGCCATTTTGCGGAATCTGGGCTCATCATCGCTACCTCATAGTTCGTAGGTACATCATGGTCTAGTAACATGACTTCCAGAACTGGGTTGCCGTAGCACTCTGACGCGGAACGTACTCTGGTTGATCTACGAAGTTCAGCAGAAACTTGATCCGAAGTTTCACGATCATCATCATTAGCTTCCTCGGTAATTGGTGTAGGAATCACTGGAACCAGTTTCTATGATGTACTACTTTCCAATTCGGGAGAAGGTACAATTACCTCATCAAGTTCCACTTTCCTCCCACTCACTTCTTTCGAGAGAAACTCCTTCTCTAGATATCTTGCCTTCGGATCTGTGATAGAAGTATTACCCAACAGTCTCATTTGGGGTATCCTATGAAGACATATTTCTCCGACTGGGGTTCGAGCTTATCAGGTTGAAGCTTTTTCACATAAGCATTGCAGCCCCAAACTTTAAGAAACAACAACTTTGATTTCTTGCCAAACCATAGTTCATAAGGCGCCGTCTCAACGGATTTAGATGGCGCCCTATTTAACATGAATGCAACTGTCTCTAAAGCATAACCCCAAAACGATAGTGGTAAATCGGTAAGAGACATCATAGACCGCACCATATCTAATAAAGTACGGTTATGACGTTCAGACACACCATTACGTTGTTGTGTTCCGGGTGGCGTGAGTTGTGAAACTATTCCACATTGTTTCAAATGAAGACCAAACTCGTAACTCAAATATTCACCTCCACGATCAGATCGTAGAAACTTTATTTTCTTGTTACGATGATTCTCTACTTCACTCTGAAATTCTTTGAACTTCAAATGTTTTAGACTTGTGCTACATCAAGTAGATATACCCATATCTGCTCAAATCATCGGTGAAGGTCAGAAAATAACGATACCTGCCGCTAGCTTCAACACTCATCGGTCCACATACATCAGTATGTATGATTTCCAACAAATCTGTTGCTCGCTCCATTGTTACGGAGAACGGAGTTTTAGTCATCTTGCCCACGAGGCATGGTTTGCAAGTACCAAGTGATTCATAATCAGGTGATTCCAAAAGTCCATCACTATGGAGTTTCTTCATGCGATTTACACCAATATGACCTAAACGGCAGTGCCGGAAATAAGTTGCACTATCATTATTAACCTTACATCTTTTGGCTTCAATATTATGAATATGTGTATCACTACGATCGAGATCCAACCAGAATAGACCACTCTTCAAGGGTGCATGACCATAAAAGATATTACTCATATAAATAGAACAACCATTATTCTCAGAATGAATAACCGTCTCGCAATAAACAAGATTCAGATATAATGTTCATGCTTAACGCTGGCACCAAATAACAATTATTCAGGTCTAAAACTAATCCTGGAGGTAGATGTAGAGGTAGCGTGCCGACGGCGATCACATCGACTCTGGAACCATTTCTCTATGTATTGGATTGATGTACTCACTTCTCTTTATCTAGTATAATCCCCGAGACCAAGGTGACAGCGGTCTATTGGACATGGATTAGAAGAATATTTTCATGAGTGATTTCCTCTTTTGTATGTTGATTGAAGATTGAGAGTCTCTTGGTGCTTGTCTTTTACTATCCTTGAGATATGTTGTGGTGATTGTGGTACTCTCTTTGGATGGCTGCGGTGACATTGGGAAATCCATAGATTGAGAACTACGAACTTTAAGGTGTGCTTTTGTAGCCCTACATAATTCTCGTCCTCTCTTGACCACAAAGGAATGACCTCCGAGTGCGTCTCCATTGCAAATATCATGTGATTAGACTATGATAATGTTGTTGGGAGTTGCCACTAGTGAAAGTATGAAGCCTAGGCCTTGTTTCCACCATTGCAATACCATTTGTGCTCACGTTTACCACTTGTTTGCTTGCTGCACTTTTTATTACAGATTTATATTACTTTGCTTTGCCACTCCTATCATCCATATTTTACCATCTCTTCGCCGAACTAGTGCACCCATACAACTCCTAGTTGTATTAGGTGTGTTGGGAACACAAGAGACTTCTTGTATCTTAGTTGCAGGGTTGCTTGAGAGAGACCATCTTCAACCTCTACTTCCCTGAGTTCGATAAACCTTAGGTCATCCACTTGAGGGAAATTGTTGCTGTCCTACAAACCTCTGCGCTTGGAGGCCCAACATAGTCTACAAGAATAGAAGCGTGTGTAGACATCAAGCTATTTCTGGCGGCGTTGCCGGGGAAGTAAGTGTTTGAAGGTATATCTTTAGATCTTGCAATTAAATCTTTTCGTTTCTTGTTTTTAGTTTCACTAGTTATGTTTATGGAAAACCGCACTCTTAGTTCGCTGCTTGGGGAAGGCCGCTTTACCACACCCGTGGTAGATAAGTCTCCTCCACCTACTGAATGTATCCCGTTCCAAATACCACTTGGGATAATTGAAATAATTAGGAATGATTGTTATGATGGGACAGTCAATCCTAGTATTCATTTGTTGAAACTTACAGGACTTTGTGAGTTGTTTAAGATTTCAGGTTTGACAAGAGATGGAGTCATGAGGAAATTATTTTCCTTGTCACTGAAAGGAAAAGCATTGGAATGGTATAGGCTACTAGATGACTCTCACCTGCTGGATTGGGAACAGATCCAGTCTCTCTTTTACTCCAAGTTGTATCCTCTTCATGAATCCCATGAGAATAGGAATTATGTTTATAATTTGTATCCTCGTGATGGAGAGAGCATAGCTCAAGCTTGGGGGAGACTGAAAACGTTAATGCTAAAATGTCCTAACCATGGGCTCCCCAAAGATATGATTATTACTAATTTCTATGCGAGGCTCTCTCGACAGGATAAAGATTTGCTCGATGCTTCCTCTATGGGTTCTTTCACAAACGAAAAGATTGATGCTAAATGGGAACTCCTTGAAAGAATTCAACGCAACAATGAATATTGGGAGATCGACAAAGGTAAAGAGTCAGGTATAATTTATGAGTATGATTGCATTAAGTCCTTTGTTGAAACTACAAGTTTTAATAAGTTTAGCGCTAAGTTTGGGCTTGATTCTCAACTCCTTGTTGATTTCCTCAAATCTTTTGCTTCACATCTTAATATGCCTAAGGAGGATTGGATCAAGCATCATGAACCTTTTAAAGAGTTTTGCAAAGAAAATGAAATTGTTCATGATGATTGCAACATGCATGATCCAATTCCTAAAAATGAAGTTTTATATAAGCATGTTAATTTTTGTGGAGTGGATAGACCTTGTGAAAGGCCTATGATTGAAGAAGAGAAGTATTGTAAGCAACATAAGCATGAAAAAACAATCACTTGGGTCAAAGATTTAAATGAAATTGCTAGAGAATTGTGTGACCTTTATCCTTTTACTTGTGAACTTTGCTGTATAGAGGGTCACTTTAATTTTCAATGCATGCACTTTCAAAACATAACTGTTAACCAGTTGTGTGATAACATGATCACCCCTGATCTTTATGGTGAGCTTATGTTATTTTTGATGTGTGAAGAGTAATCAGAAAAGACTTCTTGGCTAGATGTTAATGCCATAGGAATAAAAAGCACTTTGCAAAATTGCCATCTCTATTGTGTTGCTAATTGCCATAAAAATGATTACATAAGTAAGATTAGAAAGGAGGGAACTTTACCAAAGTATAAAAATGTCTCTTATATTTCTGCTAATAAAAAGGAGAGTTTCTCCCAAGTTTCCCCTATTGTTTCTAATGATAAACCAGGATATGTGGAGAAGCTTCATCTCCAACCACTCCCTCCTAAGGTGAAGAAGAAGAAAAAGAAGAGGAGGAGGAAGAGGAGCAAGAAGGAAGAAGAATGGGTATCAACCTGGCCTGAGCATATTCCTCCCATCAACTTTTATCCTAACGGTTGTAAGTTTAAAGAAGAAGGTGAAGTTTATTGCCTTAATTATCATCTTGATGATACGTCCGTAGGTACTATTGAAGATGATTTTGATTATGATATGCATGTTACTTATTGTGATTGGGAAAATGATGATAATGATACTTATGATCTTGAAAATCTTTTTGGTACCAACTCTGAAAGTGATGATATGGAAAGCTCTAAGCTTGGGGATGATAGGATTGCAAATCCTTTACCCACTAGTGATGTGATAATTGATAATTCTTTTGCTAGTAAGAATAAAGACAACATGTTTACAAATATAGTTTCTAGCAATGATAATGCTCTTCTCTACTATGATGATGTTATAACTCCAATCTATAGTGATTATAAAGGTACCTATGACATAAGGAGAAATTATCCTTATGAAACTTGTCATAATCATGGAGGGAATTACTCCCTTGTTGAACACCATCTTCCTAATACACAATTAATCTATAGTGTTCAAGTTGTTTATGATAGTCCTACTCCCACTATTACCAATGAGAAAGATTATGCTTATGTGGAGAGTAAGAGTACCTTTTTGCATGTGGATTATGGTAACAATGCTTTATGTGATGCTTATATTGTTGAGTTTATTCGTGATCCCACTGAAAATTATTATGAGAAGGGAACATATGCTTATAGATATTTCAATAATATCAAGTTCCCTCTCTTTATGTTGAAGGTTTTGAAGCTGCACTTGTTTTGTCTTCCTATGCTTATTGCTTTGTGCTTCAATGAATTATTCTATTGCAATATTCCTATGCATAGGAAGCATGTTAGGCTTAAATGTGTTTGGTATTTGCTTCTTGATGCTCTCTTTTGTTCTTCAACCCTTATTCCTACGAGAGCATCATTAAAGTCTTAAGCCTATCTTTATGGCTATAAAGAAAGAGCTCTAGGGAGACAACCCTTGTTATCTTTGCTTTCAGTTTGTTCTTTCAGTTTTTAGTGGTCTTGATGTTTGTTACTACTGTAGCAACATCATTGTATCTTTTCTTTTCAACTTTGTGCCAAGTTTAGCCTCCGATTGCAAGAAAGTTCAAAAGTTGTGACGTGCTGTCCAGGAAATAGATTTTGTCCTTGGACAGAAAAATTCAAATAAAATCACCAGATCATCTTTTTTATTTGAATTTTTTTGACAGCGTGATCTATACAATTGGCTTTCGAGCGTCTGTTCTGAGTTCTTTGATTTGAGTTGCAGAAGTGCCCCGAAAAAATTATTTACTACCTGCTGGTCTGTTTTTCACAGATTCTGTCATGTTTTGTCTTTTCTTCGTTTTGCAAACCTTGAGCTTGCTTTTTCTTTGCAAAAACCTTTTGGCAATCTTGAGAAACAGTAGCTCTTCAAGATTATCCTTATTTCCAGTAGGGAAAAATTATTTTATTGTGGGTACTAACCTCGCTAATCAGATTATGATGAGTTATGTATGAAGGGATTTTTCAAATGTGCGAGGGAAGATGATAAAAGAAGATTCAGGAGGGTCAAACGCTCAACCTTGGGGATGCCCCCGTGCACCCCCAAGAAATATTCAAGAAGACTCAAGAGTCTAAGCTTGGGGATGCCGCCATGCATCCCCTTCTCCATCAACAATTATCAGTTCGTCTTTCGTTCCACTATAATTATCACTTCATGTGTTATGTGCTATGCTTGGAGCGTCTTGCTCTTAGTTTCCTTTTTAGTTTTCTTTAGCTTTGCTTGCTGTTCATAACAAGTTAGAACCCAGCTTTCTTTGTGTGGGAGAGAAACACGCTCCACTTCAACCTAGAACACAACATAGGATTTTCATGCTTATCTTTGCTGTGTGTGTTCTTTGTCTTTCCATAGCTGCTGTCATGTTTAGCTCTTAGTTTTCATGCTTTTCTTTTTAAAGAGCTTTTGTTTAGTTGGTTGCTGAACTCTCTTGAGTTTTCATGTTTATCTTGTTAAGAGAGTTTGCCTGTAGCACTGAGTTGTGTGTCTTAACTTAAAGTAGGTAATTGAGGTTGCTATTTAATTTTAGTAGTAACTTGCAATAGTTTTGAGGTATTGCCATGAGTAATGTCTGAACTTTTGGTGTCAAGAGCTTTAGCCTATTAGTGATAGATGTCGTATTTTGGGCAATCCGTGTTTATTTTCGAAAACCTACCAATAGTTGAGAACTTTAGCTACTAAATGGATCACTAATCTTTGGAGGGATCGAATATTAGAGTACACTCACGTACCATGAGCCGAGGATGCGCAAGGATAACCAAACCCCCATACACTCCTCCTCGGGGTACTTGTCTCTTTGTGAACCTCCTAATTAGATTGAGAGTTACCAATAATAAGTGCATGAGTTCTTCGGACTAATGTGAGTATTCGAAAATTGACACTTCCACCTAGCCATATTTTTCTAGCCTCTTCGGTACCGTGCATTGCCCTTTCTCACCTCGAGAGTTGGCGCATACTTCGCCGGTGCATCCAAATCCTTGGCACGATACGCTCTGTCTTCATAAGCCTCATTATATCCTTCCTCAAAACAGCCACCATACCTACCTATCAAGGCATTTCTGTAGCCTTTCCAAGATACATTGCCATGCAACATCCATCTTCTCATGACTTGATCTTCATGCCATACATGATTTTTGCTTGATCGATGAGCCGCATGCTAGTTGAGCCTTGCCCTAATCATTGCTACATGACACGCTAGTATCATTTCATATCCTGCTACACTGGCAGAGGCATACATTTGCATACATCATGATAGTTTCATTTTCTTTATGTTGAGTACTTTTGTAAAGTGTGAAAGATCTTCTATACTTCTTGTAATTTGTAGAGTGTTGCCCCTAAAGTGAGGAAAAGATCCCAAAGAGGACAAAATCAAAAGATCCCAAAGAGGACAAATGAGAGTTAAATAGAAAGAGCCATTGAGGCCACAAAAAATAAAAAAAAATAGAAAAAGGAGAAAAAGAAATAAAAAGAGAGAAGGGGGCACACTACTATTCCTTTTGAGAGATCCACACTCGTACTCCATCTTATACCTTGTACTCCATAGAGATTATCATTCATGCATATAGCTATGTGGGGACCTTCACACTATAGAACTTGGCTTGTATATTCCAATGATGAGCCTCCTCAAAAGAGCTCTAGGTCTTCTTGAGCAAGCAAGTTGGATGCACCCCCACTAGTTCCATTGGAGAGCTTACCTTAGCTCATATGTGCATCCGTTGCATGGCAATCCCTACTCCTCACATCATATCTATCATTTGGCTTTCTCTCGCCTATGATTGTCCTCATTGATGTGAGCCTTGCATACCTTTTTTGTCTTCCCCCTTCATCATTTTTCTCTCTTTGCCATCCTAAGTGTCGACTTTCTTGCTTACGCTCATCCATTGCATGAGTGCTCAAAATATTGAAAGGGAGTGGATCATTTTGACTTGTACCTGGCTGACGGTCTGGGGATGAGTCAAGATAAGATTCCAAAGAAGACCAAGTGTGAAACTTTAGTAGATTAAGTTCTCAACAATACAAAAACTATGTTTTACTCTTTCATATATCCCTATCCCCTTTCTTGCACGCAAACACCATTTGGAGACATTCGAGTCACGGACAGCGAGAGCTCTTGCACCTTTATGTTCTTATGTTGCTTGTTACAATGCTAATATAGACGCTTGCTTGTTATGACTTGAATTGAATTACATGCCTTGATTGCTTTACTAAAAAGTTCTTATATGGTTGATAGCATGTCACCACAGAAATTATGCTTGTTATCATTTACCTACTCGAGGACGAGCAGGAATTAAGCTTGGGGATGTTGATACGTCCAAAACGTATCTATAGTTTCTGCTTGCTCCATGCCTCTTTTGTGTGATATTGCTATGATATTTATGCACTTCCATACACTTTTGATCATATTTGGACTAACCTATTAACTCAGTGCACCACAGTGCCAGTTCCTGTTTTCTGTTGTTTTTCTATTTCAGGTTTCCCCCATATTAAAAGTGCTCTAAAAATTCCGGGAAAAATACAGGAAAAATCAGCGTACCGGGAGCTTCAAGAAAAACCAAAGCAGGGCCAGAGGGGAGCCAGGGGCGGCCCAGGCAGCCACCCGGGGCGGCCCCACCCCTAGCCGCCCAGGGGGGCGCCTGGGGCCCCCTCTCCGCCTCTGGTGACCCCCCTTCGCATATATATTTCTCCCGTCGCGGAAACCCTGATTGCATAACCCTTTTCTCCAGAAGCAATTCTGATCTCCGCCGCCATCGCCACCAAGTTTCGGGGGACCAGAATTCATGTGCCGGCATCCTGCCGGGACGGGGAAGTGCCCCTGGATTCATCTCCATCGACGTTGCTTCCTCCCTCCATGATGCGGGAGTAGTTCCTCCTCGGGGCTGAGGTTTCTACCAGTAGCTATGTGGTCAATTCTCTCTCCCATGATGTGATCTTCGTTGTGATCATAGGCTATGTTAATCTAGGGTGATCCCATGATATTTCCCCTTCCTCTATGTATTGGATTGATGTACTCACTTGTCTTTATCTAGTATAATCCCGGAGACCAAGGTGACAGCGGTCTATTGGACATGGATTAGAAGAATATTTTCATGAGTGATTTCCTCTTTTGTATGTTGATTGAAGATTGAGAGTCTCTTGGTGCTTGTCTTTGACTATCCTTGAGATATGTTGTGGTGATTGTGGTACTCTATTTGGATGGCCGCGGTGACATTGGGAAATCCATAGATTGAGAACTACGAACTTTAAGGTGTGCTTTTGTAGCCCTACATAATTCTCTTCCTCTCTTGACCACAAAGGAATGACCTCCGAGTGCGTCTCCATTGCAAATATCATGTGATTAGACTATCATAATGTTGTTGGGAGTTGCCACTAGTGAAAGTATGAAGCCTAGGCCTTGTTTCCACCATTGCAATACCATTTGTGCTCACGTTTACCACTTGTTTGCTTGCTGCACTTTTTATTACAGATTTATATTACTTTGCTTTGCCACTCCTATCATCCATATTTTACCATCTCTTCGCCGAACTAGTGCACCCATACAACTCCTAGTTGTATTAGGTGTGTTGGGGACACAAGAGACTTCTTGTATCTTAGTTGCAGGGTTGCTTGAGAGAGACCATCTTCAACCTCTACTTCCCTGAGTTCGATAAACCTTAGGTCATCCACTTGAGGGAAATTGCTGTTGTCCTACAAACCTCTGCGCTTGGAGGCCCAACATAGTCTACAAGAATAGAAGCGTGTGTAGACATCAACATCCCACAACCGCGAGCACCTCAGGCTCAAGCGATGCCAGATTGAGCAGATTCGCGCTGTCGTCAAGGGCTATGGAGCCCAGGACGTCGCGCTCCCCCCTGCTCCGACGCCGGCAAGCACCACCAAGTCAACTCGATGCATCGTGAGGAGGATTCTTGTTCTCGGGACGTCGTGCCGACATGGAAGGTCTCCATTTTCCTCCCTCTCCCTCTCTCATTTCGAATTGGTACGGTGCTAGACTTGGTTCCTTTCCCTCCCTGATGTGGTTCCTCATACCTTTGTTTCGATCTGTAGCTGAGGTCGTAGATCTAGCATCCATACTGATACTGGATTTACATACAGCAGGGACAAGATTTTTTTTTCCAGACAAGTATTTCTTGAGCATATTTACTTTAGAGCTAATAGATAGTAATTGTTTGCAAAATTATTTTGTGTTGAACAATAATCTCATCACATCTTTCTCCTGGAAGGCACAAATATGGCTTACATTGTGTTCCCCTCAAGAAAAGAAAAGAAAAGATGGTACTCACTTCCAAGTTGTACGATTCAGATATTATTGTTTCTGGATGATAAAAAGTGACAGGAAGCAAGTGAGTGTCTTGTTTAGAACCTTCTTATGGGTGTTATGTCTTTTCAAGAATACTCATGTAGTCATGTTACTTACATGATGTGGGTTATTCAGGTTATTATTTGGTGGCCACATCTCATGGGAGGTGTTGTGTCAACTGCATTGGCCCACAATTCGGTAAAGTATTTTGTCTAGTATATTCATATGTGCTTTGGAAATGCATGATCAAGTTTTCTAGCCTCGCTGTTTTATCATACGTACTAATAGGTATATGCTAATGTAACACCTCATTCCTTATTAGAACTCTGTCATTAGGAACATATATACCAAATCATTTGATCAAATATGCTTCAAGAATGCTAGGCAATGAAAAAAGGCATAATAGCATAAACCAATGCAGCTATCCATAATATCTACAAGGCTGGAAACATAACCCGATGCATCTATCCACAATAAAAGCTTTGCTTCATGACACCAACCAGTGATTAAAAAAGAATTATTACCATACAACAATAGGGCATCTTGGTATATATCAGAAAATCATTCAAGTCTATCATGTGTATTTAGGGGGAAAATAAATATTGCAATAACTTTTTGTGACAGTAATATAGAAGAGGTTCTGGAACATACTCCTTGGCTTCTTCTAAGCCTCGGTAGAAACATGATTGCTTGCATTTGGGATACAAAATAAAAAGTGGCATTCAGAAAGGGCACCACATGCTTCAACTGATTGAGAAAATCAGAAGCACCTCTAACATCTGATAAAGATATAAGCATAAATAACAAGCAAGGCAAAATGAAAAGAAATAAAAATGTGTGCAGTACATAATACTTTTACATTAGAATTCCTATATACATTGCAAAGACATGATAAATGGTCATCATGGCAATATTGTTCAGTGTCAAACAGACCCTGAATGATACATCGAGAAATCTATATTGGCCTTCCAAGTTATATAAGAATAAGAAAGAGAACTTAGATAGACTTTTATGCAATGCTCATTTAACCTGTGAAGGACAAAAATATGCACCCGGTGATTTTCCGTATATCTGCATAATAATGCATATCCTCTAATTGTTCCTGCTCTGTAGTGGGATTCAAATTTGGGGTAATACATCTTGCCGAGTTTCACCGTGCGAAAGTCCTCTTTTAAGGTCAAGGTCCCTACAAGATGAAAATGGTAGAAGGTCTGGCGTGCTGGCGCTGCTGTTGAGCGTGCCATACATGGGTTGGGTCCTCGGCCCCATCGCCCTCATCGCCTGCGTCTACATCACCTACTACCCCGCTGTCCTCCTCTCTGACTGCTACTTCTCGCCAGAACCCATCCACGGCAAACGGAACTACATTTGTACATGAACGCCGCCCGCCCCTGTCTCGGTAAAAAAATAATCCTCAAATTAACTTATCCTGACATGTATGGACGTACATTGGCAGCATGCAAGCATGCATATCTGTTGTTAGGCAGAATAAATGTGTCACATTCTTGATCATGTCCATGCAGGGCCTGGAGATGTAGCTGTGTGTGGCATTGCACGATACATGATTCTCTGCATCAACTGTTGCCATGGGCATCCGGTAAGCACAAGCAGTTTAACCATTTAAGCCTCTTTGGCTTTTGAAGATCTATAAATATTTTGTTCAAAAAAGTCATGGTACTGAAAGAAGTTCCTTGCCTTGAGAGTGCAGGTCTGTGGTGCCCAGCAACTGACGCCATTAAAAGGGCCCGCACGCAAACTGCAACCAAGATTGGACGATGTAACGGGTGATGTTTGGCCTCGACAAGTCGTCCTCTCGCAGCTGCCGGACCTGGAGATGGGTCACCTTCGTCTCCATCGTCGCCGCCGTCATGTCCTTCACATACCTCTTCGCCATGCAGACCTGCATGTAAGGGGAGGCAGGTGGCGGCGTGCGGCCACGTGCATCGGTCGGCGATCAAGGAGCGGCAGGCGATGACCTATGGGTAAGGAGTGGCCGGCGAGCGGCGGCGGGGGCGGAGGCCAAAGCGGATCGGTGGCGACGGTGGGCCGCCGTTTGGACCCTCCTCCGTCGTTGCCGCCTCTCATACTGCCTCTTTCTCCGTCGACGCCATCGTTCCGCGTCGACGGCCCACATGTGGCATGTGGCGTAGGAGCGTCCGGTGTGTAGAGGCAGGCGACATGGTCGCGGGGTAGTGTTTTGAGCGAGCACGGCCAACGCATCACACAAATTAAGGGGATCTGATTGCGATCAGTTTCCTATTTGCGTGCCTGGTTGCGGATGTGGGACGGGCGGGTGGCAGAGTTTTCGTCCGCCGGGGGAAATTGGTAAACGCACTCTTGACTCACGGTCAATGTAATCTGGACGACTGATAAATTTAAGTTATTCTGATCTTGAGGCTGTAATTAGTCGGGGATGTTATGTGTAGGTTAGGCTGGGTGCCTTTAGAGATGAATATG
Organism: Secale cereale; assembly: GCA_902687465.1. Classification (NCBI taxonomy): domain Eukaryota; kingdom Viridiplantae; phylum Streptophyta; class Magnoliopsida; order Poales; family Poaceae; genus Secale; species Secale cereale. The sequence continues at coordinate 494,513,522 of LR738709.1, forward strand.
TTTGCTTGTTTAATAGTAGTAGAGATTAAAATTCAAAGGAACGGTAGCACAGGCCATTGATCTACAACAACATAGATATGCAAAAAAAAACTATCAAGACAAAGTTCATGATAAATTAAAGTTCAATTAATCATATTACTTAAAGAACTCCCACTTAGATTGACATCCCTCTAGTCATCTAAATGATCACGTGATCCAAATCAACTAAACCATGTCCGATCATCACGTGAGATGGAGTAGTTTTCAATGGTGAACATCTTATGTTGATCATATCTACTATATGATTCACGCTCGACCTTTCGGTCTCCAGTGTTCCGAGACCATGTCTGTACATGCTAGGCTCGTCAAGTTTAACCCGAGTATTCTACGTGTGCAAAGCTGGCTTGCACCTGTTGTATGTGAACGTAGAGCTTATCACACCCGATCATCACATGGTGTCTCGGCACGACGAACTTTCGCAACGGTGCATACTCAGGGAGAACACTTGTACCTTGAAATTTTGTAAGGGATCATCTTATAATGCTACCGTCGCTCTAAGCAAATAAGAAGCATAATAAGATAAACATCACATGCAATCAAAATATGTGACATGATATGGCCATCATCATCTTTTGTTTTTGATCTCCATCTCTAAGGCACCGTCATGATCACCATCGTCACCGGCGCGACACCTTTATCTCCATCGTAGCATCATTGTCGTCTCGCCAACTAATGCTTCCACGACTATCGCTACCGCTTAGTGATAAAGTAAAGAAATTACATGGCGATTGTATTTCATACAATAAAGCGACAACCATATGGCTCCTGCCAGTTGCCGCATGATCATCTCATACAATAACGTATAACTCATCATGTATTGACCATATCACATCACAACATGCCCTGCAAAAACAAGTTAGACGTCCTCTACTTTGTTATTGCAAGTTCTACTTGGCTTCGACGGGATTAGCAAGAACCGTTCTTACCTACACATACAAAAACCACAATGATTCTTCGTCAAGTATGTGATGTTTTAACCTTCACAAGGACCGGGCGCAGCCACACTTGATTCAGCTAAAGTGAGAGAGGCAGACACCCGCCAGTCACCTTTAAGCAACGACTCCTCGTAACGGTGAAACCAGTCTTGTGTAAGCGTATGTGTAATGTCGGTCCGGGCCGCTTCATCTCACAATACCGCCGAAACAAAGTATGACATGCTGGTAAGCAGTATGACTATTATCGCCCATAACTCATTGTGTTATACTCGTGCATATCATCTGCACATAGACCTGGCTCTAATACCACTGTTGGGGAACGTAGTATTTCAAAAAAAATCCTATGATCACGCAAGATCTATCTACTAGAAGCATAGCAACGAGAGGGGAGAGTGTGTCTCCGTACCCTCGTAGACCAAAAGCGGAAGCGTCTAGTGACGCGGTTGATGTAGTCGAACTTTCTTCGCGATCCAACCGATCAAGCACCGAACGTACGGAGCCTCCGCGTTCAGCACACGTTTAGCTTGATGACGTCCCACAAACTCTTGATTCAGTAGAACTTCTCGGGAGAGTTTCGTTAGCACGACGGCATGGTGACGGAGATGATGAAGCTACCGGCACAGGGCTTCGCCTAAGCACTGCAACGATATGACCGAGGTGTGTTTCTGTGGAGGGGGCACCGCACATGATTGGGAGAGATCAACTTGATCAACTTGTGTGTCTAGAGGTGCCCCCTACCCCCGTATATAAAGGAGCAAGGGGGAGGCCGGCCGACCCCTATGGCGCGCTCTAGGAGAGCTACTCCTACTAGGAATAGGAATCTTATTCCTAGTAGGAGTCCACCAAGAGGGAGAGGGGGAAGGAAGGAGAGGGAGAGGGAGAAGGAAAGGGGCGCCGCCCCCTTCCTTTCTTGTCTAATTCGGACCAAGGGGGAGGGGAACGCGGCCCAGCCCTGGCTGGCCCTCTCTCTCTTCCACTAAGGGCCCAAGTGACCCATTAGTTCCCCCGGGGGGTACCGATACCCCTCCGGCACTCCGATTTAATCTGAAACTTTTCCAGAACATTTCTGGTGTCCGAATATAGTCATCCAATATATCAATCTTTACATCTCAGACATTCTGAGACTCCTCGTCATCTCCGTGATCTCATCCGGGACTCCAAACTACCTTCGGTACATCAAAACTCATAAACTCTTAATACCGATCGTCATCAAACGTTAAGCGTGCGGACCCTACGGGTTCGATAACTATGTATACATGACCGATACTCATCCCGGTCAATAACCAATAGCAGAACCTGGATGCTCATATTGGATCCTACATATTCTACGAAGATCTTTATCGGTCAAACCGCATAACAACATACGTTGTTCCCTTTGTCATTGGTATGTTACTTGCCCAAGATTCGATCGTCGGTATCTCAATACCTAGTTCAATCTCATTACCGGTAAGTCTCTTTACTCGTTCCGTAATACATCATCTCGTGACTAACTCATTAGTCATTTGCGTGCAAGGCTTATTATGATGTGCATTACCGAGAGGACCCAGAGATACCTCTGCGACACTCGGAGTGACAAATCCTATTCTTGATCTATGCCAACACCACGGACACTTTCGAAGACACCTGTAGAGCATCTTTATAATCACCCAGTTACGTTGTGACGTTTGATAGCACACAAGGTGTTTCTCCGGTATTCGGGAGTTGCATAATCTCATAGTCATAGGAACATGTATATGTCATGAAGAAAGCAATAGCAGTAAAACTAAACGATCATAGTGCTAAGCTAACGGATGGGTCTTGTCCATCATATCATTCTCCTAATGATGTGATCTCTTTGATCAAATGACATCTCATGTCTATGGCTAGGAAACATAACCATCTTTGATCAATGAGCTAGTCTAGTAGAGGCATACTAGGGACATACTGTTTTGTCTATGTATTCACACATATACTAAGTTTCCGGTTAATACAATTCTAGCATGAATAAAAAGACATTTATCATGATATAAGGAAATACAAATAACATCTTTATTATTGCCTCTGGGGCATATTTCCTTCACGAGTCGTCTCTTCCTAGGCCTCGCCATCGTCCACCGCCCTGGTGCTCTCGGCGCGGCGTGGTCAACGTGGTCAAGGAACAGCTTTGCATCGGACGTGGATGATACGTCTCCAACGTATCTATAATTTTTTATTGTTCCATGCTATTATTTATGAAGTCTTGGATGTTTAATGGGCGTTATCATTCACTTTTATATCATTTTTGGGACTAACCTACTAACCCAAAGGCCCAGTCCAGATTGTAGTTTTTTTGCCAATTTCAGGGTTTTGCAGAAAAAGAATATCAAACGGAGTCCAAACGGAATGAAACCTTCGCGAGAGATATTTTCGGAGAAAATCACGCATGCGGAGCTTGAGGACCAAGTCAGGGGACAGAGAGGTGGCCCTCGAGGGTGGGGGGCGCGCCCCCTGCCTCGAAGCCCCCTCAAGTGTCCCCCGGTGCCCTCCTTCTTCCTATATAAGTCCACGTATCCCAGAAACTCCATATACAGAGAGAAAACCCTAATTCCACTGCCGTAGCTTCTGTTCCCGTGGAGATCCCATCTTGGAGCCTGTTCCGGAGCTCCACCGGAAGGGCATCCATCACGGAGGCCTTCATCATCATCATCATCGCGCTCACCATGAGTTGTGAGTAGTTTACCTCAAACCTTCGGGCCCATAGCTAGTATCTAGATGGCTTCTTCTCTCTCTCTCTGGATCTCAATACAAAGTTCTCCTCGGTCTACGAGGAGATCTATTCGATGTAATCTCTTTTTGCGGTGTGTTTGTCGAGATCCGATGAATTGTGAGTTTATGATCAAGGTTATCTACGAAAGATATTTGGTTCTTCTCTGAACTTTTTATGTGTGCTCATACTATCCTTGCAAGTCTCTTCGAATTATTGGTTTGGTTTGGCCTACTAGATATATAGTTCTTGCAATGGGAGAAGTGCTTGGCTTTGGGTTCAATCTTGCGGTGTCCTTTCCCAGTGACAGTAGGGGCAGCAAGGCACGTATTGTATTGTTGCCATCGAGGATAAAAAGATGGGGTTTACATCATATTGCTTGAGTTTATCCCTCTACATCATCTCATCTTGCTTAAGGCGTTACTCTGTTCGTATGAACTCAATACACTAGATGCATGCCGGATAGCGGTCGATGTGTGGAGTAATAGTAGTAGATGCAGGCAGGAGTCGGTCTACTTGTCTCGGACGTGATGCCTATATACAATGATCATGCCTAGATAGTCTCATAATTATTCGCTTTTCTATCAATTGCTCGACAGTAATTTGTTTACCCGCCATAGAATATCGCTATCATGAGAGAAGCCACTAGAGAAAACTATGGCCCCCGGGTCTATTCTCAACATATCAATCTACATCTACTTTATTTTTACCGCTTTTATTTGTTGTTTTATTAAACGCAAAAATACCAAAAATATCAACTATCATCTCTATCAGATCGCACTCTCATAAGTGACCGTAAAGGGATTGACAACCCCTTATCGCGTTGGCTGGGAAGTTCTTATTTGTTTGTGCAGGTGCGAGGGACTGGCGCGTGGTCTCCTACTGGATTGATACCTTGGTTCTCAAAAATTGAGGGAAATACTTACGCTAATGTGCTGCATCTCCCTTTCCTCTTCGAGGGAATACAACGCGAGCTCAAGAGGTAGCAAGAAGTATTTCTGGCGCCGTTGCCGGGGAGGCTTACGCAAAAGTCATATACCAAGTACCTATCACAAACCCTTATCCTTCGCATTACATTTATTTGCCTCTCGTTTTCCTCTCCCCCACTTCACCCTTGCTGTTTTATTTGCCCTTCTTCTGCCATGTGTTTATCGTTCGCTTGCCTCTTGTTTGCTATTGTGCTATGTGCCCTCAATTAGCTTGCATCTTCGCTTGCTAAAGTATGGATCCTCATCCACTTGCTAATATCTTTAAGAGATCCCATTATGTTGAACCTATTGCTAGTGAGCTGCGTGCACTAGATTATCTTTATGAGGTTTTGCTCGAAATTTATGAATCTGAAAATTGTGACGAAGTATTGAAAGAAAAACATAAATTGATTCACTATAGCTCCTTGAGTAAAAAGCATGATTGCAATGATGTTATTATAAATTCTATTAATTTCAATTGTGCTAATGATACGCAAAACCCTAAGCTTGGGGATGCCAGTATTGCTATGTCCACTACTTGTTGCAATGATCATGATTGGGGTGATGCTTCTTACGATCTTGAAAATTTATTTCAACCCCATGATGAATATGAGATTGATAATAATGTTTGCAATAATATTGAAAGCGGGTTTGGAAGAGTGTCAACTTTAGATCCCACATATTTGGAGTATGATCAATCTTATGAAAATTTTGATAAGGGTGTGTTTGGAGAGGTCATGACTTTAGTTAATGTTAATCCCACTATTTTGGAAGAGTGTCAACTTTGCATGCATGTGGATCGTGTTGAGAATATGTTATGTGAAAGATATTTTGTTGAATCTGATCATGATCCTACATGCAATTATTATGAGAGAGGAAAATATGGTCATAGAAATCTTCATGTTACTAAATTACCTCTCTTCATTTGGAGATTGATCTTGTTTCTTTCTTCTTCCTTGCATACGCTAGATCTTGCAGGCTATGATAATTTGTTTGCTTATAAAATGCCTATGCATAGGAAGTATGTTAGATTTAGATGTGTTTGTCACATGTTTTATGATGCTCTCTTTGTGCTTCAATTCTTATATTTCATGTGAGCATCATTGAATTATCTAGCCTATCTTAATGGCTATAAAGAAAGAGCTTGTTGGGAGGCAACCCAATTTTTTGTTTTTTTGTTTTTGTTACTGTCAGGGAGTAAATAGTGCATCTAGCCTCTGATTAGATGTGGTTTCATGTTTTGTTTAGTGTTTGTGCCAAGTAGAACCTTTGGGAAGACTTGTGTGAAGTTTATAAGATCTTGCTATGAAAAACAGAATCGTTAGCGCCCGCTAAAGTAGTCGTGGGATTTTACTGGAGCGTGCTTTTTAGTTGATTCTTTTTGCAGATGATTGGCAGGCAAATTGCGCAAATTTACCAATTTAGTTTGAATTTTTTGGAGTTCCAGAAGTAGGAGAATCCTGCAGATTACTACAGACTGTTCTGTCTTTGACAGATTCTATTTTTCGTGTGTTGTTTGCTTATTCCGATGCATCTATGAGTAGTATTGGAGGATATGAAGCATAGAGAAGTTGGAGTACAGTAGGTTTAACACCAATATAAACAAATAATGAATTCATTGCTGCACTTTTTATTAGTGGTTTGCTTTCTTTTACTAACGGAGCTCACGAGAATTTTTGTCTAAGTTTTGTGTCGTGAAGTTTTCAAGTTTTGAGTATTGCTTTGATGGGCTATGGAACAAGGAGTAGCAAAGGCCTAAGATTGGGGATGCCCATGGAAACCCAAGTAAATTCAAGATAATCAAAAGCCTAATCCTGGGGATGCCCCGGGAAGGCATCCCCTCTTTCGTCTTCATCCATCGGTAACTATACTTGGAGCTATATTTTTATTCGCAACATGATATGTGTTTTGCTTGGAGCGTCTTGTATAATTTGAGTCTTTGCTTGTTAGTTTTCCACAATCATCCTTGCTGGACACACCTATTTGAGAGAGTTAAATATGGCCTAGAAATTGTTAGAACACGCTATGTGCTTCACTTATATCTTTTGAGTTGAATAGTTTTTGCTCTAGTGCTTCACTTATATCTTTTAGAGCACGGTGGTGGTAATATTTTGTAGAAATTGTTGAACTCTCATGCTTCACTTATATCTATTTGAGAGTCTATTAAAATAGCATGGTAATGTGTTTAGGCTAAAGAAACTGGTCTTCACATGATAGACATCCAATGCCAATGTAGTAAAAAAATTCACACCAAGTGCATTGAATAGAATGAGATGTTGGATGCTTGATAATTGTTTTGAGATATGAGGATAGTGATATTAGAGTCATGCTAGTGGAGTTATTATGATATTGAGAAATACTTGTGTTAAGGTTAGTGATTCCCGTATCATGCACGTATGGTGAACCGCTATGTGACGAAGTTAGAGCATGAGGTATTTGTAGAGTGCCAACCTTTGTGTGGAGGTCGGGGGCACGCGATGGTTAACTCCTACCGACCTCCCCCCTAGGAGCATGCGTTGATTGCTTTGTTTTGATGACTCGTAGATTTTTGCAATAAGTACATGAGTTCTTATGACTAATGTTGAGTCCATGGATTATACACACTCTCACCCTTCCACCATTGCTAACCTCTCTTGTACCGCGCAACTTTAGCCGATGCCATAAACCCACTATATATCCTTCTTCAAAACAACCACCATATTGTTCCTCAAAACAGCCATCATATCTACCTATCATGGCATTTCCATACCATTCCGAGATATATTGCCATGCAACTTTCCACCGTTCCGTTCATATGACATGCATCATATTGTCATATTGCCATTGCATGATCATGTAGTTGACATCGTATTTGTGGCAAGGCCACCATGCATAATTTTTCATACATGTCACTCTTGTTTCATTGCACATACCGGTACACCGCCGGAGGCATTCATATAGAGTCATACTTTGTTGTTGTAGTCTCGAGTTGTAATATCGAGTTGTAACGAAAGTGTGATGATCATCATTATTAGAGCATTGTCCCATGGGAGGAAAGGCTAAATCTATAAAGCCCCTCCGCAAAAAAAGGAAAAAAAAAAGAAAAGAAAGGCCAAAGAAAAAAGGAAAGGCCCAAAAAAAAGAGAAAACAAAGGGGAAAAAAGAAAAAAGGAAAAAAGGGACAATTGCTACTATCCTTTTCCACACTTGTGCTTCAAAGTAGCACCATGTTCTTCATTGTAGAGAGTGTCATGTTTAGTCACTTTCATATACTAGTGGAAATTTTCATTATAGAACTTGGCTTGTATATTCCAACGATGGGCTTCCTCAAATGCCCTAGGTCTTCGTGAGCAAGCAAGTTGGATGCACACCCACTAGTTTCTTCTGTTGAGCTTTCATTCTTATTTAGCTCTAGTGCATCCGTTGCATGGCAATCCCTAATCACTCACATTGATATCTATTTATGGGCATCTCCATAGCCCGTTGATACGCCTAGTCGATGTGAGACTATCTCCCTCCTTTTTTTCTTCTCCACAACCACCTCTATTCCACCCATAGTGATATATCCATGGCTCACGCTCATGTATTGCGTGAAAGTTGAAAGATTTGAAAAGATAGAGTATGAAAACAAATGCTTGGCTGAAATCGGGGTTGTGCATGATATGAATATTTTGTGTGATGAAGAGGGAGCATAGCCAGACTATATGATTTTGTAGGGATAACTTTCTTTAGCCATAGTATTTCCAGAAGACATGATTGCTTTGTTAGTATTGCTTGAATTATTGTTATTTCTTATGTCAATATAGACTTTTGTCTTGAATCTTTCAGATCTGAACATTCATGCCACAATTAAGAGAATTACATTGAAACACTATATTGGTTAGCATTCCACATCAAAAATTCTTTCTTTATCATTTACCTACTCGAGGACGAGCAGGAATTAAGCTTGGGGATGCTTGATACGTCTCCAACGTATCTATAATTTTTTATTGTTCCATGTTATTATTTATGAAGTCTTGGATGTTTAATGGGCGTTATCATTCAATTTTATATCATTTTTGGGACTAACCTACTAACCCAACGGCCCAGTCCAGATTGTTGTTTTTTGCCAATTTCAGGGTTTTGCAGAAAAAGAATATCAAACGGAGTCCAAACAGAATGAAACCTTCGCGAGAGATATTTTCGGAGAAAATCACGCACGCGGAGCTTGAGGACCAAGTCAGGGGACAGAGAGGTGGCCCTCGGGGGTGGGGGGCGCGCCCCCCTTCCCAGGGCGCGCCCCCTTGCCTGGAGGCCCCATCAAGTGGCCCCCGGTGCCCTCCTTCTTCCTATATAAGTCCACGTACCCCAGAAACTCCATATACAAAGAGAAAACCCTAATTCCACCATCGTAGCTTCTGTTCCCATGGAGATCCCATCTTGGAGCCTGTTCCGGAGCTCCACCGAAGGGGGATCCATCACGGAGGCCTTCATCATCATCATCATCGCCCTCACCATGAGTTGTGAGTAGTTTACCTCAGACCTTCGGGTCCATAGCTAGTATCTAGATGGCTTCTTCTCTCTCTCTCTCTGGATCTCAATACAAAGTTTTCCTCGGTCTACGAGGAGATCTATTCGATGTAATCTCTTTTTGCGGTGTGTTTGTCGAGATCCGATGAATTGTGAGTTTATGATCAAGGTTATCTATGAAAGATATTTGGTTCTTCTCTGAACTTTTTATGTGTGCTCATAATATCCTTGCAAGTCTCTTCGAATTATTGGTTTGGTTTGGCCTACTAGATCTATAGTTCTTGCAATGGGAGAAGTGCTTGGCTTTGGGTTCAATCTTGCGGTGTCCTTTCCCAGTGACAATAAGGGAAGCAAGGCACGTATTGTATTGTTGCCATCGAGGATAAAAAGATGGGGTTTACATCATATTGCTTGAGTTTATCCCTCTACATCATGTCATCTTGCTTAAGGCGTTACTCTGTTCGTATGAACTCAATACACTAGATGCATGCTCGATAGCGGTCGACGTGTGGAGTGATAGTAGTAGATGCAGGCAGGAGTCAGGCTACTTTTCTCGGACGTGATGCCTATATACAATGATCGTGCCTAGATAGTCTCATAATTATTCGGTTTTCTATCAATTGCTCGACAGTAATTTGTTTACCCGCCGTAGAATATCGTTATCATGAGAGAAGCCACTAGAGAAAACTATGGCCCCCGGGTCTATTCTCAACATATCAATCTACATCTACTTTACTTTTACCGCTTTTATTTGTTGTTTCATTAAACCCAAAAATACCAAAAATATCAACTATCATCTCTATCAGATCTTACTCTCGTAAGTGACCGTAAAGGAATTGACAACCCCTTATCGTGTTGGCTGCGAAGTTCTTATTTGTTTGTGCAGGTGCGAGGGACTAGCGCGTGGTCTCCTACTCGATTGATACTTTGGTTCTCGAAAATTGAGGGAAATACTTACGCTACTGTGCTGCATCTCCCTTTCCTCTTCGAGGGAATACAACGCAAGCTCAAGAGGTAGCAGTGGACTGTACGTAGAGAGGCTGACAGCTTGGTCCATGGCCGCAGCAAGGAAGTGCCTCCTTATTACGCGCAAAATAATTATTCCTCCACCTGACATCGGGGACCCATCGGACGGGCCACTGTATTTCGCGAAAAAAAAAACGTTTCCCCCTGACTGGGACCCACCAGCTACATCTTCGCACGCAAGGAAGTGTGTCCGGGCAAAAAAAAACAATTCGCCCTCCTGACTGCTGGGACCCACCAGCTACATCTTCGCACGCAAGTAAGTGCCTGACAGTCGGTATCCACCTGGTCGAAGTGTACGTAGCGTTGTCATTCTGGTCGCGAACGTGTGTGTACATACTGGTCGATGTAGAGGCGCGCACGTGTCATAGCAGAGGCGCGCGGTAGCATGTACATGTACGTACAACAGCCAGGGTGCAAGAAAGTAAATACGGCCACGTACGTACATACGGGCGGGGTCTCGAACGTCTACTCGCGCGTACGTACAGCCAGGTCTCGTGTACATGGCTGGGTCGAAACGGAGAAACAGCGTCGTCGTCGTGTTCATGGGGAGCCAACCGGCTCGGTCGGAACGGAATGCGTCTCCGTGTTCATCGGGAGGGCTTGGATGGAACACTCGATGGAAACGAGGCCTGTCGTACCGCAGAACGGAGGAAACGGCCTTGTGTTCGGCCGGCCACGTTCGAAACGGGATCCTGTTCATCGGGAGGGATCTGGTGCACCGCAAAACGGAGGAAATGTACCTCCTACGGTCGAAACGAGGGTCATGTTGATCGGGAGGGGTGTGGCGTATCGCAAAACGGAGGAAACGGACTTGTGTTGGAGCGCTACGGTTGAAACGAGGGTCCTGTTCATCGGGAGGGGTGTGGCGTATCGCAAAACGGAGGAAACAGACTTGTGTTGAAGCGCTACGGTCGAAATCGGGTCATGTTCATCGAGAGGGGTGTGGCGTACCGCAATACGGGACTCCACGGGATTCTGTTCATCACCACCGTCGACCCCCTCTAGCCTCCACGGGCTACTGTTCATCCACAGTCGGCCTCCTCCAGCCTTCACCTGCGACTGTTAATCTTTCACCGCGTGCTACTCCACTGCCTACTGTTCAACCAGCCCTCTCCACGGGCTCCTGTTCAACCACCCCTCCACGGGCTACTATTCATCCAGCCCTCCATCGTCTACTGTTCATCCAGCCCTCCACGGGGTGGTCCTGTTCATGCAGCCTTCCACGGGATCCTATTCATGCAGCCCCAACTGGCTCAATCGAACGGGGTCCTATTCATGCAGAGGCAACACCACGGGGTCATGTTCAGCCACCCCCACCAAGAACTGTTCATCCAAACCCCTGCCCCCCAGCAACGCTCACTGTTCATGCATAGGCAGCATCAATCGGCTTCAGTTAGCAGCAGTAGCGAAGGAACCGCTCGATCGGGTTCAGTTAACAGCCATCGATCGATTGCTCGTGTTCCGTAACGCGTAGCCTGCAGTGCAATCGCTCGGGTTCAGTTAGAGCCCAACGCCTCGCACCCACGCGTGTGCGTGTACGAGAGAAACGCACATCGCTCGGCCCCGACCACCCACCGTAACCGGGAACACCTCGATATTTTCCTCTCCCTCGCTTCTACCACGGTTTTTTCCGTCATGGACGGCCCAAAGAATGTCATGCAGCTGCGTCTCCGACCCGCCCAGGATGAAAAGCCCATTTTCTATCATGATTTTTTGTCATAGAAGTAGGACCCCATATCTATGATGATACCGGGTTTTGTCACAATTATCGTCATAGAAGTGTCATAAGTATGACAGAAAAAAGTTTCGTTCGGCCCAAAATGTCACGGATATGGCTTTTTTTGTAGTGGAGGGACTCGCGCGTGGTCTCCTACTGGATTGATACCTTGGTTCTCAAAAACTAAGGGAAATACTTACGCTACTGTGCTGACTCACCCTTTCCTCTTCAAGGGAGTACAACGCAAGCTCGAGAAGTAGTAGGGAGCCGTGGAGGAGCTTGGGGGTGAAAAGCTACGGCCGCAGGGGAAGATCAACTCCTAGAAGGAGGACAAGCGCGATGCGGCATCGATTGCCTTGCTTGCCGCCGTGGAGGGCATGATGAGCAAGAAGGACACAAGGGAGAAGAAGCGCCAGCAGAACAAGGAAGAGCAAATGAACGCCTTCATGGATATTCAAAGGAAGAGGCTTGAGCTCAATGCAGAGAAGCAAGTTAAGATGCTCGAGATCGAGGCCGCCAATGCCAAGACCAAGGCAAAAGAAGGGGCGCTCGCTAGCATGATGACAGGGGTGGAGATCACGAAGGTGGACTTGAACACCTTATCGCCAAGGAAGATGCCATGGTTCGAGAAGATGCAGGCCGACATGCTCAAGTTCGACGATGAGTGATCTATGGCGGAGAGCGCCGCCCCTTTTTTGTATGCCGATATGTGTGCCGGCATGACCACGACCGAGATGGCGTAGTTGAATTCCTGCCCCTTTTTGTGTGATGGCATGTGTTCCGGCCGCTGGCAAATGCGCTAGCATGAACTGTGTGGTGATTATTTTGGAGGTTGGCAATGTACGCCGGCCGTTGGTATGACCTTTGGGCGATGACATGGTCGCTGGCAAGATCTATGACCGCAGAGCTTTTAAATTTATGCGTGGACATGAAATGGGTCGTGCACCCAAGCCGAGCCAAAACGAAAATAGAGCGGACGTCGAGCGGGCGGCCGATCCAAACCGACGAAAGCGCGCGTCCAATTGGGTCGGCGCATTGAAGTTGCTCTTACGTCATTATCTCAGAGCGTTCCAACCTTTTGTCAGCTCACATGTCGTTCGACTAGTGGATTATGGTCCAGGGTCATAAGCTTTGAGGTAAGATCTTAAAAATGTCGTCACGAGACCGGTCCCATTTGGATGATTTCGAAAATTGTTCTGTATAAACTGATTTGTTAAAATTTGGTTGAAAAAAAATAAGTGCAAGCCTATTATTTAGGGGAGACCATTTCCAATTTCTACATGGCTGTCAGTGACATGAAAGATGCTAAGCTTATTCTTCAATTTGGTGAGGAGAAAGTATCAATTGAAAGGTGCTGACTGCCTCGGCAACGGCTCCCGCCTGGCCACCTTGGCAATCACTGCTCGCCGGAGCTCCTCCTCTGACATAGGGCTGCGCAGAAGCGTGCACTATTCATGATTCAATTTGGTGAGGAGAAAGTATCAATTGACATGAGGCAGCTCACCTTCCCCACTATTCATGCGAGTTATCCTGCATTTCCGGGGGAGAAAACACTAAATTTGATGAGCAAAGTTTAGAAATGTAAAGCACGAATAACAATTAACACGATGGGACCTGCACAATAGTGACTGCTGACCGCTAATGATTATAATCCCTTCCGTCCATATCTTGTGACTTGCTTATCCCTAAACCTCTCCCACGCATTGCTACAGGCGACGAAAATGAACGGATAAACCCTTTACATCCGAGGGGTACTTGTGCAAAGCTTTTGTAGTACATTTAACAGCTCCATTCAGTTGACAATACTACTAGAGCTACAGGTTAGAGCTGAGATTAGGTGGGAAAAGGAGTTCCAGATATCCAGCAAACCGTGGTGGCGTTCGGAAGCAGAGCACGTCTATTTCTCACTCTGGAAGCTGGGCAGGTTTGGGACACCAATCTCGACCATATTTCGCTCTGAATGTACAACAGGGCTGCGTGTGCAGCGAGGACCTTTTTTTTCCAAGAAGGAAACCAGAAAATCCAGTAACCATGCATTGTCATTTCATGATCGGCGTGCGACCGCAATCAGGGCTGACTGCAATGATATGAACGGCACAAGCTTAGCTAGAGAAGAGAAGAGAATTGCGCACCAAGCAAGGGCTCCGAGTCGGATGGAGATTCCAAATCAAGAGGAGACACGCTGACACGGGAGAGGCAGGCAGGCAACCAACAGCCCACGCCACAACTAATGGATTCTGCAGGTCATCTCATGTGCGGGAGCATCAAATCAAATCCACTTCAAAGGCCTTAGGTGCGCCTAGAACATCATACGCCCGCCACCGGCTCCTGTAGCCATTTAAAACACACGTCTGTCAAATCCTCATCCGCCTGATCGGTTAGCTGGCTAGCCCCAATTTGAGGAATTAATTAGCCACTTGAAAATTCCTTGCAATATATTAGAGTCTGAACATTATCATCTGGAGCAGTACATATATCATTGTACTCAATTCACACTGACCCTTTTTTTCAGCAAGAAATAGTAGGAGTACCACCTGTCTCCACTGTGGGTGGCACGGACAAAACTTGCCTGCTCCCTCCTCGTGCTCCCATCCGTGCTCCCATTTCATCCGACGGCTGTTATTTCATCTTTTTTCTTTCTAATCTAATCATCACCCCCCCTGATTTTAAGGGGGTGGGGCCGGGCCTAATTTTGGTCCAATCAAATCAAGCCACGTACGCGGGAGCACGGATGGGCACACACGAGGGGAGCAGGCAAGTCTCGTCCGGGTGGCACAGGGGCGATCAGAGGGTTGCTCGCGCAGGAGATCCGCGGGTTTCGGCGAGATATACGTATCCACAGAAACACACGGATGATACCTACTGCATCGCGCGTGGATAAGGCGCAGCCGAATTAGTTGACAGAATAATCCAAGTAGCATATAAGCTGATTTGAGAGCAATCAAGAGGAAAATGGTATGGACAGGATCGTCTACATCAGTTCATCAGGGCGTGCACCCTTCTCTCGAGTCCGCGCTTCTCGGAGCACGCCCGAATCGCGGGGGAGCTCGTGACATCGATCTGGGCCACCCGTTACGGACACGTGTCCGGTAGCCAGTCTACTTACGAGCTCATGCACCATGTCCATGTTCCATGTGATTCTTTCTTATTTGAATTCTGTAGTGGGATGTGATTAATTGCGTTTCCGACTATAAATATCTTGGAGTTAGTGTGGACATTTCAAACAAATATAGCAATACTTCGGTCTCGCCGATATATTTCATATTATTCTGGACAAATTTCGCCAAATTTTGACGAAATTTTGAACCCTACAATATAGTTCTACTTACGCACACATGTGTGTACGTATCGAATGCATGATGAATCGAGGAAGGGAGAGCGTTTGCATCTGCTTCCCTTCCATCGTAAATCATACAGAGTACTATAGCAAACCACTACTATCGCGTACGCGTCTGAGCTGCCTCAGCGGTCGCACCCCAACCCAAGCCCTGTACAATACATAATGTGCACATACGTACGGCGTACACGCCCTTATACGCGTGTACGCGCGCGTACGTACGGACATACGGACACTAGCTACGTAGTACTACGCAGCTAGCTCATCAGAAGCTGATGGGGTAGACGTGCTGCATGTTGGGGTAGAAGAGTCCCCAGTTCTGCTCCACGCCGCTGTCCTTCTGGTTCTCGTTGAACATGGAGAAGACGTAGGTCTCGATGGCGCCCGGGTGGCGGGGGGTGCCGCGCCCGACGTGGTTGATGAGGTACTGGTTGTAGATCCTGGCGTTGGCCGGAGTCGCCGCTGTGCCGCCGCCTGAGGGCCACCCGCTCTCCGACACCACCAGCTTCACGTTGGAGCCGCCGTGCTTGGCCATGGCTGTGTAGAAGGCGTCCACGGTGGTGTCGAACAGGTTCTGGTACCCGTAGGAGCCGTCCTGGACCACGGTGCCGGACGCGGTGAAGAGCGCGTAGCTCATGTCCATGGCGCTCGGGTTGTAGGCCCAGGCCAGGTACGGGTAGATGTTGGCCATGAGCGGCGCGCCGGTGCGGGCAAGGAACTGCACCACGGGGCCCATGAACGCGTCTGCCTCCCCGGTGAAAGACCCGGCGGAGGGCGGGCTGTACACGCCGAGGATGGCCTGCGACACCGACGTGGTGACCTTGATGTGGCCAAGCCCAGCGGAGGCGAGCGCGCCCTGCACGTTCTTCATGGCCGGGACGAGGTTCTGGGTGGCGCCGCCTGCGACCTCGTTGCCGACGCAGACGTACCGGAAGGAGACCTTGGGGTAGGCCTGGATGTTGCTCCTGACCCACGAGGCGGCCGCCGCCGGGCTGGCGGCGAGGTTGGAGAGCACGTCGTTAGGGGCCCCGACGACCACGTTTACGCCCGTGCCGCCGACGGCCTGCAGCGCGGCCTGGTCGGGGGCGTACAGCCGCATGGAGTTGATGCCGTTGGACTTGAACATGCTGACGACGGTGCTCGCCGCCGGCAGGTTGTTGGCGCTCATGCCGTAGCACACCCCGATGGACTCGACGCCTGCGCGTAAGGTACATGTAACTTTGGTTAGTTAACCTTCAGAATACTAGTAATTATTACAGCTCCATACAAAATTATCTACACCAAGCTAGTACTGTTCCATTGCCATAGAAAATTCCTCCCGTGATGACAATGTGATGGAATATAAAAAAGAAATGGAAAAGAAACCAATAAGCAAGAATGGCGGCGACGCATGAACACACACACAGAGAGAGCAAGCCTTTTGACCTGTTGGCGAGGGATAATACTAACTCCCCGAAAAGGACGTTTAACTGAAATCTTGTACGCATGCATGGAATCATGCGTGTAGCTTCTGGCTTTGCATGTTTTTTATCTCTTTGTCTCTAGACTTTGGTGGCTGATTGGCGACTTAAATAATGTTTTTTACAGTCACGAGTTGGTGTCAGAAGCACGCACACGCCCGAGGAACATTGCTATTTTCACGGCCGGCGCCTTGACCGACTTGTCACTAGCTACCACGAGCAAGGAGAAAAAGGAACTGGATAAATATATATCTTTGGCTACTCGTGTCCGGAGGGACAACCTTAAAGGAAGGAATGAACTTTGACTAGCTTCCACTGAATCTTTTACCCTTGCTCATCTGCTTGGTTTACCAACTAACTCTACTCTAATTTATCAAAGTGTCACACTTGATAGTAGGTACTGCACATCAATTATGCAAGATTTTTTTTTACAGTACATGTACTGTTAAGAATGCAATCGCGCACCAATCAAATGGTATGGCATAACTTGCGTAGTACTTGCACGGCACTAGCTAGTGGATTTATAAACAAGCGGACCGGGAATATTATTGTAGGGCAGAGTAGAGGTCGACCACACGTACATGGCAATTGGCAGGAAGCCTAGGAATGAATACATGGAGAGGGAGAGTATAGACCTCATGCATACATACATGCTGGGACAAATCGAGTTTCTGGTCCAACGTCCGCAGCACGGCCGTTGGATAGTCCACATACGATCGATGTGGATCGCCATGGCGTGCATGCATGTGCATGTCCTCCGGCTGCGCCTAGCTACGCTCCAATTGACGGTCTAGCTCACGTGCATGACAAAGTACTCAATATAAGTACGCGCCACTTAATCCTCCTCTTAACTTCCTGCTCGATCAAGTGCCAACTACTCCTAGTAGTACCACTGCTACTACTACACGAACCTACTATCCTATATCATAATTCTTTTCGGCCAGACCAAACTTGGAAAGGCCAGCAGAACCAACACCTGGGTTATAGAGTTGGTTAGTGGCTAGTGATCGGTGGCGTCATGTACCATGGGTCGATCAGTTGCACTTTGAAGACATGATGCAAGTGAGTCGGTTAGTGGCTGGCTAGCGCAGCTGGTGCAATCATTTTCGTTAAACTTAAAGAATGGAACAGTGGCGGTACTGGCTAGCTGAAATGAGTAGGACCACTGGACTGGCCGGTACGGCATCGTCCATCGCAGAAAAAACGTCAAGACGCCTGCGACCGCCCGCGAACCAAAGGAAAGGAAGAAGAAAAAGATGGTTAGCGACGGGTGGTTCAGCAGTAGTTGCACCGAATTAATCAGGGAACAAACCACCAATTAAGTGGTAGGGCTCGTGTCAACAGTGCTAGGGCGACACTGTCAAGACATGCATGCACAACTTTGCATGCAGGGAAGAAGAAAAACTTTCTAGGTCTAGGTGATTAACATGACACTGGAGAAAGAGACACTGGCTTAGCTACTTGTAGGTCGTTAGTTAAACCTTCTGACTTTGTAAAAAGATGGCTAACTGACATGCATGCTCACCAAACATTTCGAGACTTCATTCGCAAGCTTTTGTTAGATGCTTTAGTGTACGATCAACTAGATTAGTTTATAGTTAAACAGTTGGAACTATCTAGAAACATCATTTTCATTGCTTGTAAGATATTAACTTCCTCGTGGAAAAACCTATACTCCTACCTCTTTCAATGTTTTATCTAGCAAACATCATTTTTGTGAGTTTTAAGATATTAATCTCCCTGCGGAATACCTACTTCTTGCAACGTTTTCTTCCCTAGAAAAAACACAGCGAAGATCGATTACACGTGCACTTTTATCTTGGCGCGTGCGGTGCATATATTGATACGGAGTATATATATATACTCTGCAGCAAATTCCAAGACTCCTGATTATTTTAGTGAAAACAATTTTTACAAAATTTACCATCTCTATCTTTCAAAAAATATAGTATATGAAAAGTTACTGTGCTCCCATGCATGATGGACGCTTCAAGATAGAGAATGAGACTGGCGGACGCCGATCAGGCTTTACCATGCGACTGATGGCGCGGAAGAATAAAACGCAGAAAGAAAGCGACATGCACCTAAACAGAGTACTGTGCTGTGTATCTCCAAAAAAAAAAGAGAGGAAGGTGTGTGACGCTGGTGGGAGAGAGATTTATGTGACCATGCGTACACCATGGCTAGCTAATTCTTCTCTTAATGAAAGCAAATATTAACGTACGTATTACTATCTTCGAAGCAAACTCCCTGCATGACTTGCATGGAAAAAACTGTACCCAATCATGGAGAGAGAGAGAGGGAGAGAGAGAGAGAGGGGGGGGAGAGGGGGAGGGGGAGAGAGAGAGAGGAAGGGGAATCACTTTGTGGGATGGAGGCGAAGGCTCCGAGGAGCAATGCCAGAGCGAACATGGAGGCAACACCTTGGCTCGCCATTCTCTCCGTCTCTCTCTAGCTGCGTTGAGTGTGTGTGTGTTTCTTTCTCTCTCAAAAGCTCTTGTTGTTTCTTTTCTGGTGAGGCCACAACGGGGTGCAGGCCCCTTATATAGGATCCGAGGAGACAGTTTGGTCCAATCCACTCCGGAGCGCGCAGGCCCAACGCCTCCAGCGACATTTATTTAGCCCGTTGCGATTGACTACCTAGGCCGTTTGCATGCGTCACACTGCCTGGTGGTGGGCAGGGGTTATCCGGTACACCAGGTTGTTGCTGCAGGTGGGCAAGGGGGATAATTCATTCATTCATAGTGGCACCAAACAACTTTTGAAAAATAGTTTGAATTTTGCACTCCACCCATGATGTACCATGAAAGTGAAGTTTCTAGGTCAATGACGGGTCGCGCGGCGTCGGATATGTTCACGTCCTACTCAACGACATTCGGCGACGGGTTTTTCACGGGAAGACCGTGTTCGGTGGAATCCGACATAACTTACGTAAGAAGAATTGACACCGCAGAGTCTTGTTCACGACAATTTTTTTTTATCTTTGAAGTTGACATGACTTGCGTAGGGTGAACTGGCGCCACGGTTTTGTCGGCTTCGATGTTCTTTTTATCGTGAAGTGACATATATACAAAGGAAATGATATTTTAGTGATGAATATCCCCTGTCAATTTAAAGAGATTTGGAGTACATCAGACTCCTTTTGTCACTATACCTTTTACTGCCTCATGCCGGGATCTATATTATTCTTATTTCTACATGTAATTGTTTTTCTAACTATGTTGGAGGAAATAATAATATTTATCATAAGAGTATTTGTGTTTTTGGCGTACCTAATTAATTTACATCTTTGTCAAACGGACCACAGAATTACTTGAACCACTTTAATTAAGCATGCCCGTATACTTTTTCAAACAAGACCAAATCCACTAAACTTTTGGACTTGTTGTCTCAGAAGAGATGGTATTGAGCTCATCAGCCTTACAATTGAAAAGAGAAAAAAAAAATAGCTTTATCAGGAATTGCCATAGAAACACAACACTACGACTTGTCTAAGCGCACCATACATGTGAGCTTTTCGCGTAAACACGCATGGTTTTCCCCTGTGGCATGGTGTTGCAATAACCTCGACAGCAAACTAAGTACTACGTCTCTCCCTTCCAATCCTAGTGATCAGGTGGGATATCTAGATCCGGCCGTTGATAGTTCTTGTACATACAGTATGTGTTGCTATCAGTGGAGTCCGGCCGGCTATGCAACTGCTTTCTACTTAGCTTAGTGTAAGTGCTAATGACGAGATAATATTAGGTGCACCAAATGTGTAGATTACAGTTAATACGAATATAAAAACTGTACGATGGCTCAGGGCACATTTCGGTGAACGAATTATTCGACCGGACCAGTTGTATTTAAGAACCGGTCGTGTCTAGGATTAGCTACTACCACGCAGCCGGTCTGCTTGGGCATATTGGTTTGGGTTAACACATGCGCATGGCTGATGAGAAATTTCCTATTGGTGGTGGCTTAGCAGCCCTGCTTTTTGACACTAATCCTAAGCTGGGCTGCCCTCTTTTGGCACATATATATTGAACTGGTCCTACATGCTAAAATGGTCTTCTTGAGACATGCGTTTTGTAGCGAGTTGTATATTGATCAACTTGTAGTTGTGATGATGCTGCCAGTTCGTACTGTGCATGTAGCCAAGTTAGTCTCTGGCACATCATTAGTTCCGAATTCCACTAGAGGTGCCTAGTTTGTCCTGGTTTATTCAAAGGGTTAGCAACCCCTTTTTTTTTCAGAAAGGAGGATTAGCAACTTACCACCAGGATTACAGACTCTCATGCTTACTAAAACCTGAAAGTCCGAGCCTATTTAGTGGTCTAAACGCTCTTATAATACTTTGCAGAGGGAATACGCACTTATCTGATATGGTTGAGAATACCGGAGTCATCTTTGATCGATGCGCGCATGTGCACATTTGACTAAAAACCTTTCGCTTTGCAAAAAATCGGTGTCCACCGATTTTTGAAAGGGACCATTATATTGTGGTCGAAATCACACATAGCCCACAAAGGAACCAAAAGAAGACGAAAGCACCCACAACACGCATGTATACAGCTAGCTAAGCAACAACATACTATGTATGTACAACTTAATTGATCGGTGCCTCCCAACAATTTGGTGTTGATGGAGTTGGTTATCTTGCGCTTTTGCTTAATCTCGCCTATGTGGACACCGAGTTGCAAGGTCACCAGCGCCGGCCCCGCGGCCTTGTCCTACCCCCATGTATGGATGGATGGGAACCTGCTTTGCCTCGTCGGATCGGACGGGGAGGGCCACATGGAAAAGCGCACTCTATCCATATTTCCCCGAGCTTATGTGGACGCAGGGGAACAGCATGTCCTGTCAGCGTTCTGGCGCGTGCGTGGCCTCCTGGATACATGTGTGTTTCATCCTGCATGGCCTGATCATCATCATATCATGGCTGCTTAGGTGTTGGTTTCATCCGTATGATGATCAAGTCCCTGTTGTCGTAGTGGGGAGATGTGGTAGTTAATATGTGTGGATTTAATAGTATAATGTTGTATTCGTTTGTGGGCATCGTTTCCCTTTACTTTCCTTTTAGATCAGCATCGACCTAGTCATCCGTCACTTGCTGGAGTATAATGCTGATTGAATCGGTTTCCTGTTTCTGCTATTGAAGATACATACTCCCTCCGTCCATTCATTTCTGCGACAAATAA
Organism: Secale cereale; assembly: GCA_902687465.1. NCBI lineage: Eukaryota > Viridiplantae > Streptophyta > Magnoliopsida > Poales > Poaceae > Secale > Secale cereale. The sequence goes on from LR738709.1 coordinate 494,535,397, forward strand.
TTTGGGGCAGAAGGAGTATATAGCTGAAATGTATGGAAACTACGGCGAACCACCGGTACAGAGGAGGATATATCATAAAAGGGCTCCTTTTTACATTGGGATAATTGATTTTATGCCCATAGTTGGGTCACACTCGGCAGAATTACCCCTGTTTTAAAAGACACCCGCTCCCGCCCAAACCACTTTGCTCGGCTTATACTTTTGCCCTTTAACCGTTTGACCCTCATTTTAAAAACTTCATAACAAATTCATACTAACTTGGGAAAATGCGAATAAGATATCAAAATGTTCACAAAAACATCACATATATATATGCATGTCATTTGCAATCATGAAAAAAAGTGTTGAAAAGTCTCCATCTCAGTTTGAGCTCATATGATCTCAGCATGAATAGTAAAATTTGACGGAAAATTTTGAAAAACATTCTAAAAACTTGTATATATTTGTGGCAATTGACCAATGTTTTGAGTGCTTGCCAAGTTTCGTAGGGAATGACATCCGTGGATGTCGTGGCAAACAAAAATCTATGCTTCAAAACAAAATCATTCTACAGTGCTATTTTTTTTTTCCATGACTTCCACAAATGCCAGTCCCTGGTGAAACTTGGAAAGCACTCAAAACATTGGTCAATGTTTGCGACCATTTTTTTAATGTTTTGAATTTTACTGTTCATGATGAGATCCTATGAGCTCAAATTGAAACGGGAACTTTTCAATACTTTCATCATGAATGCAAATGACATACACATATAGGTGATGTTCTTTTGAATATTTTGATATCTTATTTGCATTATTCTGAGTTAGTATGAATCTGTTATGAAGTTTTCAAAGTGACGGTCAAAGGGTAAAAGCATAATACGAGCAAAGTGGTTTGGGCGCGAACGAGTGTTTTCAGAAACTGTAGGTAAACCTGCCGAGTGTGACCCAACTAGGGGCATAAAACAAATTACCTCTTTTATATTCTGAAATATTTTGCAAATTCATACTTATAAAAAAAGTTTTTAAATGTTTTGCTGGCCGATAGGGCAGCAGCATTATGTTGACCTCTGTGACTAACCAGGAATGTTGTATTTTTTTAACAAACAAAAATCGTGTTGCATCTCTTGTGCATGTTATTCGTGTAGAGTAAGGGATGACTCCATATTTGCTCTATCCTGCATATGTCAAAGGGCCGAGACCTTTTTATTATGGCGGTGTAATCTTCGTATGCGGCTACGAAGGTTTTCCCCGATAATGTATGGCAGTGTAATCTCCGTACATGATCTACGGCGTCTTAGGTGGCCTTTTTATTTTTGCTGTAAAACCTTATTTATTTTTGGTTCTGTTCGATGTCGAAGCTAAATTGGACAGATCCCTCAGTAGGGTATCCTAAGCTAGATGTTTTGGGATGATGGTAACAGGGGCACAAAGTTTCCACTGGTTCATAGTCTCCAAGGAGATAAAACCCTACGCCATGCTTGTATTTTATTATGTTGGAGTGTGTACACGGTACAAAGCATCAAGAGATTGTGTGATGATTTCTACGAGCTAGGCCCCTTGGTTTATATAGCATACTGGGGGCCTAACTAGGCTACACGTATCCTAGTCGGCTATGTACCAGGAGGTAGATTCCTTCATGAATCCGGCATCTTGACTTGTACGCCCAGTCTTTTAGAATCTTCCTTGTATACGCCATGCACCGCCCAATGCGGCCCAGCGAGAAACTGATAAGAGGTTCCCCTGTCGAGATTAGACATGGTGAGATGCCCTTTGGATGGGACACCGTCATTGGACATGTTGCATGTGTGCATCGTGTTATGAAGAGGCCGTGCATTTTCTTAGTGTGGTTGTATCACCTCGATATATCGATTCAACAAAAATGCCCATTACCGAGAAAAACATGTGTTAAGATATGATGCTTTTGACCTAAACCATCCAATTTTATTCTCAACTTATCTAAAAGGAACCCAAGGTATCGTCATATGTCAACGGTTACGTCCGACACCGACGCGCCCCCTCTACGTATGCTCATTCCCCCACACTCCACCAGTTTCTAGCCCACCCGGTTTTCTACCACCCCCC
>LR738709.1:494537514-494591479 GCA_902687465.1 Secale cereale
ACACACACACACATGCCCACACGTGCACGGTTTTCAACGGGTTGACTAAATCTCTGTTTAGACTTCTCTATCTATATCTCTTCTCTAAATCTCTACTTTATATTTCTATATCTATTGCTATATTTAAAAATAACCTACGGCTGCATCATATCTTGCATGTTTCATCTGACGGTGACGGCCCCACGTCCCATTCTTCATGGATGCCCTCTCCCCACCCTTCACCGATTTTCCACCCACCCGTTTTTCTAGTCTTTTCCCAAATGGCTTCATTGGACCGACTAATCTCCATCTCTACTTCTCTATCGCAGTTTTTTCTCTGTCTATCTCTACTTTTCTAATTTATATCTCTATATCTATATTTATAAAGAACCTAAGGTTTTGTCATACATCGTCTATTTCCTCCGACACCCCCATGCCCCTCCCTCAATGCAGGCTCTCCCCACGTTTCAATGATTTTCGACTCCATCCAATTTTCTATTTTTCCCACACGATTATCATCGGACCGGCTAATATCTATCTCGGCTTCTCTTTCTTTATATTTGTCTTCTTTATCTATATCTCCTATATACTTCTCTACTTATCTCTACTTATCTCTACTTCTCTACTTTATATCTCTATCTTTATTATATTTCAAAAGAAACTAAGGTTCTATCATACGTTATCTGTTTCCCCCTACACACCACGTCCCTCCCTAAATGTATGCTCTCTCCCTATTTTCCACCCTGTCTGATATTCTATTCTTTCCCCAAACGATTTTCGCTAAGCCGGCTAATATCTATATCCGTTTCTCTATCTCTATATATATATCTTGTCTATCTCATCGTCTTCTATGTCTCTCTACTTATCTCTACACCTCCAATTTATACATCTATCTCTATGTTTAAATGAACCTAAGGTTTCGTCATATGTCGTATGTTTCCTCCGACACCCCCACATACGCTCTCTCTCCACCATCCACAGATATTCGATCCCACTCGAATTTCTGTTTTTGCCAAGATATGATTTTCATCGGACCAGCTAATCTTTGTATCTACTTATCTATCTTTAAATCTATATATATTCTAACTTATCTCTACTTCTCTACTTTATATCTGTATATCTATCTTTATATTTAAAAAGAACCTAAGGTTCTATCATACATCATCTGTTTCCTTAAACACCCCTCAAGTCCCTCCCTCCATGTATGCTCCTTCCCATCCTCCAAAGGTCCCCCAAGTTTTCTATTCTTTTCCCATGTATCAACTAATCTCTATCTGTACTTCCCTACACTATAAGAAAAACACACATCCCTGACATTTTGTCTTGAATTAAACTATTTTATTTTCTCAAAGTGACATTTACATGATAAAAAATAATGACGAAAACACTTATTGTCATGGATGTGTTGGCCACATACTTCAGTGGCAAATACTTATGATATAAAATGGAATTTTCATCCTGGCCGGGCCGATGGATCACCTGGATGACTTTCTTTGGGCCTTCCATGATGTCAAAATCGTGGTAGAATTGAGAGAGAGAATTTTTGGTGCTTTCTTGAGCAAGTTCCACCTAGCAAGCTATATGGTGGATGGTCGGGCACGAACGAAATGTGTGGTAGTTAGCGTTATCGTGTGGGACTTTCGCATTACTGAACCTGATGCAATAATTCTATAAATGTATAGACACAGATAAATTCCTATGCATATTTATCAAGTATGTGATGATAGATCATGGCCAACAAATAAAAGCAAAACACACTGCAAGAATAATACATACCACGTGGACAAATAAAAATATAGGTCCAACTAAGACTAACAGATAACTCTTGTTGAACAAAGGAAGCTGCTTAGGGCATCCCCAAGCTTAGACGCATTTCTAGAAATATTACCTTGTGGTGCCTTGGGCATCCCGGCCTTAAGTTGTTGTATATTCTCTATTCTTCTCATACCATAGTCTTCCTCGGTTATGGTGTCCTGGACTAGGAGGTCATGGCCTAGACAGATTAATGTGTGGGCCAGACCACCAGCCCGTTAAGGAGGAGGGGCTTGGGAGGCCTTCAAGGTGCAGCGACCGAAGACTTGGTGTGTACTTTAAGCATATATGACTAGATTCGGTATGTAGATTCTTAGATGGCAACCGACCATGTGTAACCCTAGATACCCCAGGTGCCTATATAAACCAGAGGGCTTAAAGGGGATGCATTCATCCATACACCCATTCATCATACCCCTAGGGTTTAGACCACAACTCACGATCTCAAAGTAGATAAACTTTGTACCTTGATACTCTCATAATATAAGCAAGAGCAAGACGTAGGGTTTTACCTCCATAGAGAGGGCATGAACCTGGGTAAACTTTGTGTGTGCTCCCTTTTGTTACCCATCGATCCAATCTAACAGTTGGGGCCCCCTACCCGAGATCTGCCGGTTTTGACACCGACATTGGTGATTTCATTGAGAGCTTGTTGCTTGATCGCCAAGGATCGATGGCGTTGAATGAATCATCCTAGTCCTCTGAGAACCATAGGTGCACCGATGACCCCCCCCCCCAACAGGTCACCTGAAGACCTGATCGATCTCAATTTTCTCCTCCCCTTCGAGGTAGTAGGAAGCAATCGGGAAGTCTGCCAAGAGCTTCTCGCTCCCTTTACAAGTTCGGTCAGTGGAAATTAGTTCGAAGGAACCTCGGATCCGAACTCTTCTACAAAAAGCGATCATGAGACTAGTTGGCTGGAAGAGGCTGGTGTCACAGACGTTAGATCGAACCCAGAAATATCCTCCCCCGCGCCTTGTCCACGTGAAGGGTAGGGGGCGCCTTAGAGCCCCCTCCGATCGGGTTCGTTTTTTTCAGCCCGCCCGCCTCCCACATTGAATACTGACCAAGCAACTCGGGGCCGGCTGACGTTTGGGATCTACTATATATAAAACGACATCCCGAGGAGACACTTCGGCAATTTTGGTCAAGATTATTGTTTGTTAAAAGCGGGATAACAAACTGCCCCTATGTGGACGCACTTGCAACATTTAGCCACAACTGCCATGGTGATGGAGTATTAAACGCCCTCGCCCGACATCAAGTCCAGGCCTTCTCCAAAATTTTGGAACTGGTGCTAATTTTTTGTATTTTCGAAGACGCCTGGCTAGCTCAGGAAGTAGTCCACTTGGATGAGTTGATAATTCATGACTGCGCGTGAGGGGAGCCATTTAAGCGCCCCGCAGAACCACCATGAAAAAGAAAGAAGATGGGACCCCAGACCTCCCCCGAGGGACTGTTGGACCAAGCGTACCCTATACACTCTATTTCGCTTAACACCAATCCAACCCACAACCTTCGAGCCTGCTGGGTTGGGAAACAAGTGGCCAAGGGTGGTGAGGCCCTCCTCTCAAATAGCCACACCTCTTTGAGTCATGTATGGGAGAAGGGTGATAAGGTTTTTGAGGAGCGCTCAGAGCGACTACTAACTTCTTCGTCACGGACGCCCCGGACTCCGACAACTACTTCCCCAGCGATGACTTCTTCCCCGACGTCGACAGCCTCTTCGACGACATGACTGGCGCGGACACCAACCCCAAGACCGATGCTTCTGCTCCTGTTCCGTACGTTCTCATACTCTTTCTGTTTGAGGTTTTGCTTCAGTTTCTGGCTCTAGTGTCTGCTCTAGATATGTTTGTTTCTAGTTCATATATGCAGATGCTATTTACCTTCTCTCTGTCAGATAGCATGACATGTTTTATCTCTGCCATATTAGTCATGCTTTTTCTAGTATTTATGTTAATAAAATCATTTAGTAAATTGCTCATATTTCCAACACCAATATTTGGATAACTCTTAGAATATCACCTTGGTCAACACATAATCTCCTTATAACCTTGAAACCGATGAATGGTCTTCAAGCAATGCCTCTGGAAAAACCTTTAAAATATAACTCAAGGCTATCATTAGTCCATAGGGATTGTTATAAATTACCAAAACCAAACATGGGGGCACCATTCTCTTTCAATGATTTATACAGAAGTACTAACAAAGAAAAACAATGAAAAATATTGGGTTGGCTTCCAACACGTGCTTTTCTTTAATGTATTTTAGCTAGGAATAAAGGTTTTTGATAGTTTCATGTTTTCTCATCATTGATTCCCAAGTAATAAGTAGCTCATGATAGTTTTGCTACTTCTCGAGCTTGCTTGTATTCCCTCGAAAAGGAAAGGGTGATGCAGCACAGTAGCATAATTATTTCCCTCAGTTTTTGAGAACCAAGGTATAAATCCAGTAGGAGACCACGCGTGAGTCCCTCGCACCTGCACAAACAAATAAGAACTTCGCAGCCAACGCGATAAGGGGTTGTCAATCCCTTTACGATCACTTACGAAAGTGAGATCTGATAGATAGGATAGTTTGATATTTTTGCTATTTTGGATATAAGAACAGAAAGTAAATAACACAAAGTAAAGTAGATTGGAGATTAATATGTTGAGAATAGATCCGGGGGCCATAGGTTTCACTAGTGGATTCTCTCATGATAGCAGAATTCTACGGTGGGTGAACAAATTACTGTCGAGCAATTGATAGAAAAACGCATAGTGATGAGAATATCTAGGCATGATCAGTATATATAGGCATCACGTCCGTGACAAGTAGACTGAAATGATTCTGCATATACTACTATTACTCCACACATCGACCGCTTGATACGTCCAAAACGTATCTATAATTTCTGCTTGCTCCATGCCACTTTTGGGTGATATTGCTATGATATTCATACACTTCCATACACTTTTGATCATATTAGGACTAACTTACTAATCCAGTGCACCCCAGTGCCAGTTTCTGTTTTCGGCTGTTTTTGTATTTCAGGTTTTCACGTTTCGAGAACTGCCCAGAAAAATCCAGAAAAAATATATAAAAAATCAGCGATCCAGAAACAACACTGCGTCCGAAGGGCAGCCTGGGGGGGCACAGGGGCTCCAGGCGCCCTGTGGGCGCGCCCCCCCTGGGCCGCGCGGGGGGGGGGGGGCGCCTGGGCCCCCCGAGGCTCCCCCGATGCCCTACTTTGGCATATATTTAAAGGACCCTCCGAAACCCTCAGAGGAGGACCTCTTTTCGCGATCCCATCTCTGTTCCGCCGCCGCCGCCGCTTCCAAGATCGGGAGCACCAGGAGAACTCTTCCCGGTACCCTGCCGGAGGGGAGGATCATCACCGGGAGCTTCTCCACCACCATGGACGCCTCCCGGATGACTCGTGAGTAGTATCCCTTGGACCATGAGTCCATGACCAGTAGCTATGTGATGTTCTCCTCCCGTTCTTGTGCTTCACTAATTAGTCCTCGTGAGCTGCCCTACATGATCGAGGCACCTATGTAATCCTTATGCTGTTGCTATGTTGAGTTTGCTGGGATCCGATGGATTAAGAGATTATGTTTAGATTGATCTTGAGTAATATATTTGATTCACCTCTTTTATATTTTAGTTCATAAGTAATTCTTGCATGTTCTCCGTTGTTACTTATTGCTTTGGCCGAGTAGTAGGTAGTGACTCCAAGAGGGAACGTTATGCTCGATTGTGGGTTCATGCCCCTCGATGACTAGCTTGAGTGACAGAAACATGAGTCTAGGGGATGTGCTGTTGCCACAAGGGGGAAAACAACGGTGCTTGTGCCCGCGGGTGCAAGGATTGTTTACTTTACGCAAAGTTCTTTTAATGCAGTTGTCTGTTGCATTGAGTTTACACTATGGGTGGGACTCGCAACTTAATACCAGCGAGATGTTCTGGATAGATATCTCAAGGTGGATGATTAGTAGTAGATATTGATGGATTTCGGTCTACTTACTTTGGCGTACCGCCCATGCTTTGAACCTCAACCTTTCTTGCAATGTAGTCAGCATTGGTTTGCGTTCGTGGTCCTGTCAATTGCCCAGCTGTAATTTGTTTACCTCACATAGCTGTTTTATCGTCTTTTGGGAAAGAGACATCACTAGTGAACATCATGAGACTCCGGTCCATATTACCATCATTGATCACATCCACTATTTACTTTTCGCTATTTACCTACTATTGCAAAAACTATCTATCACTACTATCATTGCTTTTAACCCTTTGTGAACTACAAGGCCGGAGAGATTGACAACCTATTTGTACTCGTTGGGAGCAAAGTTATTTGTATCTGTGTGCAGGTCCACGTTGATTGCTAATTGCGCCGTTAGCAATTGACACCTACTTGTTGAACCTAGGAGTCTCTGGGGATTCGATCCTTGGTATCTTTGCTAAGGGAAAACACTTCTACTTACTGCATCTTACACCTTCCACTTGGGGTAACCAACGAGGGGTTCGAGGCCCATCAAGGAGTATTTTCTGGCGCCGTTGCCGGGGACTCCACTCTTCAGGATAGGGGAGTTGCATGCTATCTTTTACCTTTGCTTTTTAGTCTTGTTAGTTTACCTTTCATTTTTGCTTTAGTTCCTTTTATCGAAAATCACAAAAATAGTTATCTTGCTTGCTTGCTACTATGGGTTCCACCGAGAACACCAAGTTGTGTGACTTCACTAGTCACAACAACGATGACTTTATCAGCACACCTATCACTACACCTGCCACTTCAGCACCTTCATATGAAATTAAACCTGCTTTACTTAACTTAGTTATGAAAGAACAATTCTCCGGTGCTGGAGATGATGCTGCTTTACACTTGAACAACTTTGTTGAACTTTGTGATATGCAAAAGTACCAAGAAATAGATGGTAATATTGTTAAGCTTAAGCTTTTTTCTTTCTCCTTGAGAGGAGGAGCTAAAAATTGGTTTCAGTCTTTGCCTAGAAATAGCATAGATTCATGGGACAAGTGCAAAGATGCTTTTATTGGAAAATACTATCCACCTGCTAAAATTATCCAACTTAGAAGTAACATAATGAATTTTAAACAATTGGATAATGAACATGTTGCCCAAGCTTGGGAACGTATGAAGTCTCTTATCAAGAACTGCCCTACTCACGGTTTGACTACTTGGATGGTTATCCAAACTTTTTATGCAGGCTTGAACTTTACCTCGCGGAACTTGTTAGACTCGGCCGCGGGAGGAACTTTTATGTCAACTACACTTGGTGCTGCCACAAAGCTTCTCGATGAGATGGTGACCAACTATTCCCAATGGCACACCGAACGTGCTCCAACAGGTAGGAAGGTAAACTCTATCGAGGAGATTTCCTCCCTTAATGAAAAAGTTGACTTGATCATGTCTCTACTTTCGAAGCAATCTACTGTTGATCCTCGTGATGTTCCTTTAAATTCTTTGATTGCTCAAGAACAAGTAGATGTGAACTTTATCTCTAGAAACAATTTTAACAACAATGCTTATAGGAGTAACTTTGGTAACAATTCTAGACCGTTCCCCTCTAACTCTTATGGGAACAACAATGCTTATCCTAGTACCAAGAACTCCAATACTGAACTAGAGACCATGCTTAGAGATTTCATCACTACCCAAAAAGCCTTTAATAAGAATGTAGAAGAGAAACTACATAAACTAGATGATCTTTCTTTCAAGGTAGACCACTTAGCCAATGAGGTAAAATTGCTAAAAATTGAAACTTCTCCTCTTAAGGAGAGGGAAGTCATCCCTATTAATGCTACTCAAGTACAAATTAATGAAAATATTAGGATGATGGCTAAGCTTAAAGAGAGATGGGCTAGAGAAAGGGAGGAAGAGGAAAGAATTAAGAGCCTTCCTACCCACCACACTGTTGCTACTATCCAAGTTATTGAGGATGTTCACACTCTTAGCACCCAATGTACTCCTGGTCCCAATGGACCTATTAATGGTGATGCTATGACTTTAGAAGCTACCAAACAGGTGAACCTTAAGGACACCACTACCACTTTACTTGATGCTCGTGACCTTGATTTTGATAATTGCACTCTTACCGAAGTTATTGAATTCCTTCACAAGATGTCTAGAGACCCCCGCACTAGCACGCTTAACCTTGCCTTCACAGAGCATATCACTAATGCTCTCATCAAAGCTAGGGAGGAGAAACTTAGAGTAGAAGCCTCCATACCTAGAAAGCTAGAGGATGGTTGGGATCCTATGATAAAAATTAATTTGAATGACTTCTCATGTTATGCATTATGTGATGTTGGTGCTAGTACCTCTGTTATGCCCAAAAGGATATATGATATGCTTAAATTGAAACCTTATGATTCTTGTTCTTTTGGTGTTCGTCTCGTTGATTCTTCCATAAAGAAACCTTTGGGGAGGATCGACGATGTTCTTATCGTTGTCAACGATAATTATGTGCCCGTTGATTTTACTATTATGGATATTGAATGTGATCCTTCATGTCCAATTATTTTGGGACGTCCCTTTTTGCGCACCGTTGGTGCTGTCATTGACATGAAAGAGGGTAATATAAAATTTCAGTTTCCTCTCAAGAAAGGGATGGAACACTTCCCTCGAAAGAAGATCAAGTTACCTTTTGAGTCCGTTGTACGGGCTAGCTATTCTTTTACTCTTGATAAAACTTGATGTATGCATTATGCCTAGCTTAAAGGCATAAAAGAAAGCGCTTTTGGGAGGCAGCCCACATGAATAATTTTTTTGCTTTTGTTGTGTCTTGATGTTGTTTACTGCTGTAGCATCATCATTGTATCTTTGCTTTTCATATTTGTGCCAAGTATAGCCTCTGATTGCTAGAAAGTTCAAAAGTTGTGAGGTGCTGTCCAGGAAATAGATTCTGTCCTTGGATAGAAAAATTCGTATAAAATCACCAGATCATCTTTTTGGTCTGAATTTTTTCTACAGCGTTCTCTATATAATTGTCTTTCGTGCGTCAGTTCTGAGTTTTTTTATTTGAGTTGCAGAAGTATCCCGAACAGATCAATTACTGCCTGCTATTCTGTTTTTCACAGATTCTGTCCTGTTTTGCCTTACCTTCACTTTGCAAATTAAGAACTTGCTTTTTCTTTGCAAAAACCTTTTGGCAATCTTGAGAAACAGTAGAACTTCAAGAATATCCTTATTTCCAGCAAGGTATAATTATTTTATTAAGGGTACTAACCTCGCTAATCAGATTATGATGAGTTATGTATGAAGGGAGTTTTCAAGTGTGCGAGGGAAGATGATAAAAAGATTCAGGAGTGTCAAGCGCTCAAGCTTGGGGATGCCCCCGTGCAACCCCAAGAAATATTCAAGGAGACTCAAGCGTCTAAGCTTGGGGATGCCCCCGTGCATCCCCTTCTCCATCAACATTATCAGTTCGTCTTTCGCTCCGCTATATTTTTATCACTTCATGTGTTATGTGCTATGCTTGGAGCGTCTTGCTTTTAGTTTCCTTTTTAGTTTTTCATAACGAGTCGGAACCCAGCATTCCTTTATGTGGGAGAGAAACACGCTCCACTTCTACCTAGAACATTACATAGAATTTTCATGTCTATCTATGCTGTGTGTGTTCTTTATCTTTTAATAGCTACTATCATACTCTGCTCTTAGTATTCATGCTTATCTTTTCAAGAGCTTTTATTTAGTTGGTTGCTTGAACTCTCTTTAATTACCATGCTCACCTTATTAAGAGAGTTTGCTTCTGTTGCATTGGTCAATGTGTCTATGATAAAGATGCTACTTGCATGATGGTGCTTAGTAGTTCAGGTTTCCTTATGGTTGATCTCAAATAGCTGGGGGGTTCCCAATGTGTTATTGGAGTACCAACTTGGTTTGTTTGCCTATGATGTGGTATGGTTTAGTAATATCTTCCTTCGAGAATTTATTTTGATTGACTTGGCGTATGCTCACGCATATTCAAGACTGTAAAGAAAGTCTGTCAAGCCTTGATGATCTTTTATTTCTGAGTAGCGATATAACTACCATGCCTGATTCAATATTGCTTTGTCGCTCTGCATGATTATGACCGTCATTGCTCTCTTAGTTGGTCGCTCCCAGTCTTTTTGCTAACCTCCACCTGTACTAAGCAAACTAACCATGCAATACATAGCTCATGGGAAAGTAGCCTAAAAACTATTGTGGTAAAGAATATGTTGCTTATGTATCTTATTTCTTATAAGTTGCTTGCTGAGCGGTAACCATGTTTCTGGGGACGCCATCAACTGTCACACTTTTGTTGAATATCATGTGAGTTGCTATGCATGTTCGTCTTGTCTGAAATAAGGGTGACTTACCGTGGGTTGAATAACTATGCATATTGTTAGAGAAGAACATTGGGCCGCCAACCAAAGCCATGCATCATGGTGGAAGTTTTAGCTTGGACCTTAATCCTCAATCTCTCATGAGAATATGCTTATGCATTAAAGAGGAGTCCATCATCTATTTTCTATGTTGTCCCGGTATGGATGTCCTCAAGTTGAGATCTATCAAAAACGAGAAATCAAATGCGATCTATCTCCTTGGACCTTTGTACAGGTGGCATAGAGGTACCCCTTTGTGACACTTGGTTGAAACATATGCAATGCAATGATAACCCATGGGAATCCGAGCTAATTAGGACAAGGAGCGAGCACTATTGGTATTCGATGCATGAGGCTTGCAACTTATAAGATGTTTTATACATGACACATATGAAGTACTACTACCGTTGACACAATTGCTTCCATGTTTTCAAAATAAAAAGCTCTAGCACTTAACCATTCTTTTACCTTTATGTTGAAGCACCAACTACTGAGAGCATGATTGTCATTCTGAGTGTAATGTGCATTGTCCCAAAGTAGCATTGTCTTTTGCATGATTGTGATATCGTTTATTCTGAAATGATTGTATCTAGTCATCACTTAAACCTTGAAGGTGCCCCTGCATTTATGTTTTGCATCACTAAAGGGGGCAAACTAGATATCACTTTATCATATTTGCACATCATGTTCATTGCAAATCTTTTCGATGTTTCAGTTTCATATTGTAAAACTTTCAGTCATTTGTGATTTTCTCTTGAAGCAACTTAATTACTTTAGAATCATTGTCTCAGTAAGCTTTTGTCATATGACTATAAAAAGTCCTATATGGTTAATAGCATGTCACCATAAAAATTATTCTTGTTATCATTTACCTACTCGAGGACGAGCAGGAATTAAGCTTGGGGATGTTGATACGTCCAAAACGTATCTATAATTTCTGCTTGCTCCATGCCACTTTTGGGTGATATTGCTATGATATTCATACACTTCCATACACTTTTGATCATATTTGGACTAACTTACTAATCCAGTGCACCCCAGTGCCAGTTTCTGTTTTTGGCTGTTTTTGTATTTCAGGTTTTCACGTTTCGAGAACTGCCCAGAAAAATCCAGAAAAATTATATAAAAAATCAGCGATCCGGAAACAACACTGCGTCCGAAGGGCAGCCTGGGGGGGCACAGGGGCTCCAGGCACCCTGTGGGCGCGCCCCCCCTGGGCCGCGCCGGGGGGGCGCCTGGGCCCCCCCGAGGCTCCCCCGATGCCCTACTTTGGCATATATTTAAAGGACCCTCCGAAACCCTCCGAGGAGGAACTCTTTTCGCGATCCCATCACTGTTCCACCGCCGCCGCCGCTTCCAAGATCGGGAGCACCAGGAGAACTCTTCCCGGCACCCTGCCGGAGGGGAGGATCATCACCGGGAGCTTCTCCACCACCATGGACGCCTCCCGGATGACTCGTGAGTAGTCTCCCTTGGACCATGAGTCCATGACCAGTAGCTATGTGATGTTCTCCTCCCATTCTTGTGCTTCACTAATTAGTCCTCGTGAGCTGCCCTACATGATCGAGGCACCTATGTAATCCTTATGCTGTTGCTATGTTGAGTTTGCTGGGATCCGATGGATTATGAGATTATGTTTAGATTGATCTTGAGTAATATATTTGATTCACCTCTTTTATATTTTAGTTCATAAGTAATTCTTGCATGTTCTCCGTTGTTACTTATTGCTTTGGCCGAGTAGTAGGTAGTGACTCCAAGAGGGAACGTTATGCTCGATTGTGGATTCATGCCCCTCGATGACTAGCTTGAGTGACAGAAACATGAGTCTAGGGGATGTGCTGTTGCCACAAGGGGGAAAACAACGGTGCTTGTGCCCGCGGGTGCAAGGATTGTTTACTTTACGCAAAGTTCTTTTAATGCAGTTGTCTGTTGCATTGAGTTTACACTATGGGTGGGACTCGCAACTTAATACCAGCGAGATGTTCTGGATAGATATCTCAAGGTGGATGATTAGTAGTAGATATTGATGGATTTCGGTCTACTTACTTTGGCATACCGCCCATGCTTTGAACCTCAACCTTTCTTGCAATATAGTCAGCATTGGTTTGCGTTCGTGGTCCTGTCAATTGCCCAGTTGTAATTTGTTTACCTCACATAGCTGTTTTATCGTCTTTTGGGAGAGAGACATCACTAGTGAACATCATGAGACTCCGGTCCATATTACCATCATTGATCACATCCACTATTTACTTTTCGCTATTTACCTACTATTGCAAAAACTATCTATCACTACTATCATTGCTTTTAACCCTTTGTGAACTACAAGGCCGGAGAGATTGACAACCTCTCTGCACTCGTTGGGAACAAAGTTATTTGTATCTGTGTGCAGGTCCACGTTGATTGCTAATTGCGTCGTTAGCAATTGACACCTACTTGTTGAACCTAGGAGTCTCTGGGGATTCGATCCTTGGTATCTTTGCTAAGGGAAAACACTTCTACTTACTGCATCTTACACCTTCCACTTGGGGTAACCAACGAGGGGTTCGAGGCCCATCACCGCTATCCAGCAAGCATCTAGAGTATTAAGTTCATAAGAACAGAGTAATGCTTTAAGCAAGATGACATGATGTAGAGGGATAAACTTAAGCAATATGATATAAACCCCATCTTTTTATCCTCGATGGCAACAATACAATACGTTCCTTGCTGCCCCTGCTATCACTGGGAAAGGACACCGCAAGATTGAACCCAAAGCCAAGCACTTCTCCCATTGCAAGAACTATAGATCTACTAGGCCAAACCAAACCGATAATTCGAAGAGACTTGCAAGGATATTATAATCATACATAAAAGAATTCAGAAAAGAACCAAATATTTCTCGTAGATAATCTTGATCATAAACCCACAATTCATCGGATCTCGACAAACACACCGCAAAAAGATTACATCGAATAGATCTCCTCGAAGACCGAGGAGAACTTGGTATTGAGATCCAAAAAGAGAGAAGAAGCCATCTAGCTAATAACTATGGACCCAAAGGTTTGTGGTAAACTACTCACAACTCATGGTGAGGCAATGGTGTTGATGTAGAAGCACTCCGTGAAAGATCCCCCCTCCGGTGGAGCTCCGGAACAGGCCCCAAGATGGGATCTCACGGGAACAGAAGGTTGCGGCGGTGGAATTAGGGTTTTCTCCGTTGCTTCGATGTTTTCAGGGTACATGGGTATATATAGGAGGAAGGAGGGCATCGGGGGAGCCAGAGGGGTCCCACAAGGGTGGGGGGCGCACCATGTAGGAGGGGACGCGCCTTGGACCCACGTGACCGCCTCCTTTATTCCCTCACGTGTACTCCAAGTCTTCTGTGTTGATATTGTTCCAAAAATAACTCTCGAGAAGGTTTCATTCCGTTTGGACTCCGTTTGATATTCCTTTTCTGCAAAACCCTGAAATAGGCAAAAAAAACAGCAATCTGCACTGGGCCTTTGGGTTAATAGGTTAGTCCAAAAAATAATATAAAAGTGTATAATAAAGCCCATTAAACATCCAGAACATAATATATAATAGCATGGAACAATCAAAATTATAGATACGTTGGAGACGCATCAAGCATCCCCAAGCTTAATTCCTGCTCGTCCTCGAGTAGGTAAATGATAAAAACAGAATTTTCGATGTGGAATGCTAACCAACATAATTTTCAATGTAATTTTGTTTGTTGTGGCATGAATGTTCAGATCCGCAAGATTCAAGACAAAAGTCTATATTGATATAAGAAGTAATAATACTTCAAGCATACTAACAAAACAATCATGTCTTCTCAAAATAACATGGCCAAAGAAAGTTATCCCTACAAAATCATATAGTCTGGCTATGCTCCCTCTTCATCACACAAAATATTCATATCATGCACAACCCCGGTTTCAGCCAGGCAATTGTTTTCATACTCAAAAAATTTCAAACATTTCAACTTTCACGCAATACATGAGCGTGAGCCATGGATATAGCACTATAGGTGGAATAGAGTGGTGGTTGTGGAGAAGACAAAAAGGAGGAAGATATTCTCACATCAACTAGGTGTATCAATGGGCTATGGAGATGCCCATCAATAGATATCAATGTGAGTGAGTAGGGATTGCCATGCAACGAATGCACTAGAGCTATAAGTGTATGAACGCTCATCAACAGAAACTAAGTGGGTGTGCATCCAACTTGCTTGCTCATGAAGACCTAGGGCATTTGAGGAAGCCCGTCGTTGGAATATACAAGCCAAGTTCTATAATGAAAATTCCCACTAGTATGAAAGTGACAAAACATGAGACTCTCTATCATGAAGATCATGGTGCTACTTTGAATCACAAGTGTGGAAAAGGATAGTAGCATTGTCCCTTCTCCCTTTTCTCTCATTTTTTTTGGAGGGGCTTTCTCTTTTTTTAGCCCCTCTCTATATTTTTTTGGGCCATCTCTTTTTTTATTTGGCCTTTCCTCACATGGGACAATGCTCTAATAATGAAGATCATCACACTTTTATTGACTTACAACTCAAAGATTACAACTCGATGCTAGAACAAAATATGACTCTATATGAATGCCTCCAGCGGTGTACCGGGATGTGCAATGAATCAAGAGTGACATGTATGAGAAATTATGCATGGTGGCTTTGCCACAAATACGATGTCAACTACATGATCATGCATGGCAATATGACAATATGAAGCGTGTCATATGAACGGAACGGTGGAAAGTTGCATGGCAATATATTTCGGAATGGCTATGGAAATTCCATGATAGGTAGGTATGGTGGCTGTTTTGAGGAAGATATATGGTGGGTGTATGGTACCGACGAGAGTTACGCGGTACAAGAGAGGCTAGCAATGGTGGAAGGGTGAGAGTGCGTATAATCCATGGACTCAATATTCAACATTAGTCATAAAGAACTCATATACTTATTGCAAAATTTACGAGTCATCAAAACAAAGCAATAAATGCATGCACCTAGGGGGGAGGTTGGTAGGAGTTAACCATCGCGCGCCTCCGACCTCCACACAAAGGATGACACTCAATAAATACATCATGCTCTAACTTCGTCACATAGCGGTTCACCATATGTGCATGCTACGGGAATCACAAACTTTAATACAAGTATTTCTCAAATTCATAATTACTCCACTAGCATGACTCTAATACAAGGATATAAGTGAAGCATGAGAGATCAACAATTTCTACAAAATAAAATCACCACCGTGCTCTAAAAGATATAAGTGAAGCACTAGAGCGAAACTATCTAGCTCAAAAGATATAAGTGAAGCACATAGATTGTTCTAACAAATTCTAAATCATATTTATCTCTCTCAAAAAGGTGTGTCCAGCAAGGATGACTGTGGCAAACTAAAAATCAAAGACTCAAATCATACATGACGCTCCAAGCAAAACACATATCATGTGGTGAATAAAAATATAGTCCCGAGTATAGTTATCGATAGATGAAGACGAAAGAGGGGATGCCTTCCCGGGGCATCCCCAAGCTTAGGCTTTTGGTTGTCCTTTAATTTTACCTTGGGGTGCCTTGGGCATCCCCAAGCTTAGGCTCTTGCCACTCTTTGTTCCATAGTCCATCAAAGCCATACTCAAAACTTGAAAACTTCACAACACAAAACTTAGCCAAAAATCTCATGAGCTCCGTTAGTATAAGAAAACAAACCACCACTCAAAGGTATTGTAATGAACTCATTATTTGTTTATGTTGGTTGGTAAACCTACTGTATTCCAACTTCTCTATGATTCATACTCCCCAATACTACCCATAGATTCATCAAAATAAGTAAACAACACATGAAAAACAGAATCTGTCAAAAACAGAACTGTCTGTAGTAATCTTTAACTTTCGAATACTTATGTAACTCCAAAAACATTGAAATAAATTATTAAACGCGAGGAATTTGTCTAATAATCATCTGCAAAAAGAATCAACTAAATAGCACTCTCCAGTAAAATCTGGTGACTATTATTGTGAGCGCTAACGTTTCTGTTTTTTTACAGCATGATCACATAAACTTCACACAAGTCTTCCCAAAGGTTCTACTTGGCACAAAAACTAATTAAAACACAAAACTACATCTAAACAGAAGCTAGATGAAATGTTTATTCCTAAACATAAGCAAAAACAAAGAAAATAAAATTGGTTTGCCTCCCAACAAGCGCTATCGTTTAACGCCCCAAGCTAGGCACGATACAAGGATAGATGTAGGTAATGTCATCTTTGGAAGGCAATCCATAATTAGCTCTCATAATAGATTCATAAGGTAATTTGATTTTATTTTTAGGAAAGTGTTCCATGTCTTTCCTTAACGGAAATTGGAATCTAATATTTCCTTCCTTCATATCAATAATTGCACCAATCGTTCTAAGGAAAGGTCTACCAAGAATAATAGGACATGAAGGATTGCAATCTATATCAAGAACAATGAAATCTACAGGCACATAATTCCTATTGGCAACAATAAGAACATCATTAATCCTTCCCACATGTTTCTTAATGGTAGAATCCGCAAGATGCAAATTTAAAGAACAATCATCAAGCTCATGGAAACCTAACAAATCACACAAAGTTTCTAGGATAGTAGAAACACTTGCGCCCAAATCACACAAGGCAAAGCATTCATGGTCTTTAATTTTAATTTTAATAGTAGGTTCCCACTCATCATAAAGTTTTCTAGGGATAGAAACTTCTAATTCAAGTTTTTCCTCATAAGATTGCATTAAAGCATTGACTATGTGTTTGGTAAAAGCCTTATTTTGACTATAAGCATGCGGAGAATTTAGTATGGATTGCAACAAAGAAATACAATCAATCAAAGAGCAATTATCATAATTGAATCCCTTGAAATCCAAAATAGTGGGTTCATCACTATGCAAAGTTGTAATCTCTTCAATCCCACTTTTAACAATTTTAGCTTCAAGATCTAAAAGCTCCGAATCATTGTGACGCCTTTTAACTAAAGTAGACTCATCTTCAGTCCCATCTTTATCAAGAGTCATACTAGAAAACAAGGATCTAATAGGAGACACATCAATAACTTTCAGATCTTCATCTTTATTTTCATGATAACTAGAAGAACATGCTTTCATAAAGCACTCTTTTTTAGCACGCATCCTGGCGGTTCTTTCTTTGCATTCATCAATGGAAATTCTCATGGCTTTGAGAGATTCATTGATGTCATGATTAGGTGGAATAGACCTAAGCTTCAAAGAATCAACATCAGGAGTAATTCTATCCACGCTTCTAGCCAATTCATCAATCTTAAGCAATTTTTCTTCAATCAAAGCATTGAATTTTTTTTTGCAAAATCATAAACTCCTTAACACTAGTTTCAAATTCAGAGGGCATCTTACCAAAAATTCCATAAGAGTTATTGTAGGAATTACTAGGAAAAGGCTACGATTAAAGTTTCCTCTATAAGCATTGTTACCAAAATTATTCCTGTCAACAAAATTCACATCCAAAGATTCATTATTATTTTCAATCAACGTGGATAAAGGCATATCATTAGGATCAAAAGAAGCACTCTTAGTAGCAAATAATTTCATAAGTTCATCCATCTTTCCACTCCAAACACTAATCTCTTCAATAGCATGCACTTTTTTACTAGTAGATCTTTCGGTGTGCCATTGAGAGTAGTTAACCATAATATTATCTAGGAGTTTGGTAACTACTCCTAAGGTAGTTTCCATAAAAGTACCTCCTGCGACCGAATCTAAAAGATTTTTAGAAGCAAAATTCAAGCCAGCATAAAAGTTTTGTATAATCATCCATAAGTTCAAACCATGTGTAGGGCAATTACGTATCATTAATTTCATTCTCTCCCAAGCTCGTGCAACATGCTCATGATCTAGTTGCTTAAAATTCATAATATCGTTTCTAAGGAAGGTAATCTTAGCAGGAGGAAAATACTCAGAGATAAAAGCATCTTTGCACTTATTCCATGAATCAATATTATTTCTAGGCAAAGAGGAAAACCAAGTTTTAGCACGATCTCTAAGTGAAAACGAAAATAAGTTCAATTTAACAATATCATTATCCGTATCCCTCTTCTTTTGCATATCTCACAAATCAACAAAGTTGTTTAGATGGGTAGCGGCATCTTCACTAGGAAGGCCGTAAAATTGATCTTTCATGACAAGATTCAACATAGCAGCATTGATCTCACAAGATTCAGCATCGGTAATAGGGGCAATCGGAGTGCTAATAAAATCATTATTGTTGTTATTGGAAAAGTCACACAATTTGGTATTGTTCTGAGCCATAGTGACAAGCAAGCAATCCAACACACAAGCAAACAAGAAGCAAGCGAACGGTAAACACACGGCAAAAAGAAGGGCAAATAAAACGGCAAGGGTGAAGTGGGGCAGAGGAAAACGAGAGGCAAATAAATGTAATGCGAAGGATAAGGGTTTGTGATAGGTACTTGGTATATGACTTTTGCGTAAGCCTCCCCGGCAACGGCGCCAGAAATTCTTCTTGCTACTTCTCGAGCTTGCGTTGTATTCCCTCGAAGAGGAAAGGGTGATGCAGCATAGTAGCGTAAGTATTTCCCTCAGTTTTTTAAAACCAAGGTGTCAATCCAGTAGGAGACCACGCGCGAGTCCCTCGCACCTGCACAAATAAATAAGAACTTCGCAGCCAACGCGATAAGGGGTTGTCAATCCCTTTACGGTCACTTACGAAAGTGAGATCTGATAGATAAGATAGTTTGATTTTTTTGGTATTTTTGGATATAAGGACAGAAAGTAAATAACACAAAGTAAAGTAGATTGGAGATTAATATGTTGAGAATAGACCCAGGGGACATAGGTTTCACTAGTGGCTTCTCTCATGATAGCAGAATTCTACGGTGGGTGAACAAATTACTGTCGAGCAATTGATAGAAAAGCGCATAGTTATGAGAATATCTAGGCATGATCATTATATATAGGCATCACGTCCGTGACAAGTAGACCGAAACGATTCTGCATCTACTACTATTACTCCACACATCGACCGCTATCCAGCATGCATCTAGAGTATTAAGTTCATAAGAACAGAGTAACGCCTTGAGCAAGATGACATGATGTAGAGGGATAAACTCATGCAATATGATATAAACCCCATCTTTTTATCCTCGATGGTAACAATACAATACGTGCCTTGCTGCCCCTGCTGTCTCTAGGAAAGGTCACCGCAAGATTTAACCCAAAGCCAAGCACTTCTCCCATTGCAAGAACTATGAATCTAGTAGGCCAAACCAAACCGATAATTCGAAGAGACTTGCAAGGATATTTAAATCATGCATAAAAGATTTCAGAAAAGAATCCAATAATGTTCATAGATAATCTTGATCATAAACCCACAATTCATCGGATCTCGACAAACACATCGCAAAAAAATTACATCGAATAGATCTCCTCGAAGATCGAGGAGAACTTTGTATTGAGATCCAAAGAGAGAGAAGAAGCCGTCTAGCTAATAACTATAGACCCGAAGGTGTGTGGTAAACTACTCACAACTCATCAGAGGGGCTATGGTGTTGATGTAGAAGCCCTCCGTGATCGATCCCCCTCCGATGGAGCTCCGGAACAGGCCTCAAGATGGGATCTCGCGGGTACAGAATGTTGCGACGGTGGGAATTAGGGTTTCGTGGTGCTCCCCGGTAGTTTCAGGGTACGCTGGTATATATAGGAGGAAGAGGGACGCCATGGGAGCAACATGGGGCCCACGAGGGTGGGGGCGTGCCTACCCCCCTAGGCGCGCCCCTGCCCTCGTGGCCGCCTCTCTTCTTTCCTGGCGTGTACTCCAAGTCTTCTGAGTTGATATCGTTCCAAAAATAACTCTCCCGAAGTTTTCATTCCGTTTGGACTCCGTTTGATATTTCTTTTCTGCGAAACACTGAAATAGACAAAATACAGCAATTTGCACTGGGCCTTGGGTTAGTAGGTTAGTCCAAAAAATAATATAAAAGTGTATAATAAAGCCCATTAAATATCCAAAACAGAATATATAATAGCATGGAACAATAAAAAATTATAGATACGTTGGAGACCTATCAGGGACACATATGTCGTTTTAATGCGGAGAGAAGACGTGTGCAGTTGGCGGCGCTCTCGGCCGGCGAGCCACTTCAATACCAGCTCATGTGAGCGCTCGCATCCGCTCTAGGCCGGCATGAATGCGGGTAGTTGGCTTTGGGCATGAATGTGTGTGGGTGCTGGATTGGAGTTTTTGGTAGGCCAGGGCAGTTAGAAGCGGGCATGGTAGCGGTACAGACGCCCGCAAAGCCCCCACCCCCTTAATTTTTGTCATGTTTGTGGGTAAAAAGGACGTCTGAACCGGACAGTGGAACGATACAAACCCATATTGGATGGCAAAACACGTCCGGTCCGTTCGATTCGGACGGTTGCGAGAGGTTTGAGAGTCGTCGTTGGAGAATCCCTAAGAGAGCATGCGCACTACCTTGTATTGCACGGCCAAAAGTACTTTGATTTGTGCATTATCTATAAAGCGGGACGTTATTGAGATTGATGAAGTCATAACATGTGTATCCCATTGAAAAAATATTCTACCTTAACAGGACGTGAAATTTACGTTTTGACCACTCATGGACCGACCAACATCATAATCATCCAAGCACGGGCTGGTTCTCATCAGTGATTTATTATATACCATCATTTTCACAGATATTGTTTGGGCTATTTCTTAAACAGGGATAGTGAAAAATAGGTAATAATCTTTATTTTTACGCCAAAGAAAAGGATAATAAATTTATTTTATATATTGAATTTCATTCCATGCTCTCTAGGTGAGGCGTAAAGAGACTGTACCGATTGTTTCTCTCACACGAAAAACAACAGCAAATTGTGTGAATCCCAACACCTATCACAAGCAGCAGGAGGGTACACAGATGTTGTTTTAATGCTCAGAGAAGGCGTGTGCAGTTGGCGGCGCTCTCGGCCAGCGAGCCGCTTCAATGCCAGCTCATGTGAGCGCTCGCATCCGCTCTAGGCCGGCATGAATTCGGGTAGTTGGCTTTGGGCATGAATGCGCGTGGATGCTGGATAGGAGTTTTTGGTAGGCCAGGGCAGTTAGAAGCGGGCATGGCAGCGGTACGGACGCCCGCAAAGCCCCCCCCCCCCTAGTTTTTGTCATGTTTGTGAGAAAAAGGGCGTCTGGACCAGACAGTGGAACGATACAGACCTGCATTGGATGGTAAAACACGTCTGGGCTGTTCGATCCAGGCGGTTGTGGTGTGTTTGAGGGTCGTCGTTGGAGAATCCCTAAGAGAGCTTGCTCATTATCTAGTATTGTACGTCCTAGTACTTTGATTTGTGCATTATCTTTAAAGCGGAGCGTCATTGAGATTGATGAATGTCATGACATGTGTATCCCACTGAAAAAATATCCTACCTTAATAGGACGTGAAATTTAAGTTTTGACCATTCGTGGACCGACCAACATCATAATCATCCAAGCACGGGCTGGTTCTCATCGGTGATTTATTATATACCATCCTTTTCACTGATATTGTTTGGGCTGTTTCTTAAACAGGGATAGTGAAAAATAGGTAATAATCTTTATTTTTACGCCAAAGAAAAGGATAATAAATTTATTTTATATATTGAATTTCATTCCATGCTCTCTAGGCGAGGCGTGAAGAGACTGTACCGATTGTTTCTCTCAGAGGAAAAACAACAGCAAACTGTGTCAATCAGGTTTGGTCTCATTCCCAAGTGGGAGAAAAGAAGTCCAGTGGAAATTGTTTATGGGCGGCAATGCACAGCCCCAGTTATACATACACAACCGAAAGGCCCTTTAATCTTTCCCCTTTTGCTTATGTGGCCGGCGGCGCGCACCTTGTCCCGTCATCGGGTAGATCGATCGCTACAGGCTCCCGATCAGGCGTCGTTGCCTTGCTGGAATTCTCTTCTTGGTGCCTTCCCCCGGCGGCTCCCGCCGGCCGCGAGGGGCGGCCGGTTATCTTCTTGGACTGCGATCCTACGTAGGCCCTGCCCTTTTCTTTCGTGTCCTTTCGCCTCCGCTATCTCCCGAGGGCCACGGCATCTTCTCTGATGATTCCATTCATGTGTGTGTCCTCGGAGCAAACAGCAGCAGCTCTAGACGGACAGAGATCCGATCGTCTTGAAGAAAACAAGAATAGCTAGGCCCCACACACCGGCCGGCCGGCCGTTACTAACTGTACATTGAGATAAGAAGACTCTCTCCGTCTCACGTTGCTCGATCGGTGAATTGATTGCACACGTAGAAAGATTGGATCACATTTCCTCCCTGGTCACTCGCCGGAAAAATAAACCAAAGGCTCACATTTTTTCTGGATATTAAAAAGCGCCGGCACAATGCATAATGTACACTCCAAAAAGCCGTAGCCACCAGTAGCCAGTAGAGTAGATGGTTTTCTTGTTAAAATAAATCTATAGCAAGTTGAGCCGAAAGGGCGGTTGATCACTTCAAGGAAGAAGAGATGAGAGTGAATGAAGTGAAAAGGAGGAGGATATGTACTACACAACGGAATGTCATGCTTGGGACCATGATTAACACCAGGACCCACAACTGTTACGTAATAAGCGCAGAAGTTAATGGACGGGTCGGGCCAACGGATATTTCCCGGCAAAGCGGCGGATAAAGCCAGTAAACCTCGCCATTCCGGCTGGGTTCGGGCGAACGAAGTAGACCGGCCGGGCTGCGTCTCATCCGTCGATGATCGGTCGTTTACTTTTCACGGAATCCTTTCCCGCCCATCACCTTCATGAGTTCATCCATTCATTCGCGAGAGTTCCGGGAATTCTTCTCTTCCGTTCCTTACTCGAGTGGGTCTCCTTGGCGGATAAGCCACAAAAACGACTTGAAGCCCCTGCGTGCCCAATCAGGATAAGTGTAGATAAGACCTCCGTGTCAGTTTTACCACACGCACATCGCAGGCACACTCTCAATGCACCGCGTACATCGATCGACGTACGTGTTTGCCTACGTATACGTACATAAATACCACGGCGCCGGCCCCTAACGTTCCGCATTTCGAGATGCTGGCTAGCTCGAGAATGTACGTACCTCGAGAATGTGCCCGTTGGTTTTCATACTCCCTCCGGTTCTTTTTACTCTGCGTATTAGGTTTGTCTGAAGTCAATCTCATCCAACTTTGACCAAGTTTATATTAAAAAAATATAGACATTCACATAACAACACCAATATCATTAGATTCATCTCACAATATATTTTCATACTATATTCATTAGATATTATAGATGTTAATAATTTTTAATATAAATTTGGTCAAACTTAGCAAAGTTTGACTTTCGGCAAATCCAATGTGCAGAGTAAAAAGGATCGGAGGGAGTATCTACGTATCTAATTACTACGTGGGATGGGCACTTCGGTCTCCACATGTATATCCATACGTAAGTATACATGCATGGAGAGTGTGTACTTGTGTGTGTGGTATGAGAGCATAAATCGTGGTCTGTTATTTGACTTGTCTTTGTGCCGACTAACATATACTCCCTCCGTTCCAAAATAGATGACCCAACTTCATACTAAGTTTGTATTAAAGTTAGTACAAAATTGAGTCATCTATTTTAGAACGGAGGGAGTAGTAGTGTACATGTGGGGTACACAATATTGTCGCCACTGCGTGGTATATATGGCCGCATAAAACTACATATTGCACGAATTCACTTTTGTTTTATAAACTTAATTTATTGATTGCTCTATGTCGACGTGGCTCAGCGGGCCAAATATAAGAAACTTGGACCCCATTTGGCCGGAGTAGAATAGAATGGATAAGATTTCCGTGTCATCTCAGTATGCCCGCCTGAACCATCCGTGTATACGTGTATGCGTGCAAAGCGGACGTGTAAGACTCGGCAGTCGACTGCGAGGGACGTTTTTGTTGGGCTGCGTGGATTTATGCACCGCGTACGCTAGCTATATATTTTTCTTTCTTCTTGTCATCGCTTTAGCCTAACTTGTTATTGTCATGCCACGCGTTGCGTCTCCTGAGGTCGTCTCAGAAAGTCAGAAACGGCCAAACATATCGCAAAAGTTGCATCTTCATAGCTGAAATTAAATTTGGTTGGGCTTCCCATGCATGCAAAAGAGAGGGAAATTTGGCCAGGATTTGTTAAAAAGAACGAAATGCGAATGGAGCACTAACAGTACAGTACTCGCTCCCTCTCTCAAAAAAGAGTGCAACTTATACTGAATAAACCAATGCAGAGACGACCTGTTCTCCCCTAGCTAAAATGTGAAAAGAATACAGAGATTCTTATCGGGAGCAGCTAGCTCGTGTGCATTGTTTTCCAACACGTAAACATCCATATCACCTCATGAAATTGCTTACAAGACTCTACTTCCTTTGATTAAGCGGCATGTAGCAGTACAAAGTAGGTGTCATTGGGAGTTGATCCTTGACGTTACTTGGCTCGTTGGCAAGTCAAATTGGTGTGGTGGCACAAATCATTGCATACGGAAGACTAATAAAATAGCTCATCTTAACAAGTGTGGTTTTCCAAGTTCCAATCGGACATACGTAACACTACATATATTTTACACCATATGAAATGACAATTAATGGTACAACATGAAAGGTTGGTTTTCCGCTGGGTACGCCATCCTCGCATGGGCAAGTCGTTGTAAGGTCTACAAAAAAAGTGTATGTAAGGCCTAGTTCAGTTCCATGGGATTTGAAGAGGTTGAGAGGGATTAAATCCCTCAGATCCTCCTCAATTCCCTCCAACCCTCTCCAAGTCCCTTGTGGAAAGGAATAACCGAACAAGCCCTAAGGGGGAACTGTGATGGTGGCACGAAGCTTGCATTGAGAGTAGCGGTGTGCTTTGGTGACAACCTTGGACGGTGGGAGACGCAACATACTTACGATAGGGCAGCGTCTTCAGTGACGATGAGAGGCCATGGCCTTGAGGGTGGCATCGTGATTGGTGTGGCAGATGTGTTGGCGGCCGGGCACTCTTGGATTTGAAGTGCAGGGATTTCTTGTAGGGGTGAAAGCCTAGCTAGCCACCCATGGCCTACAACGACGACATCCATTTGAGTCGTTTCCTTCTTGAAGGAGGGCACCATTGTAGTATCCCCTCTCCCTCCCTCGTGCTTTGGTTGAAAAGGCTACATCTGCTCTAGGTTGAGGATTTGTAATGGTGTCGATTTGAAGTGCATAGTTTTCTAGTCTTTCGATGATTGATTGGTGGGCAGTGGTGGGAATGTTTGGCAGAGGCTATGTCTATTGCGATGGGTGGAGCACTAGCTAGTGTGCGGGCTTCAGCTATAGGGGAGTCTCTTGCCAACCAAGAGCGATATTTCTCTATCGATAGGGGTTGGGTGGTCCTCTCGCGCGAGGAAGATTGAAGGCGGAGTGTCTTCGTGTGGTATGGTCGCGTCCACGGTCAACTTCTCCCCATTAGCGACTTGATGTCTTCAGATGTTGTTGTCCCTACGTCATGTGTACTCCGACTCTGCTTGCATTTTGGTTCTATATTAACGGGGTTTCGTCGCACTTGCCTACTGAGCTCTCCTATGGCATTCTTGATGATATTGACCTTTGTAATTTTTATTGACCTAATCTTGTGCGCGCGGTTGTAGTTCTGTAAAGATGGTTCAACGTTATTTATCTTATGTTGTTTTCGGGTCTATTTTTTACTTGGCGACATTCCAAGTACCTCTTTATAAAGAAATGTTTCTTTTTGCGGGAGACTTTATAAAGGTGGTTCAACGTTATTTATCTTATGTTGTTTTCGGGTGTAATTTTTATTTGGCGCCATTCTAAGTACCACTTTATAAAGCAATGTTACTGGAGTACGTACACAATTCCTACTAATTATTGTCTGGGGTACGTAGTGATTGCTCTCACCAAAAGATAAACATTGATCACATAAAATAGCCTTGATCGGGGCTTATCTTGGTACTAGCTGAGATGGCACGGTCATAGTTTCGTCACGGCCTTTCGGCCTGTGCACATGTAACTTTCGCGAGTCCTGTGAGGCAGCTTCTACAAGCAGCCGCCGTTGACGAGGATGAGCTCCAAGTGTCGACCGGGCTATTGTTAATTGGCACTGGTAGAGACTAGAGAAGAGTACATTGCGTCTCCGTGATGGCGTGGTGTAGCGATGGACGTCCTAATCCGCTTGGCTTATCCCTCACGCATGCCATGCCATGCCGTTGTAGGGAGGCATATGCGAAGGTCATTCGTGTGACGCGATGCCCGGACGGAGACGGATCCGATTAAGAAATGGAGGCCGGTCGTTATGTTAGGTATTACTAGCACACGTAGCACGTAGGGCAGTGCACGCACTCAAACTTTCTCCCATTACCTTTTTTCTGTTGCTGCGGGTGAGGGAACGTCGTCGTTGGTTCCGGTTCCGGTACGGCGCACGCCCGGGTGCGCACGGAGGAGGTCGGCCGGCGGAGGCAAAAGTGGGACAGAGACCATAGGCAACCCCCCCAACGAAAATAACGGAGGCCGGCCGCCCATGCGTGCGTGCGTGTCGTGGGTTGGATCGGTTGCGTTTGCGTCGCGTGCTTTTTCCCCGGCCGGCGCACGCGACTTGATTCGTGCTCATCGACGGGATGCCGAGTCCGCTCGTGTCACCTGCTGACTGCGCGGACCGGCCGGTCGCGCGCCGGGTTTGTTTCGGGGTGCCGTGGTGAGCTCCACCACCGTTCCGCCGCGATGGGTGGCCGGCGGGTTTGTTCGATCGGTTAGCTAGGCCGGCCGGCCGGCGTCGCGCGCCTGCAATTCGGGCGCACGTAATCGTGTCGTGCGCCGGCTCTCTGTTTGCCTTTGGAACGGAGGAACGGCTCTCGTCGTCAGCCTGAGCTCTCGGGGAGCTCCCGGGTTGCGCGGTCACCGGTCAGTGATCACGGCTCGCGTACGTCTGTGATACGTGCCGGCGCGGTGCCACCGGGGTGGTGATACGTGATATGCGTTGCTGCTGCCCAAAAACTTGGAGGTGGAAGCTGCACGCGCGCCTGTTTTCTTCTTTTTTGGAAGAGAGTTTTTTTTTGGGGGAGAGAGTGTGAATGCAACGGGGTGTAGTAAGGCCGGCCTGGGACAGGGCTAAGGGGGCTGTAGTCTTGGCACGGCCAAGCCCATATGAGGGAGGATATTATTATTGATGTTTGCTGTTACTTGCTGTTATGCCAAAACGAAGTAACCATAGCAGCCCACCACGGCCCCTTCCTTCGACCGTATATTTGCACCCTCGCACAGTACACGTGACCCCGGTGATATACGATTGCTGCTGCTAGTGCTAGACATGCTCATACAATCTAACTGGTCATGTTGCCGTGTTTAAAAGCGTTTGTGAACGAGCACTTGCTGCTAGATGCGCTTGTACAACGTGTACCGCCGGCCGCCGGCCGTTAGCAACGTCAAACGGCAGAACCAGTGCAGAAACCGCCTCTGGGTGCACGTACGTACCTGCGCCTTCGTTCCACCAGTGTGGTGCAATTCGGGTGCACGTAATCGTGTCGTGTGTGCCGACTTTTTTCTTTCGGGAAAATATCTGGTGCACCGAAACTTGTGGTGCTAACGGTGCACCGAGCTCTTATTGTGCTTATAAAATGTTCAAAAAAAAACTTAAGAAATGAAGCATATTCACACACACCAATGTAGATTTTCACAAAATTTCAAGTCAAAATTCGAAATATAAAGCAAAAAACAAAAATCACAAATTCAACTCTACATAGCACATAACATAACTTGGGCTTTAGATTTGATCCATTATCACACCGATGTCAAATTTATCATTTTATATCTTAAAAAATATTTCAAATTTTGATGCAAAAATTTGTGGCATCATACATCGATGTTGTATTGATGTGCTAGATTCTTTTAATGTTCTATGGCATCTGGTGCACCTGTAGCATTCGTGCACACGATACATTTCCCTTTCTTTTTGCCTTCGAAAACGGGGAAACGATTCTTGTCGTCAGCGGCTTAGCTTAGCTTTAGCTTGTGATAAACTTTCGAGGAGCTTTTTTTTTTTTGCGTGGAACTTTGGGGCTCTTTATTCAACAAAAGCCGACCTAGCACAGTCAACCATGAGGCTGCTGTGTAGGAAAGAGGGTACAAGATCCTGCCAACTCTCGGTCACCTCCAATGAACAAGCTCGTTTTGCATAATGATGAGCCGGGAGATTCGAAGATCTATTAATATGCTGAATAGTAAATGAACTAAAAACTGAAGCTAAGTCCCCAATTTCCATTAGAAGAAGAGCCACAACTGATCGCGAGTTATGACAACTTTCGAGGAGCTTCTGGCTCGCAGTCAGTCATCACAGCTTACATGCGGCTGTGATACGTGACAGCGCGGTGCGGTGCCACTAGTGTCATATGCGTTGTTGTTGCCCCAAAAACTTGAGCTCGCTGCACCAGCGCACGGGCAAATGGTTCTTCCTTTTCTTTTCTTTTCGAGTAGGGCAAAGGGTTCTGTTTTTTTTTTTCTCGAGAAAACTTCCAATTTATTCATTTTCAATCATTGCAATACAACGGACATCAGCTGTAATAAAAATTACATCCAGATCCGTAGACCACCTAGCGACAGTAACAAGTACTGAGGCGAGCCGAAGGCGCGCCGCCGTCATCGCCCGTGCGGGGCAAAACCTGTTGTAGTAGACAGTCGGGAAGTCGTCGTGCTAGGGCCACATAGGACCAGTGCAGTAGAACAGCAACCGCCGCTGGTGAAGAGTAGCGTAGATCGTAAGGATCCAACCTGAAGAAACACAAACGTAGACAAACTGCTACCAGATCCGTGCAAAGTCACCAAGGACAGATTTGCCGGAGACACACCTCCACACGTCTACCGATGATGCTAGACACACCACCGAAACAGGGGCTTGGCATGGAGAATTTTATTCCATCTTCAGTGAGTCGTCCCCATCTCGTCTTCCTGAGCAGGACAAAACCTAACAAAACTAAAAGAAACATCTAAAAACATAGCCCTCCCTTCCTAAGGCCACCGGAGACGAGGTGACCCGCGGCGCTGCCGACGGGAGGCAGAGGAACCCTAAGCTTTTCTTGGGGTTCTTGTTATGTGTGAATGCCTAATATGGGCCAAGGCTAAGGGGGCTCTTCGTCGAGCCCAAGCCCACATGAGGGAGGATATGTTGATGTTTGCGGGCGTCCAATAGGAGATCCCCTATTCGGCGACCTGTGCGCCGGAAGTCGCGGAAATGCTCACGCCCCACGCACCCTGTTGGGCCAGCACATGCGCACGCCGGGGGGGGGGGGGGCATAACTTTTATGGTTTTTTCTATTATGTTCTTTCTTTTTAAAAATTATTTGTGATATCAAAATGTTCCAAATTTCTCAATAATTGGATTGGGAAATTTGAAAAACAAATGTTCAGGATATCATAAAATGGTTGTGAAACTCAAAAAACAATGTTCAACAAATCATCAAATGTAAGCGCATTCATAAAATGTTCACAGTTTTGAACAATACTCCCGTACTTAAAAACTATACATGAATTTGAATATTTTTTTGTGAATTCAAACAAAGTTCATGAAGTGTTTTTATTTTTCACAAAATATGAAAAAAATCGATGTTTCTAAAATTATTCCCAAATTATGAAAAAACCTTATCAATTCAAAAAATGTTCATGAATTAAAAAAAATCATGTTCATGCATTGCAGAAAATGTTCATCAAAAGAAAAAATGTTCATAAATTTCAAAATTGTTTGTTGATTTAAAATACGAGCACGAGTTTCAAACAAAGTTCACAATTTAAAAATGTTCTAATATTCACGAATCTGAAAAATATTTGGGATTTCAAAAAAAAAACGTAAATTCAAAAAATATTCAGGATTTCAAAAATGTTCATAAATTTTAAAGATGTCCACAAAATGAAAAGGAAATAAAAAAAGGAAAAAGGTAAACGAAACGGAATTGAAAACTAAAAAGAAAAAAAAAGGAAAACAAAGAAATACCATTAAAAAAACCTGTTTAGCGAAGGTTCTAGAATCTTCCCAAAACCTGTGGGGAATAAACCTTAAATGGGGCCGTCTAAACACTGGATCGAGCGCTGGAGGGATACGTGCTAGGTCTCTCGCGCGTGATCTACACGCCAAATAAGATATCCCGATGTTTGCTGTTACGCCTAAATGACATGACTATAGCAGCGCAACACCAATGATGTACCACGGCCCTTCCTTCAACTATTTTTGGGCCCTCCTTACATGTACAAGTGAGCCAACTAAATTTTAACCAACAAGATGTTCTCAAATATTGCTAAAACCGGACATTTTGCATTTGGTGTCTTCTTTTTTATGTTGGGGTTTGATGTTGTTCCAACATCGAACGTAGAACAACTTGGACCCCCCAATACATACTCCATATTGGGTAGGTTCTTGATTGGCATTGAACCTATCCGACATAAAATTCTTCTAATATTATCATGATTGTAAATAAACTTACGGTATATGAAGCAAATTGATGCAATGATACATGTAGCTGGATGATTCAATGGCATATACAAGGTATTAATGAGAAAGGAGGGAGGAATGTAGCGTGTCATGTTGCAACATTTCGTCAAACATGACGTGGGCAGACCGGACATCGACGCTGCCCGTGCTTGTCAGTTCTCGTTGGAGCTACGTGATATCTCCTTTTAGTGATCCGGTAAAGGAACATATAAGTATTCCACACCTATTTCCCCTGAGGTGACCGTGGGTTATCGAACCCATGATAGAAAGATTCCCTTCAAGCGATGGTCTCTAGTTTTTGTTGAAGGATCAATTACAACGTTTGACCGGATCATTCAAGCAAACGATGATTCAAAAACTATGATAAAAATAGGTACAGATATGAGGTCTTAATTCTTACAACCATGTATTTATGATGGGACCATATATGATCTTAATTTGTGCGTTGGAAGTCTCCCATCGAGATGTGTTTGTTACGAACCGAAGTGGGGTCTGTGTCCAAATAGCATCTTGACCGACACGAGTCTTGCATCAAAAATCAGTTGTCCTACCGCATGCCCTAACCATCGTGCGGGATTTCCTCGAAAATTAAGATTATAAATAATCAGACAAGAGCTATGGGCATTTAATGACTACACCTCATGAATCCCCAAGGATTGGATCCGAGTTATCGTACTAAACCCTTCTGTCACTGGTGTTCAGAATAACACTCCACGTTCTCCCTACACTTAGCCACAATGTTGCTCGATCTCCATGATCTTGGGTACCTGTCGGGATGAAGATCGCGGACAAGACAAGAGACATCTACGGAACAATTTTATTTCACACATACGAGATGATAATTCAGAACTCTTCCATTGATCCCCACAACAAATACAGAGGGTTGCAAGGCCTATGTCTCAACCCATGTACCGAACTACTCACACATGGAGAGCAGACCACAAGAAGAAAACATTGAAGAATATATCTTGAAGATTGATTGATTGCAATATGTCTTACAATGAATTCCTTATGCGATGCACGATTACAAGTATCAACTAGATGGTGTTGGACTATGGTGGTGATGGCGGCTATGAAGATTGAAGTTGCGGCGGCTAGGGTTGATGGAGATGATGATGGTTCTATTATGGCTTCTTCGATGCTAAAAAAAATCGATGGGGTACCCTTTATAAAAGTTGTTCAAGTAGACGAGTTGCCTTGGTTTCCACGCCATACGGGCGCGGAATGCCGCCTTTTGCACCATGGACGCTGGTGCGTCTCTTGGTGTTTGTTGTCGGTGTCAAAACCGACAGATCTCGGGTAGGGGGTCCGAACTATGCGTGTGAGGATTGATGGTAACAGGCGACTGGGGACACGATGTTTTACCCAGGTTCGGGCCCTCTCGATCGAGGTAATCCCCTATTTCCTACTTGATTGATCTTGATGAATATGAGTTTACAAGAGTTGATCTACCTCGAGATCGTAATGGCTAAAACCCTAGGAGTCTAGCCTATGTAATTGTGATTGTTGCCTCTACGGACTAAACCCTCCGGATATATATGCACCGAAGGGACCTAGGGTTGTACATGACCATCTTGCAGAGGAAGGAAAGTATTACACCCAGACTCTAAACTTGCTATTTTACACATATGGGAGTCCTATCCGGATACGGGAGATAGTCTTCAGCAATAATCTTCACGGCCCACCAATCCGGCCCATAATGAGCTATCTGGCCACTTGAGGACCCCTTAATCCAGGACTCCCTCAGTAGCCCCTGAACCAGTCTTCGATGATGATGAGTTCAGCTCACGTACTGTCTTCGGCATTGCAAGGCGGGTTCCTCCTCCCAAACATATTGAAGCAACATTCCCTACACAGAGGTATTATGTCCGACTCTACATGGTTAGAACAACCCTTAGCCTTGAAGGCAAGGTATCGAAAAACGGATAATGTGTCCTTACTGACAACTTTTTAGTGAAACGTCACATCCGGCCCTTTAATATTTTGAGCCATTTTCTTGGCTCCAGTTTCGCGTTTCGAGGCATAGCCCCATTGGCACGTCTTGACGAAACAGAGATCGTGCCCGCCTATTACGGGATCCTTATCAATATGACATGCGTAATCCAACTGTGCCTTACGCACGACTGCGAGGGGAACCGCTGAGGTTTACAGCTGGAGTGGGGGGGGGGGACGTTTAGCATTCACTGATTATAAAAGGATACAAATCCTTCCCATTAACCCCACGCTCTCCTCAAGCCATCGCTCTCCAATCTCCCTAGCCCAAGCGCTCACATCTCTTGCGCCCACAACCCTCGGCTCCTCCACCACCACCTCCCTTCCCAGCAATGGCCGGATCCGGTTCTAAGGGCAAGTGGGAGGCTTCTACGGTCACGGAGAAGACCGTGAAGAATCTCCGGAGTGCGGGCTATCTTGCTGACGATATAGCTTATCGGGTCCCCGAAAAGGACCAAGTGATCCCCGTCCCTAAGGCGGGTGAGAGGGTAGTCTTCCTCTCCCACTTTATCCGGGGGCTGGGATTTCGTCTCCACACCTTTATTTGGGGTCTCTTATTTTTCTGCGGGATGGATTTCCATGATCTAGCACCGAATTCAATTCTCCACATATCCACTTTCATAGTGGTATGTGAGGCGTTCCTCCGCGTCCCCCCACACTTCAGCTTATGGCTCAAGATATTCAATCTGAAGCCAAAGGTGGTTGACGGGAAACATGCAGATTATAGAGGAGCCATGGCGAGCAAGCTCCCCAACGCCACTTGGCCAAAGGGGGCCTTTGTGGAGACCAACAAGGTTTAGCAGCAGGAGTGGTTTTACATCACTGAGCCTTGCGACGCCAAGTTGGCGGCGGTGCCTGCATTCAGATCTGGACCCCCGGAGAAGCTAACCTCTTGGACCGACAAGAGTCCGGATTGGGGGTCTCAATGAGAGGTGCTAGCCCTCCAAAATCGTATCTCTGGCATGATAACGAAGGGCACCCTCCTCACTAATGTGATCCAGTTAATGCTCTTTCGTCGCGTCCTTCCCTGCCAACGTCGGGGCTCCCATTTATGGGAATTCAATCCGGAAGAGCCCCGGCCCTTGAAGCACCTCTTCGGCACTATGCATGAAGACATCTGGAAGCAGCTCTTCAAAGCCCAAAAGGGCTGGCCGGCAGAGACCGAAGACAAGGGCTTCAGCAGCGTGCTCACTTCTTCAGAGGTAATCAAAATTTCTGCTGAATACATACTCCGTCCATAATTCAATTATAAGAGGAGTTGGGGTTTTTGTGTTCTATCCTGGTCTGGACGAAAAAGGCGGAGCGGATCAAGTGTCCGGCTCCCTTGCCTGAAGACCCAGAGACGCCTCAGCTGATGGTAATGTTGGTTCCGGCACCGTACAAGGCGCCGGAGAAGAAGGCCAAGAAGAAGGGCAAGGAGGTCAAGAGCGACCTCCGCCCTAAGGGTCCCGCGGACACAAGGTTTGGGGAAACCGGCTCCCACCTCTCCCCTGAAGAAGAAGAGGAGGAGGAGGAGGAAGAAGAAGATGATTCCCTTGATACGTCTCCAACATATCTATAATTTTTTATTGTTCCATGCTATTATATATTCAGTTTTGGATGTTTAATGGGCTTTATTATACACTTTTATATTATTTTTTGGATTAACCTACTAACCCAAGGCCCAGTGCAAATTGCTGTTTTTTTTTGCCTATTTCAGAGTTTCGCAGAAAAGGGATATCAAACGGAGTCCAAACGGAATGAAACCTTCGGGAGAGTTATTTTTGGAACCGTATCTACCCAGAAGACTTGGAGTACACGCGAGGGAACGAAGGAGGTGGCCACGAGGGTCCAGGGCGCGCCCCTCACCCTCATGGGCCCCCTCTGGCTCCCCCGATGCCCTCCTTCCTCCTATATATATCCATATACCCTGAAAACATCGAGGCAACAGAGAAAACCCTAATTCCACTGCCACAACCTTCTGTTCCCGTGAGATCCCATCTTGGGGCCTGTTCCGGAGCTCTACCGGAGGGCGGATCTACCACGGAGTGCTTCTACATCAACACCATAGCCTCACCAATGAGTTGTGAGTAGTTTACCGCAGACCTTCGGGTCAATAGTTATTAGCTAGATGGCTTCTTCTCTCTTTTTGGATCTCAATACCAAGTTCTCCTTGATCTTCGAGGAGATCTATTCGATGTAATATTTTTGCGGTGTGTTTGTCGAGATCCGATGAATTGTGGGTTTATGATCAAGATTATCTATGAACAATATTTGATTCTTTTCTGAAATCTTTTATGTATGATTATAATATCCTTGCAAGTCTCTTCGAATAATTCGTTTGGTTTGGCCTACTAGATCTATAGTTCTTGCAATGGGAGAAGTGCTTGGCTTTAGGTTCAATCTTGTGGAGTCCTTTCCTAGTGACAGCAGGGGCAGCAAGGCACATATTGTATTGTTGCCATCGAGGATAAAAAGATGGGGTTTATATCATATTGCTTGAGTTTATCCCTCTACATCATGTCATCTTTCTTAACGCATTACTCTGTTCTTATGAACTTAATACTCTAGATGCATGCTGGATAGTAGACGATGTGTGGAGTCATAGTAGTAGATGCATAATCGTTTCGGTCTACTTGTCACGGACGTGATGCCTATATTTAATGATCATGCCTAGATATTCTCATAACTATGTGCTTTTCTATCAATTGCTCGACAGTAATTTGTTCACCCACCGTAGAATTCTGCTATCATGAGAGAAGCCACTAGTGAAACCTATGGCCCCCGGGTCTATCTTTATTATATTGCTTTCCCTTCAATTTCTGCTGCCGTTGCTTTTTTGCTTTATTTACTTTCTGTTCTTATATAAAAAATACCAAAAATATTATACTGTCCTATCTATCAGATCTCACTTTCGTAAGTGACCGTGAAGGGATTGACAACCCCTTATCGGGTTGGCTGCGAAGTTCTTATTTGTTTGTGCAGGTGCGAGGGACTCACGCGTGGTCTCCTACTGGATTGATACATTGGTTCTCAAAAATTGAGGGAAATACTTACGCTACTGTGTTGCATCACCCTTTCCTCTTCGAGGGAATACAACACAAGCTCGAGAAGTAGCAAGAAGAATTTCCGGCGCCGTTGCAGGGGAGGCTTACGCAAAATTCATATACCAAGTACCTATCACAAACCCTTATCCTTCACACTACATTATTTGCCTCTCGTTTTCCTCTCCCCCACTTCACCTTTGCCGTTTTATTCGCCCTTCTTCCGTTCGCCTTTTTGTTTGTTTGTGTTGCCATGTGCCTTCTATTAGCTTGCATCTTTGCTTGCTAAATTATGGATCCTCATCAACTTGCTCATCTTTTTAAGAGATCCAATTATGATGAACCAATTGCTAGTGAGCTGCGTGCACTAGATTATCTTTATGAGGTTTTGCTTGAAATTCGTGAATCTAAAAATTGTGATGAAGTGTTGAAAGAAGAAAATTATGAAGTGATTCACGATAGCTCTTTTAATGAAAAACATGATTGCAATGATACTATTGTAAATTCTATTAATGTCAATTGTGTTAATGATATGCAAAACCCTAAGCTTGGGGATGCTAGTATTGCTATATCCACTACTTGTTGCAATGATCATGATTGGGGTGATTATTCTTATGATCATGAAAATTTATTTAAGCCCCATTATGAATATGAGATTGATAATAATTTTTGCAATAATACTAAAAGTGAGTTTGGAGAGGTCATGACTTTAGTTAATGTTGATCCCACTATTTTGGAAGTGTCAACTTCGTATGCATGTGGATCATGTTGAGAATATATTTTGTGATAGCTATATTGTTGAATTTGCTTATGATCCTACATGCAATTATTATGAGAGAGTAAAATATGGTTGTAGGAATTTTCATGTTACTAAATTACCTCTTGTTATGTTGAGATTGCTATTGGCTCTTTCTTCTTCCTTGCATATTCTAGATCTTGATTGTCTTGCTAATTTGTTTTCCTATAAAATGCCTATGCATAGGAAGTATGTTAGACTTAGATATGATTTTCACATGCTTTATGATTCTCTTTTCGTGCTTCAATTCTTATCTTTCATGTGAGCATCATTGAAATCTCAAGCCGATCTTAATGGCTATAAAGCAAGAGCTTGTTGGGAGGCAACCCAATTTTATTTTCTTTGTCTTTGCTTCTGTTTAGGAATAAATATTGCATCTAGTTTCTGTTTAGATGTGGTTTTGTGTTTTAATTAGTGTTTGTGCCAAGTAGAACCTTTGGGAAGACTTGTGGGAAGTTTATATGATCATGCTGTGAGAAATAGAAACTTTAGCGCTCACGAGTTTGGCTGTAATCTTTTACTGGAGACTGCTATTTAGTTGATTTTTTTGCAGATGATTAATAGAAAAATTCCTCACGTTTAACAATTTATTTCAATTTTTTGGAGTTACAGAAGTATTCAAAAGTTACAGATTACTACAGACTGTTCTGTTTTTGACAGATTCTGTTTTTCGTGTGTTGTTTGCTTATTTTGATGAATCTATGAGTAGTATTGGGGAATATGAATCATAGAGAAGTTGGAATACAGTAGGTTTAACACCAATATAAACAAAGAATGAGTTCATTACAGTACCTTTGAGTGGTGGTTTGTTTTCTTATACTAACGGAGCTCACGAGATTTTTGGCTAAGTTTTGTGTTGTGAAGTTTTCAAGTTTTGAGTATGGCTTTGATGGACTATGGAACAAAGAGTGGCAAGAGCCTAAGCTTAGGGATTACCAAGGCACCCCAAGGTAAAATTCAAGGACAACAAGCCTAAGCTTGGCGATGCCCCGGGAAGGCATCCCCTCTTTCGTCTTCATCTATCGGTAACTATACTCGGGACTATATTTTTATCCACCACATGATATGTGTTTTGCTTGGAGCGTCATGTATGATTTGAGTCTTTGCTTTTTAGTTTTCTGCAATCATCCTTGCTGGACACATCTTTTGAGAGAGATAAATATGGTTTAGAATTTATTAGAATACTCTATGTGCTTCACTTATATCTTTTGAGCTAGATAGTTTTGCTCTAGTGCTTCACTTATATCTTTTTGAGCATGGTGGTGATTTTATTTTGTAAAAATTGATGATCTCTCATGCTTCACTTATATCCTTTTGTGAGTCTTTTAGAACAACATGGTAATGTGTTTTGGTTATAAAACTAGTCCTAATATGATAGGCATCCAAGATGAATATAGTAAAAACTTTCATATAAAGTGCATTGAATACTATGAGAAGTTGGATACTTGATGATTGTTTTGAGATATGAGGATGGTGATATTAGAGTCATGCTAGTGGAGTAATTATGAATTTGAGAAATACTTGTGTTAAAGTTTGTGATTCCCGTAGCATGCACGTATGGTGAACTGCTATGTGACAAAGTTAGAGCATGAGGTATTTATTGAGTGTCATCCTTTGTGTGGAGGTCGGGATTGCACGATGGTTAACTCCTACCAACCCTTACCCTAGGAGCATGCGTTGAATACTTTGTTTTGATAACTCGTAGATTTTTGCAATAATATGAGTTCTTTATGACTAATGTTGAGTCCATGGATTATACGCACTCTCACCCTCCCACCATTGCTAGCCTCTCTTGTACCGCGCTACTTTCGCGGGTACCATACACCCACCATATACCTTCCTCAAAACATCCACCATACCTACCTATCATGTCATTTCCATAGCCATTCCGAGATATATTGCCATGCAACTTTACACCGTTCCGTTCATATGACATGCTTCATCATCATTCACATAGAGTCATATTTTGTTCTAGCTTCGAGTTGTAATCTTTGAGTTGTAAGTCAATAAAAGTGTGATGATCTTCATTATTAGAGCATTGTCCCATGTGAGGAAAGGCCAAATAAAAAAAAGATGGCCCAAAAAAATATAGAGAGAGGGGCTAAATAAAAAATAAAATAAAAGCCCCTCCAAAAATGAGAGAAAGGAGAGAAGGGCCAATGCTACTATTCTTTTCCACACATGTGCTTCAAAGTAGCACTATGGACTTCATGATAAAGAGTCTCTAGTTTTATCACCTTCATATACTAGTGGGAATTTTCATTATAGAACTTTGCTTGTATATTCCAACGATGGGCTTCCTCAAATGCCCTAGGTCTTCATTAGCAAGCAAGATGGATGCACACCCACTTAGTTTCTTTTGATGAGCTTTCATACACTTATAACTCTAGTGCATCTGTTGCATGGCAATCCCTACTCACTCACATTGATATCTATTGATGGGCATCTCCAGAGCCCATTGGTATGCCTAGTTGATGTGAGACTATCTTCCTCCTTTTTGTCTTCTCCACAACCACCACTCTATTCCACCTATAGTGCTATATCCATGGCTCACGCTCATGTATTGCGTGAAAGTTGAAATGTTTGAAAAAATCTGAGTATGAAAACAATTGCTTGGCTGAAACCGGGGTTGTGCATGATATGAATATTTTGTGTGATGAAGAGAGAGCATAGCCAGACTATATGATTTTGTAGGGATAACTTTCTTTGGCCATGTTATCTTGAGAAGACATGATTGCTTTGTTAGTATGCTTGAAGTATCATTATTCTTATGTCAATATAGACTTTTGTCTTGAATCTTTCGGATCTGAACATTCATGCCACAATAAAGAAATTACATTGAGAATTATGTTGGTTAGCATTCCACATCAAAAATTCCGTTTTTATCATTTACCTACTCGAGGACGAGCGGGAATTAAGCTTGGGGATGCTTGATACGTCTCCAACGTATCTATAACTTTTTATTGTTCCATGCTAGTATATATTCTGTTTTGGATGTTTAATGGGCTTTATTATACACTTTTATATTATTTTTGGGACTAACCTACTAACCCAAGGCCGAGTGCAAATTGCTGTTTTTTTGCCTATTTCAGAGTTTCGCAAAAAAGGGGTATCAAACGGAGTCCAAACGGAATGAAACCTTCGGGAGAGTTATTTTTGGAACCGTATCTACCCAGAAGACTTGGAGTACACGCGGGGGAACGAAGGAGGTGGCCACGAGGGTCCAGGGCACGCCTCCTCCCCTGGACGCGCCCCCCCACCCTCATGGGCACCCTCTGGCTCCCCTGATGCCCTCCTTCCTCCTATATATATATCCATATACCCTGAAAACATCGAGGCAATAGAGAAAACCCTAATTCCACCGCCGCAACCATCTGTTCCTGTGAGATCCCATCTTGGGGCCTGTTCCGGAGCTCTGCCGGAGGGCGGATCTACCACGGAGTGCTTCTACATCAACATCATAGCCTCACCAATGAGTTGTGAGTAGTTTCCCACAAACCTTCGGGTCCATAGTTATTAGCTAGATGGCTTCTTCTCTCTTTTTGGATCTCAATACCAAGTTCTCCTCGATCTTCGAGGAGATCTATTTGATGTAATCTTTTTGCGGTGTGTTTGTCGAGATCCGATGAATTGTGGGTTTATGATCAAGATTATCTATGAACAATATTTGATTCTTTTCTGAAATCTTTTATGTATGATTATAATATCCTTGCAAGTCTCTTCAAATTATTGGTTTGGTTTGGCCTACTAGATCTATAGTTCTTACAATGGGAGAAGTGCTTGGCTTTAGGTTCAATCTTGCGGTGTCCTTTCCCAGTGACAGCAGGGGCAGCAAGGCACGTATTGTATTGTTGCCATCGAGGATAAAAAGATGGGGTTTATATCATATTGCTTGAGTTTATCCCTCTACATCATGTCATCT
The DNA here is from genome assembly GCA_902687465.1 of Secale cereale. Classification (NCBI taxonomy): domain Eukaryota; kingdom Viridiplantae; phylum Streptophyta; class Magnoliopsida; order Poales; family Poaceae; genus Secale; species Secale cereale. Next base: position 494,577,863 of record LR738709.1, read on the forward strand.
TGCTTAAAGCATTACTCTGTTCTTATGAACTTAATACTCTAGATGCATGCTGGATAGCGGTCGATGTGTGGAGTAATAGTAGTAGATGCAAAATCGTTTCGGTCTACTTGTCACGGATGTGATGCCTATATTTAATGATCATGCCTAGATATTCTCATAACTATGCGCTTTTCTATCAATTGCTCGACAGTAATTTGTTCACCCACCGTAGAATTCTGCTATCATGAGAGAAGCCACTAGTGAAACCTATGGCCCCCGGGTTTATCTTTATTATATTGCTTTCCCTTCAATTTCTGCTGCCGTTGCTTTTTGCTTTATTTACTTTCTGTTCTTATATAAAAAATACCAAAAATATTATACTATCCTATCTATCAGATCTCACTTTCGGAAGTGACCGTGAAGGGTTTGACAACCCCTTATCGCATTGGCTGCGAAGTTCTTATTTGTTTGTGCAGGTGCGAGGGACTCGCGCATGGTCTCCTACTGGATTGATACCTTGGTTCTCAAAAACTGAGGTAAATACTTATGCTACTGTGCTGCATCACCCTTTCCTCTTCGAGGGAATACAACGCAAGCTCGAGAAGTAGCATCCTCCAGGTAAGGGGGAGGAAGAGAGCGGCCCCCGCTGATGCAGGCAAGGCAACGCCCAAGAAGAAACTGAATCTTTCGGATAGTTTGGACTCAACGTCCGAACACAGCTTCCGAGTTCTGCCCAGGATTAAGCCCCTAGCCGAATCGTAAGTACTCAGACTGTTGTTTATGTTCGGTTATATTAGTTTTCAGTATCTAAACAATGCCATTTTGTCTTTATATAGTCCTCCGCATGACATCCCCGAGGCTTCACTGTCATCGGGGAATTCTCTAGCGCCGGAGATGGTGGAGAGCGATACGCCTTCGCGGGGCTCGTCGCCCGTCTTAGGGGACGCGGAGGTGTCCTCTCTACAAGCTCCTCATGTTCGAGCAGTTGGGAGTGGAGCGGACGAGAAGGCGCCCGAGGTAAATACCTCAACCGCTGTCAACCAAGGGGGGCAATTCCCATGGTGACAAAAGACGGGGGGCCCAAGCAATCCGGGCCCCCGCCGAACACTGTTTTGGAGCCCCGTGCGGCTCCAGAATCTAGAAACCAGCCCCCCATGATGGGGGAAGGAGCAACTGGTCCCACGGCGCCCGTCGTCAACCCGGAGGCGCCGAACACTCTGGAGGAAGCACTGTGAGGTGCTTCCATCGTAGTGGAATAACGCACTCTGATGAGTGCGGTCATGGAGAAGATTCAGTCCGTCAAAGGAGGACTGAACGAAGCTTTCAACAGCCTACTGACAGGCTTCGAGGTATGCGGCATAATGTTCTAAAAAGAACCTTTTCAATTTATACATATATGCATAGATAGTAGCCCGTGATGCTTTGTCTGGTTCTGAACAGAATCGGACGAAGGATCCATGTAACAGAGCTGACTTGTGTACTATGTTTTTGAATAGGCTTCGCTATTAGCGGCCTCTTTCCAGGCCGCAGAGGTTTCCGAGCTTAATCGGAAGCTGAGACTAGCTGACGAGCAGCTCGACCTCGTCAACAAGCGTTTTTATGAAAAGCAAGGTATGCAGATTTTCAAAGAATTGAAATTTTAACACACTATATGTGTGAGCGTGAGCTTATTTGTATTATATGTTTTGTGGAACTGCTGACGCAGCTACGGTCGAGGCCCTTAAGGGTGAACTTGCAAAGGCCAAGGCGAGCAAGGCAGCCGCTGACAAAGCGACTGCCGACCTGAAGGCCGAATAGGCCGTGCGTCAACAGCACGAGTCTCGGGTGGCCGAAGTCGAGGATGAGCTGCGAGAAGCCATTCGCAAATGCGAGGCATTGGAGCAGAAGACTTTGGAACAAGCATCCGAACTCACCACGGTAGTCAATGCTGCCAAGGAGGCGCGGAGTGAGTCACGCAACGCTCAGGAGGAGATAAAACAAGCGCGTCAAATAGCAGCTGGTAAGACTTTTCTCTTGCAGAGTATCTTCGGGGGTCGGAGGTATCTTGCACTGACGTGATTATGGAGTTCTCCAAGCGTGTTTGCGGATCTCCCGAGGAGCATCACCGACACCACTGTTACCTCTTGAGCTTGCGTTGTATTCCCTCGAAGAGGAAAGGGAGATGCAGCACAGTAGCGTAAGTATTTCCCTCATTTCTTGAGAACCAAGGTATCAATCTAGTAGGAGACCACGCGCCAGTCCCTCGCACCTGTACAAACAAATAAGAACTTCGCAGCCAACGTGATAAGTGGTTGTCAATCCCTTTACGGTCACTTACGAGAGTGAGATCTGATAGAGATGATAGTTGATATTTTTAGTTTAATAAAGCAGCAAATAAAAGCGGTAAAAGTAAAGTAGATGTAGATTGATATGTTGAGAATAGACCCGGGGGCCATAGTTTTCTCTAGTGGCTTCTCTCACGATAGCAATATTCTACGGCGGGTAAACAAATTACTGTCGAGCAATTGATAGAAAAGCGAATAATTATGAGACTATCTAGGCATGATCATTCTATATAGGCATCACGTCCGAGACAAACCGACTCCTGCCTGCATCTACTACTATTACTCCACACATCCACCGCTATCCAGCATGCATCTAGTGTATTGAGTTCATACGAACAGAGTAACGCCTTAAGCAAGATGACATGATGTAGAGGGATAAACTCAAGCAATATGATGAAAACCCCATCTTTTTATCCTCGATGGCAACAGTACAATACGTGCCTTGATGCCCCTACTGTCACTGGGAAAGGACACCGCAATATTGAACCCAAAGCCAAGCACTTCTCCCATTGCAAGAACTATAGATCTAGTAGGCCAAACCAAACCAATAATTCGAAGAGACTTGCAAGGATATTATGAGCACACATAAAAATTTCAGAGAAGAACCAAATATCTTTCATAGATAACCTTGATCATAAACTCACAATTCATCGGATCTCGACAAACACACCGCAATAAGAGATTACATCGAATAGATCTCCTCGAAGACCGAGGAGAACTTTGTATTGAGATCCAGAGAGAGAAGAAGCCATCTAGATACTAGCTATGGACCCGAAAGTCTGTGGTAAACTACTCACAACTCATGGTGAGGGCGATAATGATGATGGTGAAGGCCTCCGTGATGGATCCCCCTCCGGTAGAGCTCCGGAACAGGCTCCAAGATGGGATCTCCACGGGATCAGAAGCTACGGCGGTGGAATTAGGGTTTTCTCTCTGTTCTCGGAGTTTCTGGGGTGCGTGGACTTATATAGGAAGAAGGAGGGCACCGGGGGCCACACGAGGAGGCCTCGAGGCAGGGGTTGCGTTCCCCACCCTCGAGGGCGGCTCCTTGATCCTCTAACATGGTTCTCAAGCTTCCTGGGCGTGATTTTCTCCAAAAATATCTCTCGCGAAGGTTTCATTTCGTTTGGACTCCGTTTGATATTCTTTTTCTGCAAAACCCTGAAATAGGCAAAAAACAACAATCTGGACTGGGCCTTCGGGTTAGTAGGTTAGTCCCAAAAATGATATAAAAGTGAATGATAAAGCCCATTAAACATCCAAGACTTCATAAATAATAGCATGGAACAATCAAAAATTATAGATACGTTGGAGACGTATCAAGCATCCCCAAGCTTAATTCCTGCTCGTCCTCGAGTAGGTAATTGTTAAAGAAAGAATTTTTGATGTGGAATGCTAACCAATATAGTTTTTCAATGTAATTCTCTTAATTATGGCATGAATGTTCAGATCTGAAAGATTCAAGATAAAAGTCTATATTGACATAAGAAATAATAATACTTCAAGCAATACTAACAAAGCAATCATGTCTTCTCAAAATACTATGGCTAAAGAAAGTTATCCCTACAAAATCATATAGTGTAGGCTATGCTCCCTCGTTATCACACGAAAATATTCATATCATGCACAACCCCGATTTCAGCCAAACACTTGTTTTCATACTCTATCTTTTCAAACCTTTCAACTTTCACGCAATACATGAGCGTGAGCCATGGATATAGCACTATGGGTGGAATAGAGGTGGTTGTGTGAGAAGACAAAAAGGAGGGAGATAGTCTCACATCGACTAGGCGTATCAACGGGCTATGGAGATGCCCATCAATAGATATCAATGTGAGCGAGTAGGGATTGCCATGCAACGGATGCACTAGAGCTAAATATGAATGAAAGCTCAACAAAAGAAACTAGTGGGTGTGCATCCAACTTGCTTGCTCACGAAGACCTAGGGCATTTGAGGAAGCCCATCGTTGGAATATACAAGCCAAGTTCTATAACGAAAATATCCACTAGTATATGAAAGTGACTAAACATGAGACTCTCTACAATGAAGAACATGGTGCTACTTTGAAGCACAAGTGTGGAAAAAGATAGTAGCAATTGTCCTTTTTTTCCTTTTTTCTTTTTTTTGGCCTTTCTCTTTTTTTCTTTGGCCTTTCTTTTTTTTTCTTTTTTTTCTCTTTCTCTTTTTTTTGTGTGGAAGAGCTTTATAGATTTAGCCTTCCTCCCATGGTACAATGCTCTAAAAATGATGATCATCACACTTTCATTACAACTCGATATTACAACTCGATACTACAACAACAAAGTATGACTCTATATGAATGCCTCCGGCGGTGTACCGGTATGTGCAATGAAACAAGGGTGACATGTATAAAAAATTATGCATGGTGGCTTTGCCACAAATACGGTGTCAACTACATGATCATGCAATGGCAATATGACAATATGATGCGTGTCATATGAACAGATCGGTGGAAAGTTGCATGGCAATATATCTCGGAATGGCTATGGAAATGCCATGATAGGTAGGTATGGTGGCTGTTTTGAGGAACAATATGGTGGCTGTTTTGAGGAAGGATATATAGTGGGTTTATGGCACTGGCGAAAGTTGCGCGGTACAAGAGAGGCTAGCAATGGTGGAAGGGTGAGAGTGCGTATAATCCATGGACTCAACATTAGTCATAAGAACTCATATACTTATTGCAAAAATCTACGAGTCATCAAAACAAAGCAATCAACGCATGCTCCTAGGGGGGAGGTTGGTAGGAGTTAACCATCACGCGCCCCCGACCTCCACACAAAGGTTGGCACTCTACAAATACCTCATGCTCTAACTCCGTCACATAGCGGTTCACCATACGTACATGATACGGGAATCACTAACCTTAACACAAGTATTTATCAATTTCATAATAACTCCACTAGCATGACTCTAATATCACTACCCTCATGTCTCAAAACAACTATCAAGCATCCAACATCTCATTCTATTCAATGCACTTGGTGTGAATTTTTTTTACTACATTGACATTGGATGTTTATCATGTAAAACTAGTTTCTGTAGCCTAAACACATTACCATGCTGTTTTAATAGACTCTCAAATAGATACAAGTGAAGCATGAGAGTTCAACAATTTCTACAAAATATTATCACCACCGTGCTCTAAAAGATATAAGTGAAGCACTAGAGCAAAAACTATTCAACTCAAAAGATATAAGTGAAGCACATAGAGTGTTCTAATAATTTCTAGGACATATTTAACTCTCTTAAATATGTGTGTCCAGAAAGTATGATTGTGGCAAACTAACAAGCAAAGACTCAAATTATACAAGACGCTCCAAGCAAACACATATCATGTTGCGAATAAAAATATAGCTCCAAGTATAGTTACCGATGGATGAAGACGACAGAGGGGATGCCTTCCCGAGGCATCCCCAAGCTTAGGCTTTTGATTATCTTGAATTTACTTGGGGTGCCATGGGCATCCCCAAGATTAGGCCTTTGCTACTCCTTGTTCCATTGTCCATCAAAGCAATACTCAAAACTTGAAAACTTCACAACACAAAACTTAGACAAAATTTCTCGTGAGCTCCGTTAGTATAAGAAAGCAAACCACTACTCGAAGGTGCAGAAATGAATTCATTATTTGTTTATATTGGTGTTAAACCTACTGTACTCCAACTCCTCTATGGTTCATATCCTCCAATACTACTCATAGATGCATCAGAATAAGCAAACAACACACGAAAAACAGAATCTGTCAAAGACAGAACAGTCTGTAGTAATCTGCAGGGTTAGCCTACTTCTGGAACTCCAAAAAATTCAAACTAAATTGTTAAATTTGCGCAATTTGTCTACCAATCATCTGCAAAAATAATCAACTAAAAACACACTCCAGTAAAATCTCACGACTATTTTAGCGAGCACTAACGATTCTGTTTTTCACAGCAAGATCATATAAACTTCACACAAGTCTTCCCAAAGGTTCTACTTGGCACAAACACTAAACAAAACATGAAACCACACCTAATAAGAGGCTAGATGAAATATTTATTCCCTAACAGCAACAAAAACAAAAAACATAAAATTGGGCTGCCTCCCAACAAGCGCTATTGTTTTATGCCCCTAGCTAGGCACGATACAAGATAGATCTAGGTATTGCCATCTTTGGAAGGCAATCCATAAGTGGCTCTCATGATAGATTCATATGGTAATTTTATTTTCTTTCTAGGAAAGTGTTCCATGCCTTTCCTTAACGGAAATTGGAATCTAATATTTCCTTCCTTCATATCAATAATTGCACCAATTGTTCTAAGGAAAGGTCTACCAAGAATAATAGGACATGAAGGATTGCAATCTATATAAAGAACAATGAAATCTTCGAGCACATAATTCCTATTGGCAACAATAAGAACATCATTAATTCTTCCCATAGGTTTCTTAATAGTGGAATCCGCAAGATGCAAATTTAAAGAACAATCATCAAGCTCATGGAACCCTAGCAAATCACACAAAGTTTTTGGTATAGTGGAGACACTAGCACCCAAATCACACAAAGCATAGCATTCATGATCTTTTATTTTTATTTTGATAGTAGGTTCCCACTCATCATAAAGCTTTCTAGGTATAGAAACTTCCCACTCAAGTTTTTCTTCATAAGATTGCATCAAAGCATCAACTCTATGTTTAGTGAAAGCTTTATTTTGACTATAAGCATGCGGAGAATTTAGCACGGATTGCAACAAGGAAATACAATCAATCAAAGAACAATTATCATAATTGAATCCCTTGAAATCCGAAATAGTGGGTTCATCACTATGCAAAGTTTTAATCTCTTCACTCCCACTTTTAGCAATTTTAGCATCAAGATCTAAAAACTGCGAATCATTGGGACACCTTAAAGCAGAATCATCTCCAATCCTATTCTCATCAAGATTAATGCTAGAAAACAAGGATCTAATAGGAGACACATCAATAACTTTCAGATCTTCATCTTTATTATTATTATAACTAGAAGAACACGATTTAATATAATCTTCTCTTTTAACATGCATTCTAGCGGTTCTTTCTTTGCATTCATCAATGGAAATTCTCATGGCTTTGAGAGACTCATTGATATCATGCTTAGGTGGGATAGATCTAAGTTTTAAAGAATCAACATCAAGAGAAATTCTATCCACACTTCTAGCCAATTCATCAACCTTAAGCAATTTCTCTTCAAGCATAGCATTGAAATTCTTTTGCGAGATCATAAAATCTTTAACACTAGTTTCAAATTCAGAAGGCATCTTTCCATAAGAGTTGTTGTAGGAAGTACTACAATTATTAGAGGAATTACTAGGAAAAGGCCTAGGATTGAAATTACCTCTATAAGCATTGTTACCAAAATTATTCCTACCAACAAAATTCACATCCAAAGATTCATTGTTATTCTCAATCAAAGTGGACAAAGGCATATCATTATGATCAGAAGAAGCACCCTTAGCAGCAAACAATTTCATAAGTTCATGCATCTTTCCACTCAAAGCACTAATTTCTTTGATAGCATGCACTTTTTTACTAGTAGATCTTTCGGTGTGCCATTGAGAATAATTAACCATAATATTATCTAGGAGTTTGGTAGCTTCTCCTAAGGTAGTTTCCATGAAAGTGCCTCCGGCGGCCGAATCTAAAATATTTCTAGAAGCAAAATTCAAGCCAGCATAAAACTTCTGAATAATCATCCATAGATTCAAATCATGTGTAGGGCAATTATGTATCATCAATGTCATTCTCTCCCAAGCTTGTGCAACATGCTCATGATCTAGTTGCTTAAAATTCATAATATCGTTTCTAAGAGAGATGATCTTAGCAGGAGGTAAATTCTTAGAGATAAAAGCATCTTTGCACTTATTCCACGAATCAATACTATATCTAGGCAAAGAGGAGAACCAGGTTTTAGCACGATCTCTAAGTGAAAAGGGAAATAACTTCAATTTAACAATATCGTTATCCGTATCCCTTTTCTTTTGCATATCACACAAATCAACAAAATTGTTTAGATGGGTAGCGGCATCTTCACTAGGAAGGCCGGATAATTGATCTTTCATGATAAGATTCAACAAAGCAACATTGATCTCACAAGATTCAGCATCGGTAATAGGAGCAATCGGAGTGCTAATAAAATCATTGTTGTTGGTATTGGAGAAGTCACACAATTTGGTATTGTTCTGAGCCATAGTGACAAGCAAGCAATCCAACACACACAAGCAAACAAGAAGCAAGCGAACGATAAACACACGACAGAAGAAGGGCGAATAAAACGGCAAGGGTGAAGTGGGGAAGAGGAAAACGAGAGGCAAAAATGTAATGCGAAGGATAAGGGTTTGTGATAGGTACTTGCTATATGACTTTTGCGTAAGCCTCCCCGGCAACGGCGCCAGAAATTCTTCTTGCTACATCTTGAGCTTGCGTTGTATTCCCTCGAATAGGAAAGGGAGATGCAGCACATTAGCGTAAGTATTTCCCTCAGTTTTTGAGAACCAAGGTATCAATCCAGTAGGAGACCACGCGCCAGTCCCTCGCACCTGCACAAATAAATAAGAACTTTGCAGCCAACGCGATAAGGGGTTGTCAATCCCTTTATGGTCACTTACGAGAGTGAGATCTGATAGAGATGATAGTTGATATTTTTGGTATTTTTAGTTTAATAAAACAGCAAATAAAAGCGGTAAAAGTAAAGTAGATTTAGATTGATATGTTGAGAATAGACCCGGGGGCCATAGTTTTCTCTAGTGGCTTCTCTCACGATAGCGATATTCTACGGCGGGTAAACAAATTACTGTCGAGGAATTGATAGAAAAGCGAGTAATTACGAGACTATCTAGGCATGATCATTGTATATAGGCATCACGTTCGAGACAAGTAAACCGATCCTTCCTGCATCTACTACTATTACTCCACACATCGACCGCTATCCAGCATGCATCTAGTGTATTGAGTTCATACGAACAGAGTAACGCCTTAAGCAAGATCACATGATGTAGAGGGATAAACTCAAGCAATATGATGTAAACCCCATCTTTTTATCCTCGATGGCAACAATACAATACGTGCCTTGCTGCCCCTACTGTCACTGGGAAAGGACACCGCAAGATTGAACCCAAAGCCAAGCACTTCAACCATTGCAAGAACTATAGATCTAGTAGGCCAAACCAAACCAATAATTCGAAGAGACTTGCAAGGATATTATGAGCCCACATAAAAAGTTCAGAGAAGAACCAAATATCTTTCATAGATAACCTTGATCATAAACTCACAATTCATCGGATCTCGACAAACACACCGCAAAAAGAGATTACATCGAATAAATCTCCTCGAAGACCGAGGAGAACTTTGTATTGAGATCCTGAGAGAGAATAAGCCATCTAGATACTAGCTATGGACCCGAAGGTCTGTGGTGAACTACTCACAATTCATGGTGAGGGCGATGATGATGATGATGGTGAAGGCCTCCGTGATGGATCCCCCTCCGGTAGAGCTCCGGAACAGGCTCCAAGATGGGATCTCCATGGGAACAGAAGCTACGGCGGTGGAATTAGGGTTTTCTCTCTGTTCTCGGAGTTTCTGGGGTGCGTGGACTTATATAGGAAGAAGTAGGGCACCGGGGGCCACACAAGGAGGCCTCGAGGCAGGGGGCGCGCCCTGGGGGAGGCTCCTCGATCCTCTAACGTGGTTCTCAAGCTTCATGGGCGTGATTTTCTCCAAAAATATCTCTCGTAATGCTTTCATTCCGTTTGGACTCCGTTTGACATTCTTTTTCTGCAAAACCCTGAAATAGGCAAAAAACAGCAATCTGGACTGGGCCTTCGGGTTAGTAGGTTAGTCCTAAAAATGATATAAAAGTGAATGATAAAGCCCATTAAACATCCAAGACTTCATAAATAATAGCATGGAACAATAAAAAATTATAGATACATTGGAGACGTATCAACCGCCCAGTACTTCCGAGCCCAGGAGGAGCATAGCACGGGGAAGCTGTTTTGGTCGCAGTTTCTTGCGCCAAACCATCCAGTGCCCCTCAACGACCAAATGAAGCAGCTGGTAGAGCTACATAATATGGCGGCTACGGCCATGAAGGACTTGATAGTCCGGTTATGGCTCGCTGACTCAATCCCAAGTAGCTACTTAGGATTAGTGAAGCGACTCTTCGACGTGAGTCCGTGGGTCAATGCTATCAAGCGTTCGACATGTTTAGAAGGCGCGCACATGGCCTTCGCCCGCGTCAAGGTGCATTGGACGAAGATGAAGGCCACGGAGATAGCAACTGCTGGCCCGCCCGAGGGCAAGGATTACCGAAAGCCAGAAAGGTACTTTGGTGACGTCCTAGATGGAGCGTGCCTTGTAGAGGGCCAGTGCTCAAAGGATATAATCTTTGAATGAGTGTATTCGGATTGTAAGGACTATTCCTGTATGCCGATATATATAGGGTGGGTCTATTCTCATAACACCCCTTAAGACCTTATTCTCCTAACAAAACCCTTATTCTCATAACACCCCTCCCCTACCCACCTCCTAGCGCGGGAGCGCCCCGGCGGCCAGCGGCGTCCCCCTCCCTCCCCGCCTCCTTGAGCGGCAGCGCCCTGGTGGCCAGCGGCGTCCCCCTCCCACCCCGCCTCCTTGCGCGGCAGCGCCCCGGCGGCCGGCGGCGTCCCCCTCCCCTCCCCGCCTCCTTGCGCGGCAGCGCTCCGGCGGCCGGTGGCGTCCCCCTCCCCTCCCAGCCTACTTGCGCGGCAGCGCCCTGCGGCCGGCGGCGACCCCCACCCCTCCCCGCCTTCTTCCGCGGCAAGTAGCGCAGAGCGCGCGCCGAGCGGCCGACGATGCAGTCCCTCGGCAAGGATTCTTCCACGGCGGCGTTTAGGAAGCGACGCCGCCCCTCACCTTTGCCCCAACACCACCTGGAGGATCCGCCGCTGAAGCATCCAGCCTCGGTTATGCATGGCAGGGAGAAGAGAACTGCAAGGACGCCTTCTCCATCGCAGTCGTCGTGGATGCGAACTGCAATGGTGCCCATCCAGCCTTCTCCCGCGACAATGGCAAAACTTGAAAAAGCCCATGAGTTCCTGCAGCGGAGGTGGACTGCACGCCAACAGCTGCTAGAGCTGCATCTGCAGAAGGAGAGAACTGCATATAATGTAAGAAAATCACATACCCAACCCCCACATCCAGTTTGCAGTGCCCTTTTTATCGCCATGCAGTGCCCCTCTTGCGTCGACTGCAGTCCCATGTATCTCCCAGTAGAAAACAGAAAAGATACTTCGAAAAAATAAAAATGCGATATGGCTCAAAATTGCAGTCCACCATGACTTACATATGTAGAGCGTTGTGCCTAAAACTGAAGTGCATTGTTTCTTCATGTTAACTCCCAGTGCCCCTGCTATAGAATGATAAATTGAAGTGCAATTTCTATAGTTGCAAATATAATGATATATAGTACGAAAGATGCAGTTCATTTCACTGTTGGCGTGCATAAAAAGCTTTGGCTTAATACTGTGCAGGAAATTACTATGCCTCCAAAACAGAAGATACCTCGATTGATTTACGACCCAAAGCCCCTGAACTGCATTGGAAGAGAAGAGTGGGAGATGCCTGGATGGATAACACCTGAAATACCTAGGGGTTTCTTTAACACAACAAACAGAACTGCGTACTCGGTGGAGGAAGATACAGAGGATAAAGATGAAAACAATGAACCAAACATCATTCAAGATGGAGAAGGTAGTGAAGCAAAAAGCGCACAAGCTGAGGAGGACGACGACGATCTGGTCTTCATGGGGGAGCATGCGCAGAAAGATGATGAGGAGGGTGATGATGAAGAGCAAATCATAAGAGTTATGCAGCCAAGGTACATGCGTGTCTTTGAAACATTTGGCCAGCAGATCAGAACGGATGATGTAGCACCTCCACAAGCCACAAACAGTTATGTATATTGCTTCAACTGCTGCTGTAGCTAGGATACACATAAAAAACTATCTATGAAAGCAGTTCACAGAGAGTATTCTTTCACAAAACTGCTGCTACTATAATGGTTGATGCAGTCCTCTTTTATTAAAAACTCTAGTTCCGTATGTGGATTAAAAAAAAGCTCAGTGGGTGTTTCCAGTATGTATATTGCTTCAACTGCTGCTGCTGATAGGATGCACATGAAAAGCTATATGTGAAAAGCAGTTCACTTATACTCAGATTTCTTATAGGAAACAAACTAGAAGCCACACAAAAATGTCAAATTATTACAACAAAATTGTCTCATGCTGCTGTTGCTCAAGCAAGACTGATCTAAAGCAAATTTAACTTGATTTCCAAACACTTTGCATGCCTATAAAACATAGCCATGACAACATCCCCAGCCTGAAGACCAGCTTCCTCCACAAATTCCTTCCAGCCATCTTTGAGAACCAAACAATCATCAGAGCCAACAGAATACATAACATCAACATCATGATATCCATTCTTGCTAACCAAGACCAAATTAACACAGCTTTCTGTTACCCTGACTAGACCAGAAGGGAATTTCTGCAAGCAAAACAACAAGAACAGAAAAAATAAGAACAAATAAGAAAAAGATTACAATCTTCAGAAACTAAATTGCTGCTACAATCTTCATAAAAAATATTGATGTCAACATATAATAATATTGACTAGACAAAATTGTTGCAGCTCCTACAATGTTCATAATAAAACTACTATGTGAAAAGCAGTTCACTTATACTTAGTGAAAAATATTTCTTCAGAAACTAATACTACTACAAATATTCAGATAGTGTTAACTACACACAACACATGAAAAATACTATGCGAGAAATACATACCCATGAATCATTGACATCATCGTCAGTCATCTGATGGACGAATGGAGCCCGAAATCCAATACCTGAAGAATAGAGAAGGGAACAGAGTGCGCTGTGCCGCTGCCTCTGGTTCTGAACCAACCCTTCAGAAAAAACGCATGTCTCCAGCATGGGCTCCAACCTTGCCAGGCAGCCGCACGCGCAATCCATTGCCAGGCGTAGGGTCTGGTTGGGAAAAAGACAGATCGAGGAAGAGTGGCAAAAAGAGCAGGCAATGTTCGCCGCCAGGGATAAGGTGAGATGGGAGCCGCCAGGGATAAGGTGGGAGGGGAGCCAATTGACCCACCAATATATATATGTACAGACACAACCCAAAAAAAAGTAAAACGACAAATAAAGCAGTGCGGTAACATAACAATGTGCATTTCGCATTGCATATTACTGCAGTCCACCGCGCTTGACCAAGCAAAAAAACTTATTAAACTAG
>LR738709.1:494591585-494631853 GCA_902687465.1 Secale cereale
CATTGCATACTAATGCAGTTCACCGTGCTACAATATTCACCGCGCATTGCATATTACTGCAGTTCACCCCTCCATGATTCGCAGACGAAAACACAGCCTGCGGTGTAGTTCTAACAACTATATAATGCGCAAAATCTCAAAAAACATCTTGAGTAGCGACCAAAGCCAGTGGCGCCCGCAAGAACACAAAAAACATGGACAAAAGTTAAATTCTTCAAAATTAACAACTTAATCCGCTGCAATTCATACGGATAGGTGCAAGGCAGCACATAATTGCCGAAAACAACAGAAAATTACATAAAAACACAACAATTTCGATCCGGACGGGGAAGGACAGAGAACTTGCCGTTTTTGCGCTAGAACAGAGAGATAATCGACCAATTATACTAAAATTTCAATCCTATTAGCAAATTAATCTGTCAAGGAATAACACAAACATGAATGCGAAATTAGTAACACACTAGGACCACGCTATAAAATCGAATATGAACCGCCAGCAGGATGCGAAGCTCCTGCACGAGCGGAAGAACAGAGGCAGATCCGCCAAATCAAACGATTTCCGTCGTTTTCTCGCTGAATTGCGTGTTTAATCACATATTAAATCAGCGCACACACAAATAAAACAATAGAAATCGATCAAACTAGCCAAAAACGCTGCTCCATGAAGGTTTGCTACTGCCCCTCTATGTGGTTCGGAACAGAAGAAGGAAGCAGTGCGCATAGCTTTCCAATGCGGTATTACAATGCAGTTCGGAAGTGTTATGAGAATATTATTCTCATAATGTTATGAGAATATATATACAGCCGGTCTATTCTCATAATATTATGAGAATAATATTCTCATAACACTTCCGAACGGCTTTGTTTTATTGCATTGGAAAGCTATGCGCACTGCTTTGTTCTACTGTTCTGAACCGCAGAGAGGGGCAGTAACAAACCTTCACGGAGCAGCGTTTCTGGCTAGTTTGATCGATTTCTATTGTTTTATTTGTGTGTGCGCTGATTTATTATGTGATTAAACACGCAATTCTGCGAGAAAACGACGGAAATCGATGGATTTGGCAGATCGGTCTCTGTTCTTCCGCACGGGCAGGAGCTTCGCATCATGCTGGCGGGGTTCATATTCGATTTTTATAGCCGTGATCCTAGTGTGTTACTAAGTTCGCGTTAATGTTTGTGTTATTCCGCGACAGATTAATTTGCTAATAGGATTGAAATTTTAGGATAATTGGTCGAGTTTCTCTTTGTTCTAGCGCAAAAACGGCAAGGTCTCTGTCCTCCCGCTTTCGGATCGAAATTGTTGTCTTTTTTATGTAAATTTTCTGTTGATTTCGGCAATTACGTGTTGCCTTACACCAATCTGTATGAATTGCAGCGGATTAAGTTGTTAATTTTGAAGAATTTAACTTTTGTCGATGCTTTTTGTGTTCGAGCGAGCGCCACGGGGTTGGTCGTTACTCAAGATGTTTTTTGAGTTTTTGCGCATTATATAGTTTTAGAACTGCATTACAGTCTGTGTTTTTCGTCTGCGAATCGTGGAAAGGGGGGGACTAGTTTAATTAGTTTTTTTGCTTGGTCAAGCGCGGTGAACTGCAGTAATATGCAATGCGAGCTGCACCTTGTCATGTTACCGCACTGCTTTATTTGTCGTTTTACTTTTTTTGGGTTGTCTCTGTACATATATACTCCCTCCGTTCGAAATTACTTGTCTTGGAAATGAATGTATCTAGAACTAAAATACGTTTAGATACATCCATTTCTGCGACAACTAATTCCGAACGGAGGGAGTATATGGCTGGGTCAATTGGCTCCCCTCCCACCTTATCCCTGGCGGCTCCCCTCCCACCTTATCCCTGGCGGCGAACATTGCCTCCTCTTTTTGCCACCCCTCCTTGATCTGTCTTCTTCCCAACCAGACCCTACGCCTGGCAATGGATTGCGCGTGTGGCTGCCTGGCAAGGATGGAGCCCATGCTGGAGACCTGCGTTTTTTCTGAAGGGTTGGTTCTGAACCAGAGGCAGCGGCACATCGCGCTATGTTCCCTGCTCTATTCTTTAGGTATTGGATTTCGGGCTCCATTCGTCCATCAGATGACTGACGATGATGTCAATGATTCACGGGTATGTATTTCTCGCATAGTCTTTTCATGTGTTGTGTGTAGTTAACACTATCTGAATATTTGTAGCAGTATTAGTTTCTGAAGAAACATTTTTCACTAAGTATAAGTGAACTGCTTTCACATAGAGTTTTATTATGAATATTGTAGGAGCAATAGCAATTTGGTCTAGTCAATATTATTATATGTTGACATCAATATTTATTATGAAGATTGTAGCAGCAATTTAGTTTCTGAAGATTGTAACCTTATTCTGATTTGTTCTTATTTTTTGTTCTTGTTCATTTGCTTGCAGAAATTCCCTTCTGGTCTAGTCAGGGTAACAGAAAGTTGTGTTAATTTGGTCTTGGTTAGCAAGAATGGATATCATGATGTTGATGTTATGTATTCTGTTGGCTCTCATGATTGTTTGGTTCTCAAAGATGGCTGGAAGGAATTGGTGGAGGAAGCTGGTCTTCAGGCTGGGGATGTTGTCATGGCTATGTTTTATAGGCATGCAAAGTGTTTGGAAATCAAGTTAAATTTGCTTTAGATCAGTCTTGCTTGAGCAGCAGCAGCATGAGACAATTTGTTGTAATAATTTGACATTTTTGTGTGGCTTCTATTTTATTTTCTAGAAGAAATCTGAGTATAAGTGAACTGCTTTTTCACAGATAGTTTTTATGTGCGTCCTATCAGCAGCAGCAGTTGAAGCAATATACAGACTGGAAACACGCACTGAGCTTTTTTTTCTGTAACCCACATATGGAAGTATAGTGCTTAATAAAAGAGGAGTGCATCAACCATTATAGTAGCAGCAGTTTTGTGAAGAAAACTCTCTGTGAACTGCTTTTCATTGAGAGTTTTTTATGTGTATCCTAGTTGCAGCAGCAGTTGAAGCAATATACATACTGAAAACACCCACTGAGAACGGCAAATTGTTGATAGATACAAACCAAGGTTCTGTGCTCATAATAAACAAAGTACATCATCAAGCAAACTAAAACAACATAAGCAAACATTGTGCCAAAGCAAATTACAACGAAAGCAAACTAATCGACATAAGCAGAAGGAAACAAATCGAGCAATTGTGACAGGAATCCTTGGCTATCAGCATCTGGCCTGCTTCATCAGTTCCACCCGTGGCCGGTGGAGGTGGAAGTTGATCCCCCCTGCCCGCCACCCTCCAGGATGACCTCGGGCGCTTCCTTGTCTTCTCTTTTATAGAGCGGGTGAGGCCATTCTACACTGTGGTGATGCGGTTCCATATCTCGAACGCAGTGTAGGCGTCCTTGGCAGCATACTCAACGTGCCTCCTGCTAAGAATCCAAGTCCACTGGCGGTGGTCTTGGTCTGTCATCTTTTTCTTCATGTCTGCGTATTCGTCGTCGATGATGGCAGCAGATACATCGCCAAGTGAGTCCAGTGTCTTCGTTGCTTCAGGCACCCTCCAGTTCGCCTGAATGTCGACGAAGTTGGGGATGTGGAGGTTGCAGCGTGAAAACTTCTCCTTGTCTTGTTCGATGCAGAAACCAGCGAACTCGTACCTAAGCAAAGTGAAACACAAGTTATTCTTTTGGGAACTGCATACAGACGACATATAGAACTGCATACAGATGACAAGGAGAGACCCATCGGCCTGCAACTATATTTTACTCAGCAGAAAGAATGGCTTACTTTGGGTCGCCGAGGAACTTGTCGAAGGCGATGCATCTCTCGCCCATTGTAGCGCATACTTGGAAAAGCAGCACTGGGTGATATTTGCCGATGGAGAGTTGAATCACGGCGGCGTACCTCTTGTCAGGTGTGTACTCGAGGTCGATGCCGACGATCTTCTCGCGGCGCCCCCGGAGAACTTCCTTGTACTCGTCGACGTACGTCGCCACGGCGTCCACGTCGTTGGTGTAGACCACTTTGAGCTTGGTCTTTCCGTGCGCCAGGACATCGTCGTAGACCTTGGTGAACGGCATGGCTAGAAAGAGGAGGAACAGGAGGAGGAAGCGCAGTGTTGTGTGTTTCTGCGAATGATCAAGGTGATGCAGCGCGGAATTTAAAGGGTAGCGGCAGCAACTTCTGCCGAGCGCACGATCTCGTCCTCCAACCGGCATGGCGATCGTGTGTTCGTGATGATTGTGGCCTTCGCACGTTTTCCAACCGGCCGGATAGAGGAGCGGGCGCGCGGCGCTTCGGGCGATCGTGGGCGCGTATATTTCGGGCAGGCGAACCGCTTCATTTTTTGTAACCGAACTGCATCGTGTTATAACCGAGCCGTTTTTTTATTTTTTGTCTATGACCTGTGGGCCTGTGGGCCTTTTATTCATTAAGCATCTCTTTTCTTCTATGTTTCTTGCAGTGCCCTTCTCATTCCTCTCCCCCGCACAAAAATCTCCTCGTCTCGTGCTCTCGTGTTGGAGAGCGACGACGCCCCCCCAGATGCCGCCGTCCGTAGGGGCGCTCTCGTGGTGGAGAGCGACGACACCCGCAGCCGCCGCCGTCCGTAGGGGCGCCTCCTCCGCCGTCGCCGTCCGCAGGCGCCTCCTCCGGCCGTCACATCATCTCATGGTGAGCCCCAAATCGCCATGGTCCGTTCCAGATCTGATGCTAGGGTTATTTTTGGAGCCAGCATCCTTTTCTTAACTTCGTTTTTGTATGCTTGAATTGCAACGCCCTATGGATTGAAAGTTTTTCTCTGCCTGTTTTTGGGTTGCTGTCTAGGGTTTAATTATTATCCCTTTCTGATTGCAGATACAACATGGCTTCTTCCTCCCCAATTGGTGCCTCACCAGTCAGCATGGCTCCCCCAGCTGGTAATACATCAAAGTGCACTGCATTTTTTATATGTGGTCAATTGCTTTGTTGAACGAAATAGTGCACTGCATCGTAGATTCCCTTACCAAGGCCCATTTTCAGACATGTGGCAAATTGATATGAACTGCCTCAAGTTAATTGTTTTTATTTTTTTTGGAATTACATTAAGTTTCTTCTGTTATGTTTAATTGTCAAACATAAACTGCTAAGAGAGCACTGCATTTGTACATTGATTTGTATTTTTTTATTTATCCACAATGCAGTTGCCAAATTGATATGAGCTGCATTAAGTTTTAATTTTTCCCTCTCACAGAACTGCATGAATTTGTTTTGTTTTGTACATCTAAGCGCACTTCATTTTATATGTGGTCAATTGCTTACTGAACGAATTAGTGCACTGCATCATATATCCCTTTACCAAGGTCCATTTTCAGACACACGGCAAAATTGATATTCAAGTGACATGAACTGCATTAAGTTTTCTGTTATGTTTTTAATTGTTAAACATAGACTGCTGAAGAGAGCACTGCATTTCTAGATTGTGTTGCCAAGTTGATATGAGCTGCATTAAGTTTAGGTCTCCATCTCACACACATATTTTCTTATGTTTTTCTTACCTACAGTTTTATGTCCTGGTGGGTCCAGGGGTGGTGGTGTTAACTATTTGATTACACGTTATTTCATAGCCGATGTTGTCGGTGGCGGGACATCTGATCAGGGCAGCATTCTACCTGAATTGAGTGAAACCCAGTCGCAATCTGTTGATGGCACAGAACCAGTTACACAGGATTGGATGGTCCCTGGTCAGATTGCAGCTGACGTTGAGAGGAAAAGGCAGAACGCGATTGCGCTTGGTAATACTTTCGTGAAGGCTCATAAGGCGAAGCAAGTAAAGTTTGATGAGGGTAAGGAGATAGGAAGGAGGATTGCAGATTCAAAGAAGTCTGCTAAGTTTGCTCCCGCAAAGAATCCTGTGTAGAGAAAACTCAACACTGTTGCAGAGCAAGGTTTAAGTTCTCCACGGCGGAGCCCGCGTGTTGATTACTCAAAGAGGCCTAATTATGCTGAGGTTGATGTGGATGGGTTTCAAGGAAAGCAGAGACGCGCGGACGATTACTCGGGTGTTGATTCTGAGCGTCCATCTAAGCTGGCGCGGGAAAATGCAGCTGGAGAAGCTCTGGACAGTGATTCTGATGAGGAGGATGTTGATGTTAGGAAGGTATACGCTGCTTATTTATTTTTTTCTTCTATTTTTTAAGTTGTTTCGCATGAGTTGCTGATGTGAACTGCATTTTTTATTCTTTTTTTGTAGACTGCTAAGAGTACCAAGAGGAAGAGGTCTGAAGATGATGTTGCGCATCAATGGCATTTTAACAAGACTGTTCGGCTGTCCATTCCAAATGTATGCAAAGTTGTTGCCTTGTTGGATGAGCCGCACAGAACTTTGATGCGGCAAGTAGGTTTTGGTATTGTTTTCGACCTGAAAGTACAGAAGAATGTTTCTCGTGTTCTCATGTGCAAGCTGATGGGAAAGGTCGACCCTGATACGATGAGATTGGACTGCGGGTCAAACAAGGTTCTTGAAATCAATCGTGAGGCCGCCCATCACATTTTTGATTTCCTTATGGGTTCTCACACTGCTCCCAGGCCTGCTGTCAGCGGCCA
Organism: Secale cereale; assembly: GCA_902687465.1. Lineage (NCBI taxonomy): Eukaryota > Viridiplantae > Streptophyta > Magnoliopsida > Poales > Poaceae > Secale > Secale cereale. Next base: position 494,598,154 of record LR738709.1, read on the forward strand.
TGATGATTCGCTGGCTAATCTGAAGGATGAACTTGGTTTCAACCGTTCTCGTAGCATAGATATGAAGGACCTGCTTATTTTACTTCGCACGCTGGCTACGGACCGTGCGAAGGTTAAGAAGACTGTGAAGGTTTTTTCTCATTGTTTTCCAGAGCTTGCTTTGCCCCAGCTCTGCAACTCGGTTGTCCAGGGTAGCTGCTATGGTTGAAAACTTGGATTTTGCATCTATGGCTAGCATGGACTTTTGTCAGCTTGTTGTCGACGAGGTGCAGGCCGCTGTGTACAAGTGGAATTCTGAAGGGAGCAAGCAGAACTGCGCTGAGGGTTGCACCATCGTGCCCCTGTTCATGTACCTCGATTCGTTGAATCTTCGCACTGTATCGGTTATGCATACACGCACGCCACGTGCTGCAATACTGTCCCATGAGCAGTTGAAGAAGATTCACAACGCCGACATTATTGTCAAGGGAAAGATACACCTGGATACTTACAAGTTTGGCAAGCTGTCGGTCAGTGCATAGCCAGCCTTTGTGTTTGTTTTATTCCTTTTTTTCGCCATGCTAAATGTGAACCTCTTATGTACTTTATTTGTGAACTGCATCTCTTTTTTTTTAATTTGTTCAGTGGAAGGCGGAAGGGGACATTGTGTACAAGCGGACTGCAGTTGCCGAAGCGCATGAAATGTTTTGTGAGCCTCTTGCTAGGGCGGCTCCAATTCGACGGGTTCATGGTTTTGCTAGGGCGGCTGCTGGAGGTTTTTCTAGCGAGGCTTCTGCTGACGGCAATAAATTTGTTCAGGTTGATGAGCTTCTCGATAGGGTCATCAATTTAACTTTTGATCTCCCAACATCTGGTTCCAGGATGAGGAATATTGCTGGATTGTTTCCTGAAGGCAAAGGCCCTTCTGAAGCAGAAATCGAGGCCGCTCATAACTTTGACCGTGGGCAGCTTGAATTCCTTAAGCAGACAGTTACGAATATCAGGTCTTCATTCGTTCAGTTTAAGCAGTCTCGGGATGACAAGTGTGCTAGGTATGAGCAGGAAGCTGAGGCAATTGTGAAGGAAATGAACAGGCGTGAAGATGTTGTCCGGCCTTCTTTGCCTGACCGCGCAGCTGTGGATGTACGTCTTTTTTTCATATGTGAACAGTTCTTTTTTACCCATTTTGTTATCGATTTTTTCTGTGTGTTGTGGCATTGACTATTTGTTTTCGCATCCTTTTGTTCTTTTCGCAGTGGGGAGGAGAATCTTCTAATGCTAACGCTTGCCGTGATGATGACCACCAGGACCACTACGGTGTTGATTCTGATTATTTGTTTGATAGGCCATTGTCCCGTGTTGACGAAGCTGCCAAAGACAATCCTCTTGACGAAGGCGTCATCGACAAGGTTTGATTTCTTCCTATTTTTTTATAGGGGACTTCATTATTTAATTTTTTGTAGTGTCCAAAACAAACAATCATATTTGCACCAGCAGTGGCAGCGAACTGCAGTTTTTAACTTTTTTGTAGTGTGCACCAGTAGTGGTAGTGCACTGCAGTTGTTGTTTAGAGAAGAAGCATCATTTTTTAGCAGTGAACTGCATGAACTGGTGTTGGCTTTTGTTGTAGAACTGCATTTTGGATAATAGTTTTATTTATGTTTTTGTTTTTTAGGACGGCGAATCAAACGTCGAAATACATGGGAAGGAGGCAGAGGGTGACGCTGGCAAGGACGACGAGGCTGACAAGTATAAAGAGATGGAAGGCGACGCTTTTCTCGTGAGTATAGAGAATTTGCATTTTGTGTTTTATTTTTATTTTTCATGCGAGGTTCATGGTCCGTTTTATTAGTGAACTGCATTCTCTCTTTTGTGTAATGTGTTTTATTTTTTAACTCATCAGAATTGCGGATTAAATGTTGAAATCCAAGCGGAGCGCATCATGGAGGATGATAATGTGGAAGGGAGAGAAGGGGAGGAGCCCAATGCGGAGGTTGATAAGGCAGCAGGTAGAGAAGGAGGGGAGTGTTCTGTTGAGGCTGATAAGGCACAAGAGAGAGAAGGAAGGGAGGATATTGTGGATGGTGATAAGGATGAAGAGAGAGAAGGAGCTCCTCGTGTTACAGTTGAAATGGCAGAAGAGAGAGAAGGATCTCCTAGAGTCGGATTTGATGCTGCGGGGACATCCGCTGGCATTGATGGTGTTGTTGGGCCTACTGTTTTGTTGCTTGGCGATGAGGTGCCTGAGAAATTTTGTGTCGTCCCTCGCGCCCCCGAGCAATCTGATGGCAATCTGGCTTTCCCAGCCGAGACAACCAAAGTCCCAGCTGAGACAGTTTTGATTGGTTCTGAAGAGGAACAGCCAAGACTCTCTCAGGACATGAACAATCAAGCGTCGCTTGACGATGATATTACCGGGCTGGATCACTTGATGCTCAGTGAAGATGGATCTGAGCAGCCGCAGGAAGTGTATTCTGAAGCCGAAGGTAAGCGAACTGCATTATTTTTGTTCTTTCCCGGGGCGAATGCACTGTGTTGTTTTATTCTCTGATATCGTTCCCACTCTATACGCAGATGAGGAATTACCTGTTGTTACTCCTTCGAGCATTGATCCAGCTCTTATGAGAACATACAATGGGTTATATGAAGCTGTTACGAGGGATAGGAGGGATAATAAGAAGAAGTATGACATTTTTTGTCTTACACCCCGGTTATTTAATATGTTATTTTTTTTAGGGACACCCATCTTATCACCTTTTAATGGGCTTTTTTCTTCTTGTCTGAAGGCATCTAGTTGCATTCAAGGGCGAGTTTGGTGATATTACTATCAGTCAGGTTGGCGAGTCTTTTTGGTCGTATGGAACGCTGAGCACGTGCCTCGCAAATATTGGCGTCTCTATGTTAGCTGAGAGGTTCAAAGGATCTCAAACGATGATTGTCCCGTACAACCTATGTGTAAGCATTTTCATTATTTTATATTCATCCCTCATCCAATTTTTATTGTGCTATAAGCATTTTCATTAACTCTCCGGTTTTGTCTTTTTGGCAGAATTCCATTTGGAACGGCGGTGCCACAAATAGGGCTTTGAAAAAGATGTTTTCTTCAAGCGCAGAGGAACGTGTGGACAAGAAAAACTTGGTAACGCATTTTGACCATTTTCGTCATCTTGAAAATAAGTTTTCTGTTTTTCTATTTTCTCATCTGGTTTGTTTTTTTCTTTTTTTAATTCAGATTATGTTTGCAACATTTGATCCTCCTCCCACAACAATGAAGGACACGATAGGCCACTACTGCTTGGTCACTTTGAACCTGCGAGAGAAGCGTTTTTAGTTTCTCGACTCATTGAACGAGGTCGACAGCGCTCCTGCAAATCTTGTCTTCAGGAAAATGGTCAGGAACATCAAAAAAGTTTGGAAAGATGGCAGCACAAGCTGCGATGAGCCATTGAACCCTCCCACCCTTGACGGCTTCGTGCTGACTCATGTTAATGTCCCGCAATAGGGAAACGGGTTTGTACTTGTTCCCCTTTTCTTTTTCCTCCTTCAGTTTTTTTGTGTAAGTGAGCTGCATTGTTTTTACTAAATTAGAAGCACCTTTTCCTTGAGGGAACTGCATTACTAATATGTTATTAGTTATTCTCCCTCGGGTTTTTTTGTGTATGGAGCTGCATTGTTTTACTAACATCAGTAGCACTTCATTATTGAGTGAACTGCATTAGTAATGTGTTTATCTTGGTTTTCTTGCAGGCATGATTGTGGATTTTACATGTTCCAATTCATGCAGACCTGGGATGGTGAAACGATTGCCAAGTTTGGGAAGGAGCACATTTGCTACATCAGGAAGGTGATGCTCTATAGTTGGCTGACCTCGTCACATTGCTGTCTGGACCTGACATCACTTTTAATTTTTAAAGAAGGTTATTACTTTTTTTCAGTCACACACCCTTTTATTAAGTGAACTTCATTGATACAGAAAGGGGAGGTCCACTACTTTTGTTAAGCTTTTAGTAGAACCCCATTTGCATGTTAAAATGACTTTCGTTAGTGAACTTGATGATTCTTTTCATTTTGCTCATTATCCATTTTTTTGTGCAGGCTTTGACGAAGGCGCACACCAAGGTGGTATTTCCTTGTTTGAAACTCAGGTTCACACTCCAACGATTCAGAAATTTGTCCTTGATGAACCCCCCGTTAAGCTTGTAAAAGAACCGGTGTGCAAGAGGTTGAGGAGTGGCGCCGGCACTTCAAATGAAAAAGCTCTTGAGAAATCTCCTGTCAAGGTCAAGCGTGGGAAGATAGCAGTCAGCCCTCCGAATGTTGAAGATACTGATGATAATTTTGAGAGGCCACCTCCAGTGCCTAGGAGGACCAGGAGCGCAGCTGTGGAACGCCCAACCGACAGCGAGGCACTAGTTCTATCAAATAAGAGGCATGTGCATAAGCCATCAAAGTTTAGATCTCCGGTACAGAAGTTGAAGCCTGCGAGTTTCAGCTATCTTGCGGAGATGTGGAAAGTCTTGCAACTCATCACGAGCAGACCATTCAGGCAGAAATACAGCGAGTCAGTTCTTTTTTCGTTAGTTTTTTCGCTCTTGATTTTTAATGTGTGTAATGTTTGTGTGTTTTTCCTTTTGTGTTCCTAATCCCCCCACCATCGCCGTTTGTTTTGTGCAGGTGCACGCTTTTCATGCACAGGAATCCTGTCAAAGTCTACACTGTGAATGTGGACTACATGTTCTTAACTTTCACCAGAGGTGGTTTCATGGACTCGGATTTGATGGATCATATCATCAGGTTCTGGAAGAATGACGAGCATATGAATGTGGTTTATCGATCTCGCGAACGCGTTCCTCTGTCCCCTTTGTTTATCACGGTATTTCTCTTTTCCCCTTTTTTTCTTTTTTCTGCTGGAGTGAACTGCAGTGAATAGTGTCTAATAATTTGTTTTAGCAATGTACTGAACTGCATACATTATTGTGTTTAACCCATGTATCTTAAATGAAACAAATTGGGAGAAGTGTGAACTGCATACTGTTAGAGAAGTGTGATCTGTTTTTCATTAAGCGCCAGAGTGAACTTTGAGGGGGAACTGCATTAACGTTCTTTTTGTGAATTACCCACTCGCAGTATGTGCTTCAAATGAATGATCACGCGGATAGAGATAAAGATGGAAACGTTGTGTTGCCTTTTGTCCACGGCAAGTTTAACGTTGACGATGCAGCAAAGCAGTTCAAAGTTTTTGTTCGTGATGATGAGAACCTTCTTGATTGCAAATTAGTAAGTTATCAGATTTGCTGTTTCAGCCTTATGTACTTATTTTCTCTCCCATTTTTTCCAGTAATCCTTTTTCACTCATCAAACCCATAACAATTTTGATGAAACAAAATCAGATTCTGTTACCACGGTTGAAAGACTAGCATTACTCGCTATACACGATGAATAGGCACCGCGAGACCCTTGATATTCATGACACTAGGAGGTACAGCGGACCGATTGATCAAACAACGAGGTGGCATAAGTCTGAATACCACAGCGACTGCACTGAAATGGTAAAAATTTTCCCTTTTCACCTTCTTCTTCTTTTCATCCGTGCGCGTGTCGAATAACAGTTTTGTGATGTGTATTTTTATTTTTTTATTTTCACTAGATGATCGGGATGACTGCATTGTTGAAGAAGGTTTACGGAGAAAAGGAGTACAAGAGAAAGGAGTCGGTAGACTGGGTTGATGTTTCAAAGAAAGCTAGCTTTTTGGGCGCCCCTGAGCAAGGCCCCAACGAGTGCGGCTTCTTTGTTCTGAAGATGGCTCAGTTTTACGACGGCAAAAGCTTTGTTGTGAAATTCGCAAAGCGTAATGTAAGTATCTTTTTTAACCCGATAATAATCCCTCATTCTTTGATTTTTTTTTGTTAGTTCTTTTCTGTAGATGATCTTGTATATTTGTTTATTTTTTTTGCTTCATCGGAGGAAGCTGCTGTTGAGGAATGGAAGGCTCAGTTCTTGTTCCAGATCCTGTTCCACCCTGAGAACATGGTCGTAGTCACCGAGTTCCCGGAGGATCTAAGAAATCTCTGCATTTCTCTTGGCTTTACTCCAAAACTGGATTCGCAGGAGCAGGATGAGGCATAGAATGTTAGCAGATCTTTTTATGTGTGTTGATGTCTTTTCGTGTGTGCTCCGAAACTTTCTGTAAACAGCATGTATGGTCGCTGTGTGTAATTCTCGATCTGCAAAACTTTTTTCACACCATGCTGTGTGCTTTTGTATATTCCGGTCTAGTTAGTTTTGTGTTTTTATTTTGTGGCAGACAGCGACAATGTCAAATATGTACATAATGGAGCTTTCAGCCAATTCCTCCTTGTGAATTGTAACATGTTCGTAGCGCACTGCATTCACTCATATGAGTAGCAGCCAAGTTTTTTTAAATATACGTATCCGCACTGCATCTCACCTTATCACATGGGACAGCAAAGAGGAATTCAACGTGTTTGTCGTCGAGGTTCAAAATTTTGGAAAAAATGTATTAGAAGACAGAAAATCAACCATGTCTGCTAAGCGAGAGCTCAATTTTTACATTTTTTGCACTAAGCGCACTGCACTGTATACTCGAATAGGACTGCACTGTAAGCTTTAAATGCACCACACACGCACTGCACTGTACGTGAAGCCTAGTCTCACCCTATAGATTTTTCTTCTAACTGCATTCTATATTGATTCACTGTTATCTCAGATTATATACGATGAAGAGAACTGCATTCTCAAAATGACATTCTGATCTCAGGGTTTTCATACAGAAGAGAACTGCATTCTGAGAATGACATTGTCATCTTATTTCTTTTCATACAGAAGAGAACTGCATTTTATCAAGCATACCCCCGCAGCACATTGATCACAAAGTATATCTGTTTTATGTTATATCTATTCATTTTGAACTTCAATGTTACATGTTGAATTCTTTTTTTGCAGTCCACTGAACACAAGCTACATCTTATATACGATATGATATATAAAAGGATGAAGTTAATATATTTTAAAAGGTAAAACTGTATATGTGTTGAGCTATGTCCTTTTCCTGCTGCTTCTTCTCAAATTGTGCACTGCATTTGTTTCAATGGTTGTTGCTGCTTCTGTTTTGCTCTTGTTGTTCGCATTACCCCTCGTAACGCGACCGTGTGACTGTGATGCTTGCCTACGCGCTGGATTCTGCATTCTGCCTCTCCCCCTCGTTTTTTATGATGGTTCTTCGATGTCTTCATCTTCTTCTTCTTCCTCATCTTCCTGTTCTGCTTCCTCATCTTCCTCTTCGGTTACATCAGCTTCGCTCTCTTCCTCGTTCTCTACTATGTCAGCATCTTCTTCGTCATCTTCTTCATCTTTTTCTTTTGTTCTATTTGGACAAGTTCTCGCGTTATGCTTCTCTCTCTTGTTGCAGACGCTACATAGTTTTCTCTTTGTCATATCATCTTGTTGGTCAGCTTGGTGATCTGTGGTGGCATTTTCAGCCTGGATTTTTTTCAGCCTCTCCTTACATGTTCTTGAGTTGTGTCCCGCAATCTTATTGCATGATTTGCACATCCTTACCCCCCAGTGGTCTTCCTTCGCTGTCCAGTTCTGGCTCAGGCCTGCTAATTTTTTCAGGACTTTTTTCATTTGCTGCTGCTTTTTTATTGGCTGATTTGCTCTCTTTCTTTCTCCCTTTTGTGTTTGAAACAGGTGGGGGAAGAATTGTGTCATCCATATTATGAGCTGCACCAACAGCGGCATGTTCGCGCTCCTCTCCTTGTTCTTCACTCTGCGCATCCCTGATGTTCTCTGCTTCTTCTTCTTCGTTTAGTAGGTCGACTTCTTGTATGAGTGCTCTCATCCCAGCTAAAACTCTGTTGTACCCTCTATCCGATTTGACACCCCTGTTTTCCAGGTCCATCGCTGTTTCTGCAAGTAGTCTCCTACGGCAGAACATCGAACTCCCATCTGGAGCAGTTTGCTCATAGTCTCTACGGTCAAAAGTTGCATTTTGGCGCGCGTTCCGTGTGTATCTCTTCAATATGTACTCTTCAGGTATCTTGTCCACCCGCAGCTGATCCAACATGCAAATGATGTGCACGCAGAACAGGCCTGCAGCAAAAGAATTTTTTCGGTTGTTCGTGTCAGCAAACTTCACATAAATATGCAACATTTCAAAAAAATTGTGAACTGCATTATAAATACGTCTTGGTTTTTCTGTTCTAGTGAACTTCACTAAGGATTTTTTTTGGTTTTTCATCTCGTTTTGCTACTAGCAATAAGTGAACTTCATTATGTTTTTTGTGTGCTTATTTTTTGTTTCTTGTCTCACTGACCTATGTGTGTCCATAGCTTGCATTCGCATTCGTAGATACCGTTCGTCACATCAGCAACTACCTGGAACTCGTGTCTTGCCCAATCAAAATCATCAGACCGGTTGTAGTGTGTTCACCAAATATTTCGTCGGGTTTTCAGGGGACTGCTCTGATCTGAATGCAGTGCTGCGGTAGTGCCTTTGCTTGAAGTCAGCAAAGACCGCCCTGGTGTAAATCTTGGAGAGCTGAACCTCGAAACCAAACTGAGTAGTAGTCTTTATTTCCGTCTGTGAAACAAAGAAAACCAGTTAAGTAGTTGTTTTTCACAGAAAAAATCAAGAAAGTGAGTAGTGTTTTATTAATTGCTCATCCAGCTTAAAAACTTTGCTCTGGTTATATACCTCGTTAGCTATGGTCTCTGCGTGCTTGACACCCTTCCTTGTCTGGATGCACCTGTCCACCTGCGATGCAAAGATGTGTAGGTCGTGTCTTTCCTTGACAAAGTTCCTCTTCAAGATCCGGTTCATGCTTTCACTTCTCTGTGTCGACGTCATCCGTGCACAGAACACCTCCTTGTAGTAAGCTGATATCCATTCTTTTCGGTCTGTCCAGAGCGCCTTCATAATTTCGTCATTTTGCAGGTTATACTTCTCCATGAGCTCATGCCAAGCGCGTTCAAACTCTGATGGCATTAGCGGGTGGTTGAGAACTGAGGTCGGCTCATCTTTGAATGTCTCATACGCTTTGTACAGCAAGGACAGGTGATCCTTGTATTTTTTCAGTATATGCCAACGGCATAATTTGTGCAGCGTGCCTATTAGCGTACTTTTTATCGCGGCATCCATGGAGGGGCATTGATCTGCATGTTTTTGAAAAAACCAAGCAGTGAGTTATTGAGAGAACTGCATATCTTTTTCTGCTTTTGCTGATTTTTTCGTTGGATGGAAGAAATGGACTACAAAACTTTGCAGTGAACTGCAGTGTTATTTAAACCCATTCTTTTTTAGCATACCTGTAAGTATGCAGATTGGCCACTTGTTGTTCATGCAACGCAAGAACGTCCGGAACACCCACTCGAAAGTCGGTATTGTTTCGTCTCTGATGAGAGCCACAACAAATATTGTACTTTGGAGGTGGTGGTTGACTCCAACGAAGACGGCCAGAGGCATGTGGAACTTGTTGGTCTTGTAGGTCGTGTCAAATGTGACACAATCTCCAAAATCTTCGTACGATCCCCGGCAGCTCGCGTTCGCCCAGAATATGTTTCGCACACGGTTATCGACATCTTTGTCATAATCATAGAAGAACTCCGGGTTTATTTGCTGCATTTTCTCAAAGAAAGCCAGGAGTTTCTTCACATCGTCTTCTGTTTCCTCCCTCGCGAATTGGTGCATCCTGCAGTTCGAAATAATAATATACTTGCAGCATTAGAGACATACAGAAATGCACAAGCGAACTGCATGAAATAGACAAGATATCGTTTTTGTTTAGTGAACGTACTTGTTCACCCAGTCACGGCTAGTGCGCCCCATAAAGTGCAGCCCTCCTGACATCCTTGACAGGGTTGACATCATCTGCGTGTGCGTCAGGTTGTCACTCTGCATGTCCTTCACTAGTTTATCAAGTAACGGATCATCTGTTTTATGCGAGTGCATGTGCAGAAGCATAGTCGGGCTTTCAATCATCCTGTGGTTGTGATTGAGCTCAATCTCTGCTATCACAATCACATCCTTGATTTGTTTCAATCTCATTCTCGCCTTGCAGCCAGTCCTCTTTGATGTTTTCTCTCGCTTTCTGTCATAATCTGTGACAGTTTCCTTGCTTCTGCCTTCCTTTGAGCACACTATGTATCTGTTTGTTCTGTATCCGCTGTTTTTGCGTGTGCCGAAGCCTGCATGCCTCGCATACGTGTTGTAGAAGTCTCGCGCTGCAGCGTATGATGTGAATTGCATACCTTTCACAGGCACAAGTTCTTGGAGCATGTTCTCATTCTGCACACACACAATATGGAATGTTTTTTTGTTAATGAGAATGCACAAGTTGAAAGAATGCGTAAGTGAACTGCAGTAGTTAGGCAAGGAAGCTTACATGCGTGTACTGTTTTTTCTCTAACGGTGTTTGCAGCTCACCAATGTTTATTGGGCATGGAGGAGTGACAATAGATCTGTGTAGTTTAGGATCGCGAGGAGGCAGAAGTGTTGAGAAGTTTACTTTTTTGGTTGCTGGTGGCTCTCCTTGATTCTGCTCCGATTCTTTTGGTGCGCAGTAGGCGGCCTGGGTGGAATTCCACTGTCTATTCGTCGACGAATCGTTTGCTCATGAACTTGCCGAACTTGCTGGGTTTCAACATTGGCTTGTGGAGGTGCTATATCATCCGTTCTGATCTGCTGGCCAAATGTTTCAAAGACACGCGTGTACCTTGGCTGCATAACTGTTATGATTTGCTCTTCATCATCATCCTCCTCATCATCTTTCTGCGCATGCTCCCCCATGAAGACCAGATCGTCGTCGTCCTCCTCATCTTGCGCGCTTTTTGCTTCACTGCCTTCTCCATCTCGAATGATGTTTGGTTCACTGTTTTCATCTTTATCCTCTATATCTTCCACCACCGAGTACGCAGTTCTATTTGTTGTGTTAAAGAAACCCCTAGGTATTTCAGGTGTTATCCATCCAGCCATCTCCCACTCTTCTCTTCCAATGAAGTTCAGGGGCTTTGGGTTGTGAATCAACCGAGGTATCTTCTGGTTTGGAGGCATAATAATTTCCTGCACAGTATTAAGCCAAAGCTTTTATGCACGCCAACAGTGAAATGAACTGCATCTTCGTACTATATATCATTATATATACAACTGGAGAAATTGCACTTCAATTTTTCATTCTATAGCAGGGGCACTGGGAGTTAACATGAAGAAACAATGCACTTCAGTTTTAAGCCACATCGCTCTACATATGTAAGCCATGGTGGACTGCATTGTTCAAACATAGCGCATTCTCATTTTTTCGAAGTATCTTTTCTGTTTTTTACTGGGAGATACATGGCACTGCAGTAGACGCAAGAGGGCACTGCATGGTGATAAAAAGGGCACTGCAACTGGAGGTGGGGGTTGGGTATGTGATTTTCTTACATTATCTGCAGTTCTCTCCTTCTGCAGATGCAACTCGGCCTGCTGTTGGCGTGCATTCCACCTCCGCTGCAGGAACTCATGGGCCTTTTCAACTTTTGCCATTGTCGCGGGAGAAGGCTGGATGGGCACCATTGCAGTTCGCATCCACGACGACTACGATGGAGAAGGCATCCTTGCAGTTCTCTTCCCCCTGCCATGCATAATCGAGGCTGGATGCTTCAGCTGGGTCAACGGCGGCGGATCTCCCAGGGCATAGGCTCAGATCTGTGGCAGGGGTGCAGCTAACGGGGCGCTCAATCGAGGCTGCGGCGCACCTAGATCAATTCGGTGGTGTTGGGGCAAAGGTGAGGGGTGGCGTCGCTTCCTAACCGCCGCCGCGGAAGAAGCCTCGCCGAGGGACTGCATCGCCGGCCGCTCCGCGCGCACTCTGCGCTAGAAGGCGGGGAGGGGAGGGGAGTGGCGCGCCGCGGAAGGAGGCTGGGAGGGGAGGGGGTCGCCGCCGGCCGCAGGGCGCTGCCGTGCAAGGAGGCTGGGAGGGGAGGGGGTCGCCGCCGGCCGCAGGGCGCTTCCGCGCAAGGAGGCTGGGAGGGGAGGGGGACAGCGCCGGCCGCAGTGGCGCTGGCGCGCAAGGAGGCGGGGATGTGAGGGGGGTGTTATGAGAATAAGCTTTTTTGTTAGGAGAATAAGGTCTTAAGGGGTGTTATGACAATAGACCCACCCTATATATATATAATTTTTGTGCTTCTATATTATAAGCGACTTTTTCCTCATGTGTGTCTGTTTATTTAAATTTGAAAGTTTCCAGTCGTCGGCTTGAGCCCCCATGTAAATATTATAGCGGTGTTCGGTAATGCGCGTGAACACTCTTTATCCAACATCTTGGTCCATAGAGGATGTGTCCGCGAAGCGAACCAGGCATTCAGACTATGCGGCTGATGGCTTCTCGCCCCTCGTTGGTTACCCCAAGTGGAAGGTTTGAGATGTAGCGTAGCAGCAAGTTTCCCTTGGCAAAGATACCAAGGATCAAATCCCGTGAGACTCCGAGGGTCGACAAGTAGGTGTCAACGGCGCTAGAAACTTAGCGGTTGACAGGACCTGCATACAGATACAGATAACTTTGCTCCCAACGAGTACAGAGAGGTTGTCAATCCCTCCGGCCTTGTTGTTTACAAAGGATCAAACACAAGAGGTAATAATGATAGATATGACTGCAACTAGGAAATAGAAACAGGAAGTAAATAGAAGGTGTGATCAGTGGTGGTAATATGGACCGGGGTCCCATGATGTTCACTAGTGATGTCTCTCTCCCAAAAGACGATAAAACAGCTAAGCGAGGTAAACAAATTACAGCTGGGCAATTGACAGGATTATGTGCGCAAACCAATGCTAACTATGCTGCAAAGAAAGGTAGAGGCTCAAAAGCATGGGCGGTACGCCAAGGCAAGTAGACCGAAATCCATCTGCATCTACTACTAATCATCCACCTTGAGATATCTATCCAGAACATCTCGCTGGTATTAAGTTGCGAATCCCACCCAAAGTGTAAACTCAAAGCAACAGACAACTGCATTAAAAGAACTTTGCGTAAAGTAAACAATCCTTGCACCCGCAAGTACAAGCACCGTTGTTTTCCCCCTTGTGGCAACAGCACATCCCCTAGACTCATGTTTTTGTCACTCAAGCTAGTCATCAGGGGGCATGAACCCACAATCAAGCATAACGCTCCCTCTTGGAGTTACTACCTACTACTTGGCCAAAGCAATAAACAGCAACGGAGAACATGCTAGAATTACTCAAGAACAAATATATAAAAGAGGTGAATCAAATATATTACTCACACACAATCTGAACATAATCTCATAATCCATCGGATCCCAGCAAACTCAGCAGAGCAACATCATAAAGATTACATATGTGCCTCGATCATGTAGGGCAGCTCACGAGGTCTAAACCATGAAGAACAAAGAGGGGAGGAGAACATCACATAGCTACCGGTCATGGACCCATGGTCCAAGGGGGACTACTCACAACTCATCTGGGAAGCGTCCATGGTGGTGGAGAAGCTCCCGGTGGTGGTTCTCCCCTCCGGCAGGGTGCCAGGAAGAGTTCTCCTGATGCTCCCGATCTTGGAAGCGTTGCGGCGGCGGAACAGAGGCGAGATCGCGAAAAAGGGTTCCGTCCTTGAGGGTTTCGGGACGCGAGGAATATATATGCGAAGGGGGGTCACCAGAGGCGGAGAGGGGGCCCCAGGCGCCCCCCTGGCGCGGCCAGGGGTGGGGCCACGCCGGGTGGCCGCCTGGGCCACCCCTGGCTCCCCTCTGGCCCCACTTTGGTTTTTCTCGAAGCTTCCTGTACGCTGATTTTTCCTGTATTTTTCCCGGAATTTTTGGAGCACTTTTAATATGGGGGAAACCTGAAATAGAAAAATAGCAGAAAACAGGAACTGGCACTGTGGTGCACTGAGTTAATAGGTTAGTCCAAATATGATCAAAAGTGTATGGAAGTGCATAAATATCATAGCAATATCACACAAAAGAAGCATGGAGCAAGCAGAAATTATAGATACGTTTTGGACGTATCAACATCCCCAAGCTTAATTCCTGCTCGTCCTCGAGTAGGTAAATGATAACAAGCATAATTTCTGTGGTGACATGCTACCAACCATATAAGAACTTTTTAAGTAAAGCAATCAAGGCATGTAATTCAATTCAAGTCATAACAAGCAAGAGTCTATATTAGCATTGTAACAAGCAACATAAGAACATAAAGGTGCAAGAGCTCTCGCTGTCCGTGACTCGAATGTCTCCAAATGGTGTTTGCGTGCAAGAAAGGGGATAGGGATATACGAGAGAGTAAAACATAGTTTTTGTATTGTTGAGAACTTAATCTACTAAAGTTTCACACTTGGTCTTCTTTGGAATCTTATCTTGACTCATCCCCAGACCGTCAGCCAGGTACAAGTCAAAATGATCCACTCCCTTTCGATATTTTGAGCACTCATGCAATGGATGCGCGTAAGCAAGAAAGTCAACACTTAGGATGGCAAAGAGAGAAAAATGATGAAGGGGGAAGACAAAAAAGGTGTGAAAGGCTCACATCAATGAGGACAATCATCGGCGAGAGAAAGCCAAATGATAGATATGATGTGAGGAGTAGGGATTGCCATTCAACGGATGCACATATGAGCTAAGGTAAGCTCTCCAATGGAACTAGTGGGGGTGCATCCAACTTGCTTGCTCAAGAAGACCTAGAGCTCTTTTGAGGAGGCTCATCATTGGAATATACAAGCCAAGTTCTATAGTGTGAAGGTCCCCACGTAGCTATATGCATGAATGATAATCTCTATGGAGTACAAGGTATAAGATGGAGTACGAGTGTGGATCTCTCAAAAAGAATAGTAGTGTGCCCCCTTCTCTCTTTTTATTTCTTTTTCTTTTTTTTTATTTTTTTTATTTTTTTGTGGCCTCAATGGCTCTTTCTATTTAACTCTCATTTGTCCTCTTTGGGATCTTTTGATTTTGTCCTCTTTGGGATCTTTTCCTCACTTAGGGGCAACACTCTATATATTACAAGAAGTATAGAAGATCTTTCACACTTTACAAAAGTACTCAACATAAAGAAAATGAAACTATCTTGATGTATGCAAATATATGCCTCTGCCAGTGTAGCAGGAGATGCAATGATACTAGCGTGTCATGTAGCAATGAGTAGGGCAAGGCCCAACTAGCATGCGGCTCATCGATCAAGCAAAAAGCATGTATGACATGAAGATCAAGTCATGAGAAGATGAATGTTGCATGGCAATGTATCTCGGAAAGGCTATAGAAATGCCTTGATAGGTAGGTATGGTGGCTGTTTTGAGGAAGAATATAATGAGGCTTATGATGACAGAGCGTATCATGCGAAGGATTTGGATGCACCGGCGAAGTATGCGCCAACTCTCGAGGTGAGAAAGGGCAATGCACGGCACCGAAGAGGCTAGAAAAATATGGCTAGGTGGAAGTGTCAACTTTCGAATACTCACATTAGTACGAAGAACTCATGAACTTATTATCGGTAACTCTCAATCTAATTAGGAGGTTCACAAAGAGACAAGTACCCCGAGGAGGAGTGTATGGGGGTTTGGTTATCCTTGCGCATCCTCGGCTCATGGTACGTGAGTGTACTCTAATATTCGATCCCTCCAAAGATTAGTGATCCATTTAGTAGATAAAGTTCTCAACTATTTTGTAGGTTTTCGAAAATAAACACGGATTGCCCAAAATACGACATCTATCACTAATAGGCTAATGCTCTTGACACCAAAAGTTCAGACATTACTCATGGCAATACCTCAAAACTATTGCAAGTTACTACTAAAATTAAATAGCAACCTCTATTACCTACTTTAAGTCAAGACACACAACTCAGTGCAACAGGCAAACTCTCTTAACAAGATAATCATGAAAACTCAAGAGAGTTCAACAACCAACTAAACAAAAGCTCTATAAAAAGAAAAGCATGAAAACTAAGAGCTAAACATGACAGCAGCTATGGAAAGACAAAGAACACACACAGCAAAGGTAAGCATTAAAATCCTATGTTGTGTTCTAGGTTGAAGTGGAGCGTGTTTCTCTCCCACACAAAGAAAGCTGGGTTCCAACTTGTTATGAACAGCAAGCAAAGCTAAAAAAAACTAAAAAGGAAACTAAGAGCAAGACGCTCCAAGCATAGCACATAACGCATGAAGTGATTAAAATATAGTGGAACGAAAGACGAACTGATAATTGTTGATGGAGAAGGGGATGCATGGGGGCATCCCCAAGCTTAGACGCTTGAGTCTTCTTGAATATTTCTTGGGGGTGCACGGGGGCATCCCCAAGCTTGAGCGTTTGACCCTCCTGAATCTTCTTTTATCATCTTCCCTCGCACACTTGAAAACTCCCTTCATACATAACTCATCATAATCTGATTAGCGAGGTTAGTACCCATAATAAAATAATTTTTCCCTACTGGAAATAAGGATAATCTTGAAGAGCTACTGTTTCTCAAGATTGCCAAAAGGTTTTTGCAAAGAAAAAGCAAGCTCAAGGTTTGCAAAACGAAGAAAAGGCAAAACAGGACAGAATCCGTAAAAAACAGACCAGCAGGTAGTAAATAATTTTTTCGGGGCACTTCTGCAACTCAAATCAAAAAACTCAGAACAGACGCTCGAAATCCAATTGTATAGAGCACGCTGTCAAAAAAATTCAGATAGAAAAGATGATCTGGTGATTTTATACGAATTTTTCTGTCCAAGGACAAAATCTGTTTTCTGGACAGCACGTCACAACTTTTGAACTTTCTTGCAATCAGAGGCTAAACTTGGCACAAAGCTGAAAAGAAAAGATACAATGATGATGCTACTGTAGTAACAAACATCAAGACACAACAAAAGCAAAATAAAACTTTATTCGTTGTGGGCTGCCTCCCAAAAGCGCTTTCTTTTATGCCTTTAAGCTAGGCATGATGCAAAAAGGAGGAATCAAAAGTCATCATAATAATCGGAGTTATAAAGTGCTTAAAATGGTTCCTCAACAAGTTCACCCTTGTTCCTTCTAGGAAAGGGGTACGTACCTTTTGCCTTCCCGCGTAGGCGGATTTGTCCCTTACTTATATCAATGAAGCCTTTTACGGCTCGGAGGAAGTCCCTTCCAAGCACTATATTTCCTTGGTTTGGCTTCATGATGAAGAAATCAACCATTGCAATCCCTTTAAGGAATGTAACTGGCACGTCTTTTATTCTTCCCTGGATCTCAGAAATATCTCCATTAGCATGTTCATGATAGGATGATAATCTGTCCATGTTAAATTTTAAAGAATCATGAACAATTTTTGGCATAGTAGAAACCATAGATCCAATATCACAATAAGCAAGGAAGTCTTGATTAGAGATGCTAATCCTAACAAAAGGCTCCCAATCATTGTCTATTTCCAAAATATCTCCCTTATTGGGTTTGGGTTTATCTACCTTCATCAAGTCTAGAGCATCCATTCTCTTCTCAATAGTAGCAAGTCTATCTATGATAGTATCAAAACTATGATCATAAACAAAGTAACTAGATAGACCATGTATAATTTCAAGAGCTCTAGCTTCATCACACTCTAGGAAATCTCCTTCAGCTATAATATCAAGAGAGTGTTTACACCATTTAAAAAGACCATGGTAAAAGTTTCTAAGCACAATTTTTATAGGTATCCAAGGCATAATTCTCCTATGTGCATCAGAAATTCTGTCCCATGCCTTCTTCATATTTTCTCCATCCCTTTGATGGAAATCTAAAACTTCTGATTCCCTCAAAGCACCAAATCCTAACATGCTTGACTAAACAGAAAGGACTACTAACAGAAAAGCAAATAATTTTTTTCTGATTTTTGGTAAGGGACACTAAAGCAAAAACTGAAAGGTAAACTAACAAGACAAAAAGCAAAGATAAAAGATAGCGTGCAACTCCCCTATCTTGAAGAGTGGAGTCCCCGGCAACGGCGCCAGAAACTTTGCTTGATGGCTTCTCGCCCCTCGTTGGTTACCCCAAGTGGAAGGTTTGAGATGTAGCGTAGCAGCAAGTTTCCCTTGGCAAAGATACCAAGGATCGAATCCCGTGAGACTCCGAGGGTCGACAAGTAGGTGTCAACGGCGCCAGAAACTTAGCGGTTGACAGGACCTGCACACAGATACAGATAACTTTGCTCCCAACGAGTACAGAGAGGTTGTCAATCCCTCCGGCCTTGTTGTTTACAAAGGATCAAACACAAGAGGTAATAATGATAGATATGACTGCAACTAGGAAATAGAAACAGGAAGTAAATAGAAGGTGTGATCAGTGGTGGTAATATGGACCGGGGTCCCATGATGTTCACTAGTGATGTCTCTCTCCCAAAAGACGATAAAACAGCTAAGCGAGGTAAACAAATTACAGCTGGGCAATTGACAGGATTATGTGCGCAAACCAATGCTAACTATGCTGCAAAGAAAGGTAGAGGCTCAAAAGCATGGGCGGTACGCCAAGGCAAGTAGACCAAAATCCATCTGCATCTACTACTAATCATCCACCTTGAGATATCTATCCAGAACATCTCGCTGGTATTAAGTTGCGAATCCCACCCAAAGTGTAAACTCAAAGCAACAGACAACTGCATTAAAAGAACTTTGCGTAAAGTAAACAATCCTTGCACCCGCAAGTACAAGCACCGTTGTTTTCCCCCTTGTGGCAACAGCACATCCCCTAGACTCATGTTTCTGTCACTCAAGCTAGTCATCAGGGGGCATGAACCCACAATCAAGCATAACGCTCCCTCTTGGAGTTACTACCTACTACTTGGCCAAAGCAATAAACAGCAACGGAGAACATGCTAGAATTACTCAAGAACAAATATATAAAAGAGGTGAATCAAATATATTACTCACACACAATCTGAACATAATCTCATAATCCATCGGATCCCAGCAAACTCAGTAGAGCAACAACATAAAGATTACATATGTGCCTCGATCATGTAGGGCAGCTCACGAGGTCTAAACCATGAAGAACAAAGAGGGAAGGAGAACATTACATAGCTACTGGTCATGGACCCATGGTCCAAGGGGGACTACTCACAACTCATCCGGGAAGCGTCCATGGTGGTGGAGAAGCTCCCGGTGGTGGTTCTCCCCTCCGGCAGGGTGCCGGGAAGAGTTCTCCTGATGCTCCCGATCTTGGAAGCGTTGCGGCGGCGGAACAGAGCCGAGATCGCGAAAAGGGTTCCGTCCTCGACGGTTTCGGGACGCGAGGAATATATATGCGAAGGGGGGTCACCAGAGGCGGAGAGGGGGCCCCAGGCGCCCCCCTGGCGCGGCCAGGGGTGGGGCCGCGCCGGGTGGCCGCCTGGGCCACCCCTGGCTCCCCTCTGGCCCCACTTTGGTTTTTATCGAAGCTTCCTGTACGCTGATTTTTCCTGTATTTTTCCCGGAATTTTTGGAGCACTTTTAATATGGGGGAAACCTGAAATAGAAAAACAGCAGAAAACAGGAACTGGCACTGTGGTGCACTGAGTTAATAGGTTAGTCCAAATATGATCAAAAGTGTATGGAAGTGCATAAATATCATAGCAATATCACACAAAAGAAGCATGGAGCAAGCAGAAATTATAGATACGTTTTGGACGTATCAGCGGCTTTATTGCTTTCACTTGGCCATAGGAGCTTGACTTGTGGGGCTAAGTACTGGCCCCTGGTGCATGTAGGGTTTTCCGAACTATGGTGCCCGTTGTATGCGGCTGGGCAAAGACCAGCCCCTCGTATAACACGGAGTGGATCGCTATCGATCATAGTATAACACTAGGTCACCGAATCGCTTAACCGGCTCTCTCTTCATCACGGCAGTCAGTTTTTGGCTTTCTCCACTGAGGTACTTGACCGGACAAGCCAGAAGTACAATTGTAGTAGTTCTCCCTTTACTACTTAGCCAAACAATGCGGAATGTAAGGTGGTAAGCACATGAACCGGGCAACCCAACTGTAGACCCAAGGCATGATTTGGAGCCAATGCATATAACGCAATATCCGGGAGGCCGGACAGTTCCCTATAGGTGTTCGCACTTTTGAAGGTGTGCTAGGCTGAATACAGCCCCTGGTATTAAGTCCAGGTATTAAGGCATATGTGGCAATTTGACGTGGGAAGAGAACACATGTGGTAAGAAAACAAACTCCAAGCGAATTAGAACCAAAATGCTTCTTTTATATCTCGTTTAATAAGGCAAGTCGTGTGGTTACAGATAATCCCAATAACATCTTTGGGCATTTTACATGCCAACAGAAGAAAAAATAAAAATAAAAATAAAAAAGGAGAGAAAAGGTTTACACAGAGCCTGAATCTAAAAAGAAATCTCAACACGAGGCCCTGCTGCACGTCTGCGCTGTTTTCTCCTTTGCAATGCGTCCTTGAAGAGAGGAATTATGATGGCCGCTTGTAAAAAAACGAAAAAGGATTCTGGAAAAGAATGTTCTTCATAGCCATAAGCAATGTAGGTTCTTTTAAATGAACCTTAAAAAGAAAATGTATTTTAGAGTCCGAATAGGGTCAAGCCGGACTATGGACTATTTGTATGCGGTGAGCCCCCAGCGCCGCCCAAGGTATCTTAAGGGCATAATTGTGTACGCGAGGTACGTATGCTACCACCTTATGGGGCAGTCGATAGGGGCGCAACTGTTAATCGAGCTCAGGTTCCTCTGAGCTGCCGCATTGTAGTGCGGACCAGACACGTTTAGCCGTGTCTGTGGTCTTGACGACCGATGAACTGCTCGTCTTGAAGAAGCCGCTTTGGACCTCGACTGCTAGGGCCGCGGTGTATTCCTCCGTACGGAGGGAGCGCTCCATGTTTTTGTTGACCGTGATGACGCCGCGTGGTCCGGGCATTTTGAGCTTTAAGTAGGCATAATGCAGGACCACATTAAAGCGGGCGAAGGATGTTCTTCCAAGCAGTGCGTGATAGCCACTTCGGAAAGGAGCGATGTCGAAGATTAAATCTTCGCTTCGAAAGTTATCAGGAGAGCTGAATACGACCTTCAATGTTAATGAGCCCGTGCAGCGGGCTTCTACGCCTGGTATGACACCTTTAAAGGTAGTGTTGCTAGGCTTGATTCTTGACGGGTCTATCCCCATCTTGCGGATAGTGTCTTGGTATATCAGATTGAGACTGCTGCCGCCATCCATAAGGACTCGAGTAAGATGATATCTGTCGATTATAGGATCAATCACTAGGGCCACCAAACCTCCGTGACGGATACTGGTTGGGTGATCCCTGCGATCAAATGTGATCGGACAAGCCGACCATGGGTTGAACTTGGGGGGCGACAGTCTCTACAGCGTAAACGTCCCTGAGTGCGTGCTTGCGTTCCCTCTTAGGGATATGGGTGACGTAGATCATATTCATGGTTTTTACCTCCGGCGGAAATTTCTTTTGTCCCCCAGTGTGCGGCTAGCGAGGTTCATCCTCGTCTTCACTTTGAGGTCATTTCCCCTTGTGTTCGGCATTTAACTTGCCACCTTGCTTGAAGACCCAACAGTTACGGTTGGTATGATTTGCGGGTTTGTCAGGGGTGCCATGACTAGCAAGGCCTTTCTAGTATTTTGTCCAAGCTAGATGGACTGTCTCTGTTGCCTTTGTATGGCTTCTTCCATTGACCGGGCCTGGAGCCACTGAATCCGGCGTTCACTGTCGTGTCGTATGTGCTTCCAGTATTGTTTCGACGCTTGTTCTTATTGCGCCATGGCTTACCATTGTCATCCCTGACTTCGGAGGTGCCAGGGTCGCTGGTGCTATTGCTGCTACGAGCTAGCCAGCTGTCCTCGCCCGCGCAAAAGCGGGTCATGAGTGTAGTAAGGGCTGCCATTGTCCTCGACTTCTCTTGGCCGAGGTGTCTAGCCAGCCATTCATCCCGGACACTATCTTTGAATGCCACTAAGGCCTCGGTGTCCGGACAGTCAACAATTTGGTTCTTTTTAGTTAAGAACCGATTCCAAAGCTTGCGGGCTGACTCCCCGGGCTGCTGGATTATGTGACTTAGATCGTCAGCATCCGGGGGACGGACACAACTCCCCTGAAAGTTAGCCCAAAAAGCATCCTCAAGTTCTTCCCAACTTCCAACTGAAGGAAATATGCCCTAGAGGCAATAATAAAGTTATTATTTATTTCCGTATATCATGATAAGTGTTTATTATTCATGCTAGAATTGTATTAACTGCAAACTTAGTACATGTGTGAATACATAGACAAAACAGAGTGTCCCTAGTATGCCTCTACTTGACTAGCTCATTGATCAAAGATGCATATGTTTCCTAGCCATAGACATGAGTTATCATTTGATCAACGGGATCACATCATTAGGAGAATGATGTGATGGATAAGACCCATCTGTTAGCTTAGCAACTTGATCGCTTAGTTTTACTGCTATTGCTTTCTTCATGACTTATACATGTTCCTATGACTATGAGATTATGCAACTCCCGAATACCGTAGGAACACCTTGTGTGCTATCAAACGTCACAACATAACTGGGTGATTATAAAGATGCTCTATAGGTGTCTCCGAAGGTGTTTGTGGTGTTGGCATAGATCGAGAATAGGATTTGTTACTCCGAGTGTCGGAGAGGTATCTCTAGGCCCTCTCGGTAATACACATCACAATAAGCCTTGCAAGCAAATGACTAATGAGTCACGAGATGATGTATTACGAAACGAGTAAAGAGACTTGCCGGTAACGAGATTAACTAGGTATGATGATACCGACTATCGCATCTCGGACAAGTAACATACCGATGACAAAGGGAACCACGTATGTTGTTATGCCGTTTGAGCGATAAAGATCTTCATAGAATATGTAGGAACCAATATGAGCATCCAGGTTCCGCTATTGGTTAATGACCGCAGATGAGTCTCGGTCATGGCTACATAGTTCTCGAACCCGTCGGGTCCGCACGCTTAACGTTTGATGACGATTGGTATTATGAGTTTATGTGTTTTGATGTACCGAAGGTAGTTAAGAGTCCCGGATGTGATCACAGACATGAAGAGGAGTCTCGGAATGTCTGAGACATAAAGATCGATATATTGGAAGCCTATATTTGGACATCGGAATGGTTTCGGATGAGTTCGGGCATTTACCGAAGTACCGGGGGGCTACCGGAACCCCCCGGGGAGTATATGGGCCTTAGTGGAATAGAGGAGAGAAAAAGAAAAAGCTAGAGGGCGCGCCCCCTAGCCCAATCCGAATTGGGTGGGGGCGGCCCCCCTCTTTCTTCCCCTCTCCTCCCTTTCCTTCCCTCCTACTCCTACTACATGGAAGGGAGGAATCCTACTCCCGGTGGGAGTAGGACTCCCCATGGCGCGCCATAGTAGAGGGCCGGCCCTCCCCCTCCTCCACTCCTTTATATACGTGGGGAGGGGGCATCCCATAGAAACACAAGTTGATTTTACCCGTGTGCGGTGCCCCTCCCCATAGTTACACACCTCAGTCATATCATTGCAGTGCTTAGGCAAAGCCCTGCGCCGGTAGCTTCATCATCACCGTCGCCACGCCGTCGTGCTGACGAAAGTCCCCCGTGAAGCTCAACTAGATCAAGAGCTCGCGGGACGTCATTGAGCTAAACGTGCGCTGAACACGGAGGTGTCGTACGTTCGGTGCTTGGATCGGTTGGATCACGAAGACGTTCGACTACATCAACCGCGTGACTAGACGCTTCCGCTTTCGGTCTACGAGGGTACGTAAACACACTCTCCCCTCTCGTTGCTATGCTTCTAGTAGATAGATCTTGCGTGATCTTAGGATTTTTTTTGAAATAATACATTCCCCATCAGTGGCATCATGAGCCAGGTCTATGCGTAGATGATATGCCAGAGTAGAACACAATGAGTTGTGGGTGATAATAGTCATAATGCTTACCAGCATGTCATACTTTTTTTCGACGGTATTGTGAGATGAAGCGGCCCGGACCGACATTACGCGTACGCTTACGCGAGACTGGTTTCACCATTACGAGCACTCGTTGCTTAAAGGTGACCGGCGGGTGTTTGTCTCTCTCACTTTAGTTGAATCGAGTGTGGCTACGCTCGGTCCTTGTGAAGGTTAAAACATCACATACTTGACGAAAAATCATTGTGGTTTTTGTATGCGTAGGTAAGAACGGTTCTTGCTAAGGCCGTAGCAGCCACGTAAAACTTGCAGCAACAAAGTAGAGGACGTCTAACTTGTTTTTTGCAGGGCATGTTGTGATGTGATATGGTCAAGACGTGATGAGTTATACGTTATTGTACGAGATGATCATGTTTTGTAAAGTTATCGGCAACCGGTAGGAGCCTTATGGTTATCTCTTTATTGTATGAATTGCGAAAGCCATGTAATTGCTTTACTTTATCACTATGAGTTAGCGATAGTAGTAGTAGCAATAATTGGCTAGACGACCACGACGCTACGATGAAGATCATGGTGTGAAGCCGGTGACGACGGAGATCATGACGATGCTTTGAAGATGGAGATCAAAAGCACAAGATGATGATGCCCATATCATGTCACATATTTTGATTGCATGTGATGTTTATCTTATTATGCTTCTTATTATGCTTAGTACGCGGTAGCATTATAAGATGATCCCTTACAAAATTTCAAGGTACAAGTGTTCTCCCTGAGTATGCACCGTTGCGAAAGTTCATCGTGCCGAGACACCAAGTGATGATCGGGTGTGATAAGCTCTACGTTCAAATACAATGGGTGTAAGACAGTTTTGCACATGCAGAATACTCGGGTTGAACTTGACGAGCCTGGCATGTACAGACATGGCCTCGGAAGACTAGAGACCGAAAGGTCGAGCGTGAATCATATAGTAGATATGATCAACATAAGATGTTCACCATTGAAAACTACTCCATCTCACGTGATGATCAGACATGGTTTAGTTGATTTGGATCACGTGATCAGTTAGATGACTAGATGGATGTCTATCTAAGTGGGAGTTCTTTAGTAATATGATTAATTGAACTTTAATTTAACATGAACTTAGTCCTGGTAGTATTAGCATGTCTATATTGTAGATCAATAGCTCGTGATGTAGCTCCCCGTTTATTTTTATATGTTCCTAGAGAAATATAAGTTGAAAGATGATAGTATGCCTCTACTTGACTAGCTCATTGATCAAAGATGGTTATGCTTCCTAGCCATGGACATGAGTTGTCATTTGATCAATAGGATCACATCATTAGGAGAATGATGTGATGGACAAGACCCATCCATTACCTTAGCAACTTGATCGTTTAGTTTTACTGATATTGCTTTCGTCATGACTTATACATGTTCCTATGACTATGAGATTATGCAACTCCCGAATACTGTAGGAACACCTTGTGTGCTATCAAACGTCACAACGTAACTGGGTGATTATAAAGATGCTCTACAGGTGTCTCCGAAGGTGTTTGTGGTGTTGGCATAGATCGAGAATAGGATTTGTCACTCCGAGTGCCGGAGAGGTATCTCTTGGCCCTCTTGGTAATACACATCACAATAAGCCTTGCAAGCAAACGACTAATGAGTTAGTCACGAGATGATGTATTACGGAACGAGTAAAGAGACTTGCCGGTAATGAGATTAACTAGGCATGATGATACCGACGACTGAATCTCGGGCAAGTAACATACCGATGACAACGGGAACAACGTATGTTGTTATGCGGTTTGACCGATAAAGATCTTCGTAGAATATGTAGGAACCAATATGATTATCCAGGTTCCGCTATTGGTTATTGATCGGAGATGAGTCTCGGTCATGTCTACATAGTTCCCGAACCCGTAGGGTCCGCACGCTTAACGTTTGATGATGATCGATATTATGAGTTTATGTGTTTTGATGTACCGAAGGTAGTTCGGAGTCCCGGATGTGATCACGAACATGACGAGGAGTCTCGGAATGTCCGAGACATAAATATCGATATATTGGAAGCCTATATTTGGACATAGGAATGATTCCAGATGAGTTCGGGCATTTCCTGGAGTACCGGGGGTGATGGGCCTCGAACCCCTCGTTGGTTACCCCAAGTGGAAGGTGTAAGATGCAGTATTGTAGAAGTGTTTTCCCCTAGCAAAGATGCCAAGGATCGATTCCCCAGAGACTCCTAGGTTCAACAAGTAGGTGTCAATTGCTACGGCGCCAGATTAGTAGCAATCAACGTGGACCTGCACACAGATACAAATAACTTTGCTCCCAACGAGTACAGAGAGGTTGTCAATCCCTCCGGCCTTGTAGTTCACAAAGGGTTAAAAGCAATGATAGTAGTGATAGATAGTTTTTTTGCAATAGTAAGTAAATAGCGAAAAATAAATAGTGGATGTGATCAATGATGGTAATATGGACCGGAGTCTCATGATGTTCACTAGTGATGTCTCTCTCCCAAAAGACGATAAAACACCTATGTGAGGTAAACAAATTACAGCTGGGCAATTGACAGGACCACGAACGCAAACCAATGCTGACTACATTGCAAGAAAGGTTGAGGTTCAAAGCATGGGCGGTACGCCAAAGTAAGTAGGCCGAAATCCATCAATATCTACTACTAATCATCCACCTTGAGATATCTATCCAGAACATCTCGCTGGTATTAAGTTGCGAGTCCCACCCATAGTGTAAACTCAATGCAACAGACAACTGCATTAAAAGAACTTTGTGTAAAGTAAACAATCCTGCACCCGCGGGCACAAGCACCGTTGTTTTCCCCCTTGTGGCAACAGCACATCCCCTAGACTCATGTTTCTGTCACTCAAGCTAGTCATCGAGGGGCATGAACCCACAATCGAGCATAACGATCCTCTTGGAGTCACTACCTACTACTCGGCCAAAGCAATAAATAACAACGGAGAACATGCAAGAATTACTTATGAACTAAAATATAAAAGAGGTGAATCAAATATATTACTCAAGATCACTCTGAACATAATCTCATAATCCATCGGATCCCAGCAAACTCAACATAGCAACAGCATAAGGATTACATAGGTGCCTCGGTCATGTAGGGCAGCTCACGAGGACTAATTAGTGAAGCACAAGAACGGGAGGAGAACATCACATAGCTACTGGTCATGGACTCATGGTCCAAGGGAGACTACTCACGAGTCATCCGGGAGGCGTCCATGGTGGTGGAGAAGCTCCCGGTGGTGATCCTCCCCTCCGGCAGGGTGCCGGGAAGAGTTCTCCTGGTGCTCCCGATCTTGGAAGCGGCGGCGGCGGCGGAACAGAGATGGGATCGCGAAAAGAGTTTCTGTTCTGAGGGTTTCGGAGGGTCCTTTTAATATATGCCAAAGTAGGGCACCGGGGGAGTCTCGGGGGGCCCAGGCGCCCCCCCGGCGCGGCCCAGGGGGGCGCGCCGCCAGGGCGCCTAGAGCCCTGGTGCCCCCCCCCCCAGGCTGCCCTTCGGACGCAGTGTTGTTTCCGGAACGCTGATTTTTTATATAATTTTTCTGGATTTTTCTGGGCAGTTCTCGAAACGTGAAAACCTGAAATACAAAAACAGCCGAAAACAGAAACTGGCACTGGGGTGCACTGGATTAGTAAGTTAGTCCAAATATGATCAAAAGTGTATGGAAGTGTATGAATATCATAGCAATATCACCCAAAAGTGGCATGGAGCAAGCAGAAATTATAGATACGTTTTGGACGTATCAACATCCCCAAGCTTAATTCCTGCTCGTCCTCGAGTAGGTAAATGATAACAAGAATAATTTCTGTGGTGACATGCTATTAACCATATAGGACTTCTTCATAGTCATATGACAAAAGCTTACTGAGACAATGATTCTATAGTAATTAAGTTGCCTCAAGAGAAAATCACAAATGACTGAAAGTTTTAGAATATGAAACTGAAACATCAAATAGATTTGCAATGAACATGATGTGCAAATATGATAAAGTGATATCTAGCTTGCCCCCTTTAGTGATGCAAAACATAAATGCAGGGGCACCTTCAAGGTTTAAGTGATGACTAGATACAATCATTTCAGAATAAACGATATAACAATCATGCAAAAGACAATGCTACTTTGGGATAATGCACATTACACTCAGAATGACAATCATGCTCTCAGTAGTTGGTGCTTCAACATAAAAGTAAAAGAAAGGTTAAGTGCTAGAGCTTTTTATTTTGAGAACATGGAAGCAATTGTGTCAACGGTAGTAGTACTTCATATGTGTCATGCATAAAACATCCTATAAGTTGCAAGCCTCATGCATCGAATACCAATAGTGCTCGCACCTTGTCCTAATTAGCTCGGATTTCCATGGGTTATCATTGCATTGCATATGTTTTAACCAAGTGTCACAAAGGGGTACCTCTATGCCACCTGTACAAAGGTCCAAGGAGATAGATCGCATTTGATTTCTCGTTTTTGATAAATTTCAACTTGAGGACATCCATACCGGGACAACATAGAAAATAGATGATGGACTCCCCTTCAATGCATAAGCATTCTCATGAGAGATTGAGGATTAAGGTCCAAGCTAAAACTTCCACCATGATGCATGGCTTTGGTTGGCGGCCCAATGTTCTTCTCTAACAATATGCATATTAATTCAACCCACGGCAAATCACCCTTACTTCGGACAAGACGAACATGCATAGCAACTCACATGATATTCAACAAAAGTGTGACAGTTGATGGCGTCCCCAGAAACATGGTTACCGCTCAGCAAGCAACTCATAAGAAATAAGATACATAAGCAACATATTCTTTACCACAATAGTTTTTAGGCTACTTTCCCATGAGCTATGTATTGCATGGTTAGTTTGCTTAGTACAGGTGGAGGTTAGCAAAAAGACTGGAAGCGACCAACTAAGAGAGCAATGACGGTCATAATCATGCAGAGCGACAAAGCAATATTGAATCAGGCATGGTAGTTATATCGCTACTCAGAAACAAAAGATCATCAAGGCTTGACAGACTTTCTTTACAGTCTTAAATATGCGTGAGCATACGCCAAGTCAATCAAAATAAATTCTCGAAGGAAGATATTACTAAACCATACCACATCATAGGCAAACAAACCAAGTTGGTACTCCAATAACACATTGGGAACCCCCCAGCTAATTGAGATTAACCATAAGAAAACCTGAACTACTAAGCACCATCATGCAAGTAGCATTTTTATCATAGACACATTAACCAATGCAACGGAAGCAAACTCTCTTAATAAGGTGAGCATGGTTATTAAAGAGAGTTCAAGCAACCAACTAAACAAAAGCTCTTTGAAAAGATAAGCATGAATACTAAGAGCAGAGCACGATAGTAGCTATTTAAAAGACAAAGAACACACACAGCAAAGATAGACATGAAAATTCTATGTTATGTTCTAGGTAGAGGTGGAGCGTGTTTCTCTCCCACATAAAGGAATGCTGAGTTCCGACTCGTTATGAAAAACTAAAAAGAAAACTAAAAGCAAGACGCTCCAAGCATAGCACATAACACATGAAGTGATAAAAATATAGCGAAACGAAAGACGAACTGATAATGTTGATGGAGAAGGGGATGCACGGGGGCATCCCCAAGCTTAGACGCTTGAGTCTCCTTGAATATTTCTTGGGGGTGCACGGGGGCATCCCCAAGCTTGAGCGCTTGACACTCCTGAATCTTTTTATCATCTTCCCTCGCACACTTGAAAACTCCCTTCATACATAACTCATCATAATCTGATTAGCGAGGTTAGTACCCTTAATAAAATAATTATACCTTGCTGGAAATAAGGGTATTCTTGAAGTTCTACTGTTTCTCAAGATTGCCAAAAGGTTTTTGCAAAGAAAAAGCAAGTTCTTAATTTGCAAAGTGAAGGTAAGGCAAAACAGGACAGAATCTGTGAAAAACAGAACAGCAGGCAGTAATTGATCTGTTCGGTATACTTCTGCAACTCAAATCAAAAAACTCAGAACAGACGCACGAAAGACAATTATACAGAGAACGCTGTCGAAAAAATTCAGACCAAAAAGATGATCTGGTGATTTTATAAGAATTTTTCTATCCAAGGACAGAATCTGTTTCCTGGACAGCACCTCACAACTTTTGAACTTTCTAGCAATCGGAGGCTATACTTGGCACAAATATGAAAAGCAAAGATACAATGATGATGCTACAGCAGTAAACAACATCAAGACACAACAAAATCAAAAAAATTATTCATGTGGGCTGCCTCCCAAAAGCGCTTTCTTTTATGCCTTTAAGCTAGGCATAATGCATAGATCAAGTTTTATCAAGAGTAAAAGAATAACTAGCCCGTACAACGGACTCAAAAGGTAACTTGATCTTCTTACGAGGGAAGTGTTCCATCCCTTTCTTGAGAGGAAACTGAAATTTTATATTACCCTCTTTCATGTCAATGACAGCACCAACGGTGCGCAAAAAGGGACGTCCCAAAATAATTGGACAAGAAGGATCACATTCAATATCCATAATAGTGAAATCAACGGGCACATAATTATCATTGACAACAATAAGAACATCGTCGATCCTCCCCAAAGGTTTCTTTATGGAAGAATCAACGAGACGAACACCAAAAGAACAAGAATCATAAGGTTTCAATTTAAGCATATCATATATCCTTTTGGGCATAACAGAGGTACTAGCACCAACATCACATAATGCATAATAAGAGAAGTCATTCAATTTAATTTTTATCATAGGACCCCAACCATCTTCTAGCTTTCTAGGTATGGAGGCTTCTACTCTAAGTTTCTCCTCCCTAGCTTTGATGAGAGCATTAGTGATATGCTCTGTGAAGGCAAGGTTAAGCGTGCTAGTGCGGGGATCTCTAGACATCTTGTGAAGGAAATCAATAACTTCGGTAAGAGTGCAATTATCAAAATCAAGGTCACGAGCATCAAGTAAAGTGGTAGTGGTGTCCTTAAGGTTCACTTGGTTGGTAGTTTCTATAGTTATAGCATCACCATTAATAGGTCCATTGGGACCAAGAGTACATTGGGTGCTAAGAGTGTGAACATCCTCAATAACTTGGATAGTAGCAACAGTGTGGTGGGTAGGAAGGCTCTTAATTCTTTCCTCTTCCTCCCTTTATCTAGCCCATCTTTCTTTAAGTTTAGCCATCATCCTAATATTTTCATTAATTTGCACTTGAGTAGCATTAATAGGGATGACTTCCCTCTCCTTAAGTGGAGAAGTTTCAATTTTTAGCAATTTTACCTCATTGGCTAAGTGGTCTACCTTAAAAGAAAGATCATCTAGTTTATGTAGTTTCTCTTCTACATTCTTATTAAAGGCTTTTTGGGTAGTGATGAAATCTCTAAGCATGGTCTCTAGTTCAGTATTGGAGTTCTTGGTACTAGGATAAGCATTGTTGTTCCCATAAGAGTTAGAGGGGAACGGTCTAGGATTGCTACCAAAATTACTCCTATAAGCATTGTTGTTGAAATTGTTTCTAGAGATAAAGTTCACATCTACTTGTTCTTGAGCAATCAAAGAATTTAAAGGAACATCACGAGGATCAATAGTAGATTGCTTCGAAAGTAGAGACATGATCAAGTCAACTTTTTCATTAAGGGAGGAAATCTCCTCGACAGAGTTTACCTTCCTACCTGTTGGAGCGCGTTCGGTGTGCCATTGGGAATAGTTGGTCATCATCTCATCGAGAAGCTTCGTGGCAGCACCAAGTGTAGTTGACATAAAAGTTCCTCCCGCGGCCGAATCTAACAAGTTCCGCGAGGTAAAGTTCAAGCCTGCATAAAAAGTTTGGATAACCATCCAAGTAGTCAAACCGTGAGTAGGGCAGTTCTTGATAAGAGATTTCATACGTTCCCAAGCTTGGGCAACGTGTTCATTATCCAATTGTTTAAAATTCATTATGTTACTTCTAAGTTGGATAATTTTAGCAGGTGGATAGTATTTTTCGATAAAAGCATCTTTGCACTTGTCCCATGAATCTATGCTATTTCTAGGCAAAGACTGAAACCAAATTTTAGCTCCTCCTCTCAAGGAGAAAGGAAAAAGCTTAAGCTTAACAATATTACCATCTATTTCTTGGTACTTTTGCATATCACAAAGTTCAACAAAATTGTTCAAGTGTAAAGCAGCATCATCTCCAGCACCGGAGAATTGTTCTCTCATGACTAAGTTCAGTAAAGCAGGTTTAATTTCATATGAAGGTGCTGAAGTGGCAGGTGTAGTGATAGGTGTGCTGATAAAGTCATCGTTGTTGTGACTAGTGAAGTCACACAACTTGGTGTTCTCAGTGGAACCCATAGTAGCAAGCAAGCAAGATAACTATTTTTGTGATTTTCGATAAAAAGGAACTAAAGCAAAATTGAAAGGTAAACTAACAAGACTAAAAAGCAAAGGTAAAAGATAGCATGCAACTCCCCTATCCTGAAGAGTGGAGTCCCCGGCAACGGCGCCAGAAAATACTCCTTGATGGGCCTCGAACCCCTTGTTGGTTACCCCAAGTGGAAGGTGTAAGATGCAGTATTGTAGAAGTGTTTTCCCCTAGCAAAGATGCCAAGGATCGATTCCCCAGAGACTCCTAGGTTCAACAAGTAGGTGTCAATTGCTACGGCGCCAGATTAGTAGCAATCAACATGAACCTGCACACAGATACAAATAACTTTGCTCCCAACGAGTACAGAGAGGTTGTCAATCCCTCCGGCCTTGTAGTTCACAAAGGGTTAAAAGCAATGATAGTAGTAATAGATAGTTTTTTTGCAATAGTAAGTAAATAGCGAAAAATAAATAGTGGATGTGATCAATGATGGTAATATGGACCGGAGTCTCATGATGTTCACTAGTGATGTCTCTCTCCCAAAAGACGATAAAACAGCTATGTGAGGTAAACAAATTACAGCTGGGCAATTGACAGGACCACGAACGCAAACCAATGCTGACTACATTGCAAGAAAGGTTGAGGTTCAAAGCATGGGCAGTACGCCAAAGTAAGTAGGCCGAAATCCATCAATATCTACTACTAATCATCCACCTTGAGATATCTATCCAGAACATCTCGCTGGTATTAAGTTGCGAGTCCCACCCATAGTGTAAACTCAATGCAACAGACAACTGCATTAAAAGAACTTTGCGTAAAGTAAACAATCCTTGCACCCGCGGGCACAAGCACCGTTGTTTTCCCCCTTGTGGCAACAGCACATCCCCTAGACTCATGTTTCTGTCACTCAAGCTAGTCATCGAGGGGCATGAACCCACAATCGAGCATAACGTTCCCTCTTGGAGTCACTACCTACTACTCGGCCAAAGCAATAAATAACAACGGAGAACATGCAAGAATTACTTATGAACTAAAATATAAAAGAGGTGAATCAAATATATTACTCAAGATCACTCTGAACATAATCTCATAATCCATCGGATCCCAGCAAACTCAACATAGCAACAGCATAAGGATTACATAGGTGCCTCGATCATGTAGGGCAGCTCAGGAGGACTAATTAGTGAAGCACAAGAACGGGAGGAGAAGATCACATAGCTACTGGTCATGGACTCATGGTCCAAGGGAGACTACTCACGAGTCATCCGGGAGGCGTCCATGGTGGTGGAGAAGCTCCCGGTGGTGATCCTCCCCTCCGACAGGGTGCCGGGAAGAGTTCTCCTGGTGCTCCCGATCTTGGAAGCGGCGGCGGCGGCGGAACAGAGATGGGATCGCGAAAAGAGTTTCTGTTCTGAGGGTTTCGGAGGGTCCTTTAAATATATGCCAAAGTAGGGCACCGGGGGAGTCTCGGGGGCCCCAGGCGCCCCCCCCCCC
>LR738709.1:494631863-494690968 GCA_902687465.1 Secale cereale
GCCCCCCCAGGCTGCCCTTCGGACGTAGTGTTGTTTCCGGAACGCTGATTTTTTATATAATTTTTCTGGATTTTTCTGGGCAGTTCTCGAAACGTGAAAACCTGAAATACAAAAACAGCCGAAAACAGAAACTGGCACTGGGGTGCACTGGATTAGTAAGTTAGTCCAAATATGATCAAAAGTGTATGGAAGTGTATGAATATCATAGCAATATCACCCAAAAGTGGCATGGAGCAAGCAGAAACTATAGATACGTTTTGGACGTATCAGGGGGCTACCGGAAACCCCCCGAGGAGTATATGGGCCTTATTGGGCCTTAGTGGAATAGAGGAGAGGAAAAGAAAAAGGTGGAGGGTACGCCCCCTAGCCCAATACGAATTGGGTGGGGGTCGGCCCCCCTCTTTCCTTCCCCCTCTCCTCCCCTTCCTTCTCTCCTACTCCTACTACATGGAAGGAGGGAATCCTACTCCCGGTGGGAGTAGGACTCCCCATGGCGCGCCATAGTAGAGGGCCGGCCCTCCCCCTCCTCCATTCCTTTATATACGTGGGGAGGGGGCACCCCATAGATACACAAGTTGATTTTAGCCGTGTGTGGTGCCCCTCCCCAAAGTTACACACCTCAGTCATATCGTTGCAGTGCTTAGGCGAAGCCCTGCGCCGGTAGCCTCATCATCACTGTCGCCACGCCGTCGTGCTGACGAAACTCTCTCGTGAAGCTCAACTTGATCAAGAGCTCGTGGGATGTCATTGAGCTGAACGTGTGCTGAACGCGGAGGTGTCGTACGTTCGGTGTTTGGATCGGTAGGATCGCGAAGACGTTCGACTACATCAACCGCGTCACTAGACGCTTCCGCTTTTGGTCTACGAGGGTACGTAGACTCACTCTCCCCTCTCGTTGCTATGCTTCTAGTAGATAGATCTTGTGTGATCGTAGGAAATTTTTTGAAATATTATGTTCCCCATCACCAATAGAGTTCTCTCGGAGGCTATTTAACCAATGCCGAGCTGGCCCTTTCAGCTTGAGAGGTAAGTATTTGATAGCGTGGAGGTCATCTCCGCGAGCCATGTGGATGTGAAGAATAAAGTCTTCTATCCATACAGCGGGGTCTGTTGTTCCATCATACGCCTCGATGTTTACAGGTTTAAACCCTTCTGGAAATTCATGATCCATCACCTAATCGGTGAAGCACACAGGGTGTGCGACACCCCTGTATTTTGCGATATCGTGGCGTAGTTCGGATGGTGTTTGGGTGTTGGTTCCGAACTTGATTGTGACCGGCGTGTTTGGCTTGATAGCCGACGTTTCGTGTGTGAGCACGTTCCCTTGATCCGTAAATTGATCTAGCATGGCCACCTTTTTTATTCAGGTCCTGACGTAGATCGTACCTATGGCCCTGAGCCGTTGTATCCTTTCCTTTACGGTGAGGAGGTGCGGGCTGGTGTATGGCATTGCTCGCCGCTTTGTCTCGTCCTCGGAGTGGTCAGTCCGGTAGATCGGCCTGATCATACTTCGGCGGAATCGGCGCAAGGGCCTCATCGTCGAATTGGGGCAGCAGTTTTCGCTTGGGATAGCTCTTTGTTTGGCGCTTATGGTTGTATCTTTCTTTAGCGTCTAGCACTTCGTTCCATCTCTCATTGAGCGTGTCATGTTCGGCTCTAAGTCGTTGCTGCTGCTTCTTCAGGCTCCTTGCCGTGGCAATGAGCTGTTGTTGAAAACGTTTCCGTTCGAGCAGTTCTTCTGGGACGATGAACTCTTCATCTCCCAGGATGACGTCCTCTTCGGAGATAGGTTGATAATTGTTGTCATCCGCATCGCTGTGATCGGCCAGCGGTTCATGACTGTGTTCGCCATCCTCCCATTCGTCCTGCTCCAACACTGGATCAACGGGGTCATCGGCTTGCTCCGGGTCATCATCGTCCTCAGTGACAGTGTTACTCTCTTTCCCTTTACGGGATCGGGATCAACGATTCTGACGTCGGCGCTTAGGAGGTTCATCGACGGGCTTATCCTGCTCTGGATTTGTTTCGCAATCGTCTTCCTTCTCGTTAGGTGTATCCACCATATATACATCATATGTAGAAGTAGCCATCCATCGCCCAGTCATGGGCGGGTTTGCACTTAGATCGGCTTTGACGTCGTGGTCCATCCCATCGATGTCTTTGAAAGTGTAGTCTAGTAGATCGGTTAAGTCTTCGATCGTGGTTACCAAGTGGGTGGTGGGTGGGAAGCAAAATTCCCTGTCCTCAGCCCCCAGTTCGAACTGGGCATAGTTCGGCTAGAAATCCTCTGCTAGGGAGAGAGATTTTAGTAAGTCCAGCACTTCGTCTAAGAGCGAGTGCTGGACGTATGTTCGGACATCTGTGGGGCTGAGTTCGGTGACAACCGCTCGATCGAGCCCAAAAAGCACATGTCCCAAAAGTTCAGAACTCGTGAGCGGGGCCGACTCCGTTGCTCCAGTGACGGGGTGAGTCCAACTCAATGCTGGATTAGTGAGCGGCTCGAGCGCCGCTAAGTATGCGGCTTCCGTGGCGGGGTTGATCTTCCCGTCCTCGGATGAAGCGATCTGCTCCGGATCTAGGGCGAGAGCTGTTACAGGTGTTTACCCCTGGACGGGGTTCGATGACAGATCTAAGTCGTCTTCATCGTGGAGACAGGGGGTAGCCACCATGTGTGCGAATCCGTCGAAGATTAAATCTCCGCGGACGTCAGCAACGTAGTTCAAGCTTCCAAATCTGATCTGATGACCAGGGGCATAGCTGTCAACCTGCTCGAGGTGGCCTTCCGTGTTCGCACGAAGCACGAAGCCGCCGAACACGAAAAGCTGGCCGGGGAGAAAAATTTCCTTAGCGGGGGCGTCGTCGTTGATGACGAAGCGAGCCATTAATTCTTCTGTCGATGACACAGTGGAACTATCAATGAAAGCACCAATGTCAGTATCAAAACCGGCAGATCTCGGGTAGGGGTCCCGAACTATGCGTCTGAGGATTGATGATAACAGGAGACTAGGGACGCAATGTTTTACCCAGGTTCGGGCCCTCTCGATCGAGGTAATGCCCTACTTCCTGCTTAATTGATCTTAATGAATATGAGTTTACAAGAGTTGATCTACCTTGAGATCGTAATGGCTAAAACCCTAGGAGTCTACCCTATTTAATTGTGACTGTTGCCTCTACGAACTAAACCCTTCGGTTTATATATCCACCAGAGGGACCTGGGGTTGTACATGACCATCTTGCAGAGGAAGGAAACTATTACACCCGGACTCTGAACTTGCTATTTTACACATATGGGAGTCCTATCCGGATACGGGAGATAGTCTTGAGCAATAATCTTCACGGCCCACCAATCCTGCCCATAACGAGCTATCCGGCCACCTGAGGACCCCTTAATCCAGGACTCCCTCAGTTGCTTCTTCCTTTATTTCCATTCCTTTTCATGTTTTGACATGATTTTTTTTCATTTTAGCCCATTTTCTATGAAAACACAACAAATACATGATTTGTGGAATCATTTGCATTCATCAGCCATTAGTAGCAATATCGGAGCGAATACCTCGGTTTAAATGAAATATCTCAGTTTAAACTAAGGGTGAACGAGTGTAAAAATATCACCCATGATAACGACGAGTAACAGACGTTCTCCTCCGAAGACCGTCCGGAAACACCCATCTGGTTGTCGTAATGTTGGCGACCGTGGTCGGGGCAGCCGACGCCTTCCCTGTCGGCGGCGGGATGGATGGGGTTCAAGGTGTCGAGCGCGGTGGAGCGGACACATCGTCCTCGAGGTCCACAGTATCGATGGCTGGAACTCCCTATGGCGTTGCTTCCCTCTCCTGTTGCCTCAATCGTTGGTCCCTTCGGGTGATGTTCTTCGGCTTGCAGCTCGGCTCCAAGGAAGGGAGCCCCACGGACGACATTGAGGCAACATCCGTGGCGGCGGTAGTGGACGGGGGTACCCTATGACGACATCTAGGGCGGCGTATGGGGGGCGGCGGTGCATATGGGGAAGAAAGGGCGGACGGCGAAGACGGCACAGACACAGAAAATGATGGATGGTGGGCCCGGCATGTCTAGTCCAACGTGACGCTTTATATTAAGATTGAATGTTAAGGATGCCGATCAATCCAGCCGCATAGAACCAATAGTAGAAGGCCCTCCGAGTTAGGTCTTTTTACCGGTCAGTGATCGAGTTGTCCACCGGACGTATAGGATGTTTCGGGAGACCGGCTGTAGACACTCTGGCTCCCTTGGAAAAATGTTTGTTGACGAGAACTTGCTGCCGGCTACGCACAATACGGTGTGCCGCCGGCTGCCGGCCGCCACCGGTTAGCATCGTCAAACGGCAGAACCAGCGCAGAACCCGCCTCAGGGTGTACGTACCTGGCCTAAAAGCTGTGCACGCATGTTGTCTGTTCATTCAGTTGCGCATGCAAGTGTAACTAAATTTAAAAATTTGCAATTTGCGCATGTCATATTCGGTACGGAAAATATACAAGTTGGCGGGACCATTTCCGTCCGTGACAAAGAAAAAGGCGAGAAAAAGTGACAAGGGAGTTTTTTCTTTTGAGGCATATAGGTGACAAGGACGTAAAGAGTCCAGATTGGAACGTGTGGCCGGACGACCATCATTCCGTGGCGGACCTTCCGTCTTTGTGTCGCCGCCGCCGGCCGCCCAGCGCGGCCGGTTGCCTCTTCCTTTGGAGAACGTGGCTGATTACACTTCTTTTTCCTTTTTTTTTTTGGAACGTGGCTCTGTTTACGGAGTGCTTGTATTCTTTTTTTTTTTGAGCTGACGAAGAGCTTCTATATGCCGCTCGCCGCGGCAAACCAGTCGCATGAACGCACAGGGCAAACCGCCGACTAGGCCGGCCCACTGGCGCCACAAGTAGGAACAGTGGCCGAGAAAACTATACTGTAGCGACCTGCCTACTGTAGTATCCTAAAAAAAACTGACTACTGTAGTGTCCTGTTTTTTATCATTCATTTTTTCAAAAAACATGGAAACCGATATTTTATAGAGTATGAACATTTTTTTAAAACATGATTATTTAAAAAAATAAAAATGTAAACACTTTTAACACGTGAATTTTTTGAAAATATGTTTAAAAACTTAATTTAAAACGTGAAGATTTTTAAATATGTGATCATTTAAAAAATCAAACATTTTTATCAAGTTTGTGGGCATTATCGCATAGAATACCATACTTTCTCAGACCAAATACATCTATGGAAAGAGAGAGAGGATTTCATATACAATATGCACTTTTATATTTCTTGTATCTCCATGCATTCCATTATTTCCGGTTACTATAAGAGTCATGTGGAAACAATGTGCGTGAAAGTGGCCATAGCTCTCATATCATGTTTTTTAGAGAGAGCCATAGCTCTCATATCTAGTGGCCGCACAAGCCCAAGATCATATGGGAAAAGAACTAAAAATCCACAATGTAAATTTCCCATGCTAATTGGTGTGGATATTACAATGAGTTCAACGGTAAAGTATGTGCGCAGAAGAAAATATGACGATATACCTGTTTTAATTTTATACATGGTCAAAAAATAGGTCATGTTTTAGCCCAGCTTTGATAGTAGCATGAACGCATGTATTGACACACATGGGCGAAGACAGGACATGTGCATGCTCAAAAATACTACACTTAGAGCATCTTTAGCAGATCTCGCATTTCGCCGAACTGTAAACTGTGTTTGCAGTTCGCACGACGGCGTTTATGCAGGCTCAAAATCACGGCGACAGAGCAGAAACTGTATCCAAATCTGTAAAAAAATTAAAAACTTGTTTCGCACGAGAAATTTAAGCAAAAACTTGCCGGAGCTCGCTCGCATAGATAGTTCTTCTTCGCATAGTTAGTTCTTCTTCACATAAGTTCGTACACAGCATGCATATATTACATATAAGTTCGTCGGAGCTAGAACTGGCCTACGCTACCGTACCACTACACAAAATTGAGCTCACCTGAGCTCGTGCGGTAGCTGCCAAGCGGCGGCGCTCAGTCGGAGTCGTAGGAGTCGAGGTCGATGTAGAGCTTCGCCTGCTCCATCTTCATCACTCACAGGTCAGCCTCCTTGGACGCGTACGCCTGCGACGCGGCGACGCCCGTTTGGAGGAAGAGCCGCTCGTACTCGAGCTCGCGCCGGACGCGCTCTTCCATCTCCTCCTGCTCTCTCGCGGACCGCTCGAGGTCGACGCGCTCGAGGAGGCGTGGCGGCGACGGGTGAGCTCGCGATCGAAGTCCTCAAGCTCGCGGCGGTCGAACGTCGATGGAGGCCGGGTACCGTGGTTGAACCACCGACGTGCCCCCCGCTTGCGCACGGCGTCAGATCTGGCGCGGCGGCGGCGCTCCGCCTCATCCCCAGAGCCGTCCATGGCCTTCGCAGGCTTGCGCGCGGTGGCCGACGGCGAGAAATCAAGCGGCGCCGGTGTGGAATGAGGTGGGGAATGGGGGAAACACAACTACGGGGGGGGAGGGGGTAGGGTTTCGACCCACATCTGCCCCGCAAGCCCGTAGTTATACTGCTTCGGGGGTAACGTTTGCGGGTTGTGGCAAAAAAAATTGCGGGCCGGACGAGTATACGGGCTCTGTTCTGGCCAGAAAATTGGGCCGAGCCCGTATACTCGCCGAAATAATGCGGGTCCGCACATTATGCGGAGTCTGCTAGAGTTGCTCTTACGGACTCGACCTACCGCTAACTCCATCCCTTGATTTCAACATGACCCTCCCTCATGATTTTAACCCCCTCCCCATGATTTGTCCACGTCTGTGGGAATTCTGTAGCAAAAATTCATAAGTGTGGCATGTGTGTTATGTTGCATGGAAAATAAAAAAATTGTACACACACGCAAAATCTATTCATGGAGATGCATAGCTACGAGAGGGGGAGAGCATCTACATACCCTTGTAGATCGCTAAGCGGAAGTGTTTATCAACGTGGTTGATGTAGTCGTACACCTTCACGATCTGTCTCGATCAAATACCGAATATACGGCACCTCCGCGTTCAGCACACATTCACCTCGATGACGTCCTCGCCTTCTCGATCCAGCAAGAGAGGCGAAGTAGTAGATGAGTTCCGGCAGCACGACGACGTGGTGATGGTGGTGGTGAAACTATCTGCAGGGCTTCGCCAAGTACAACGGACGTAGATGGAGGAGGAACTAGAACTACAGGGAAAGGGGGCGCCGCACACGGCTTGAGGATCGTGGTATGTGTTGCCCCTCTCCCTCCTCACATATATATAGGTGGAGGGGAAGGGCCGCAGCCTAGGGCGCCCCCAAGGGGCAGGCGGTCAGCCCTAGCCCCCCCCCCCTTCCTTCTTTGGCGCATGGGGGAAAGGAAAGGGGGATGGCTGCCTTAGGGCGCCCCCATTTCCCTTTCTCTCTTCTGTGAAGAAAGGCAGGAGGGGGCCAGCCCCTTCCTTTCCTTTACAAGGCAGGCAGCCAGGTTGGGGCCATGCCAGCCCCTTGTGGACTAGTGTGCTCCCCTCCCCTTGGCCCGTTAGGACCAGTAACTTCATGTGGCCTCCTGGAACCCCTTTCGGTGATCCGATAAATACCCGGTGGATTTTGAAACCTTTCCGTAGACCAAATATTATAATCCTATATATCAATCTTTACCTCCGGACCATTCTGGAGCTCCTTGTCATGTCTGTGATCTAATCCGGGACTCGGAACAACATTCAGTCACCAACGTACATAACTCATATAATACTATATCGTCAACGAACGTTAAGCGTGCAGACCCTATTGGTTCGAGAATGATGTAGACATGACCGAGACGCCTCTCCGGTCAATAACCAATAGCGGGACCTGGATGCCCATATTGGTTCCTACATATTCTACAAAGATCTTTATCGGTCGAACTTTTATGACAACATATGTAGTTCTTTTTGTCTGTTGGTATGTTACTTGCCCGAGATTCGATCGTCGGTATCTCCATACCTGGTTCAATCTCGTTACCGGCAAGTCTATTTACTCGTTCTGTAATACATCATCTTGCAACTAACTCCTTAGTCACTTTGCTTGCAAGCTTCTTGTGATGTGTATTACCGAGAGGGCCCAAAGATACCCACTGGTGCGGAGACGTGCTATACAAGCAGTTTTTACCCCCTTTCCGTGACGGAGTTTTAAACCGTCGCCAAGTGAGTGTGTGCGATAGGGGTGTCCTTCCCACACGACCCAGAAACCGTCGGGCATAGGCCCTCTGGCTGAACATGCGGGGTAAAATGAGATTGTGTGCGATCGGGCAAGGCATCGAAGCCCAATCGTTTCCGTTCGTATGTACATCCCACACAGTGAATCTCTGAAAAACTTTTCTGTTCGTATGTATATCACACACAATTTTGTGTGTGCAAACGTTTGTGTGAGGTGGCCTAACGCAAACAGTTCTCTGCCAGAAGCTGTGTGTGATTATTAGTTGATCCAACACGCCTACTTTCTACCAACCGTGTGGGTTGTTTGAGTTCATCGCCCACGGTGTTGTCTGAGTAACCGTCTGCAATAGAAAGCCCCAATAAGCTGGGTAATTAGCTTATTATTGTTAATCCATGTAGTAATCAAATTGACATTTCTTATAAAACACACCAGATATTTCATATCCGTATAACGGCAACCCGGATTTCATAATCAAATTACATCAGATAGCTTCAGCACTGAGTTACACCAAAGAGGGATATAGCTAGCTACGACATTACACAACAGCACCAAGTTTTGACATGCAACATCGAAAACCTTTGTAAAGTAGCATCATACACGGTAAATGATAGATGAATCTCATCTGGGAAACTGTAGAAGCGGAAGGCAAATATTGAGCCTTCAGTGATGTTGGATGTCTTTGCAACTTTAGGCCAGTTGCTATGGATAATTGCCCGCTCAACCTTCATCCTCTTGAGGAAGACTTCAATATTGTACCGTGGGTGTTGAATAAATACCGTTGTCGCCTCTTGACCATGCAGGTGATTTAAGAGGTAATCATCAGTGAACTGCTTTGGAAAGTACTAAAAACAGAGATATGGATAAATAGCTGTTATAAATTTTGAAATGGCATAATGGGAAAAAAACAAGGTAAAATAGTTAGTACCATCCTATAGTTGACTGATGTCTTCTTGATTGTGCAAACAAAGATCTTAATGTTATTCGTTGCAAGTTTCTTTATCCTAACAATCTTTCTGAGTTTCTTGACTTAAATGATATTCATGGGCATATCATTTTCCCATATGCAAAATGGGTCGAGCAGTGGTTCTAAGCCTCTAACAGCAGGACCTGCATGTGCAGGACCAAATTATAAGAAACCTAAATATTAGAATGATTCCTCCAACTGCACAATAATGTGCTATTAGACTAGCCACAATGGGAGTAACTTCAGAAGTAACATCGAGTCCAACTCAGCAAATTTGCTTATGTGACAACGAGTTAATGAGGAGAGAGGTAGTTTGAGTAACTTAGCTAGTTACTATAACATCACACTTATATTACTACCCACTATGAAGGTAGTAACATAGTCTAGGGATATCTATACGTTACTAGTGTATGTTACTCTCCATTGTGTCTAGTCTTAGCGAAAGGAGCATGCATGAGCAAACCTCGATGGTAAACTGCAGTGTCTTTCATTGTTTCCCTGCAACACATATAAGGAAGATTTTGATCAGGTTAACTGAGAGTTTTCATACTATTAGTAGAATACGTATTGAGTACAGCCAAATTCAATTTATTTCTCACATGCATAACAATACAAATTTGTATCCACAACAAATGAAATCAAATTGCAGAATTGAACCAAACAGTTAAATGGACAGCCGACCAAATGAACTAAAACAGTTAACTGAGCACGACATTGCAGAATAGAAACATGTACTAGAAGATAAGACAGTTAACAAAACAAAGAATGCTTGAGAACAGTACGACGGAATGTAGTAATTGTTGGACCAAACTGTTAACTGAACATTACATTTCAGAATATCAGATAGCATATTACGATTACAGAGGACAAATCACTAGAAGGCACTGGCGGTGGCCTCGAGAAAACAGCACGAACTGTATTTTAAAGTAGACAACCGCGTGGTGGTGTCGACGGTGGCCTCGAAGACGAGGTGTTCCTCCAAGATCTGGCGGTC
Organism: Secale cereale; assembly: GCA_902687465.1. Classification (NCBI taxonomy): domain Eukaryota; kingdom Viridiplantae; phylum Streptophyta; class Magnoliopsida; order Poales; family Poaceae; genus Secale; species Secale cereale. The sequence continues at coordinate 494,641,991 of LR738709.1, forward strand.
GGCACACATGGCAGCCATAGCGACCTTGTCCGCGCATGCGGCCGCGATTTGCTTCTCCGCTGTCGGATGCTACTGAGCTCCACGTTATACTGTGTGCGAAATGGTTGTGCGCGACGCTTAATTGGAGGACGGGGCCAGTGATTTTGGCGGAATGTGTTGCACCGTCGGTCGGGGCATGTGGGACAGGAAAGAAGGAGGATGGTGTGGGTGGGGTGTGGATTACATGACCATGTCGACGAGGCCGCATAGCAAGAAGAAGGGTCGTCGGCGAGGAGGCGGCGCTGTAAAAAGAAGGGTCACCAGCGAGGAGGCGACGCTGCAGGAAGAAGGGTCACCGGCGATGAGGCGGCGCTGCCAGTAAGCAGCAGTGAGGGCTTGAACTTGGAAAGTAAGGAGGAACAGTGGAAATGTGGCTTTTGGTGGGGGATGGGGGCGAGGAGATATTTCCGCGGTGGCTGAAAATTTTTGCTCGGTGCCGCGAGAAACTAGCGCGCAAGTGTGGTTCAAGCGCGGGCGTGGACTGTAGACGAAGAAGCTTCCCGCGTAATCCAGACGATACGGTGCACCAAGATTTTTTATATCGCATCTCACACGATTCTTGTTAGTAAACTTTTTGTGGTGTACCTGATTTTGCCATTCTGTTTTGAAAGACAAAAATGGTATTACGAAGGAAAAGGGTGGTGTTTTAATTGCTAGAACATTTATCTACAGTGAACATGCAACTATATGAGTGTCATGTTAAATTTTGGAATTATTCCGGGTTCGTTTGGCATTTTTATGCATTAATTGAGTTTCTAGGCATTTAATGTGCATAATTCAAATTTGAACTACAAGCACATGCTCCAGTGCACCAAAGTTTGTTGATAAATCACATGTGTGTCTTTGGGTGAATTTATAGGTCCCATGCAAAAATGGGAATGAAATTAAAACACATTGGCGTCGTGGTTCGGCCGGAAACATTGAGAAACTTGTTTTTTAAATTTCTGTAAATCTCAAACTCGCCTGAAAATCATGAAACTTGGCATGGTGTTACTTCATGGCACCAACATGCTGTGGTAAAAAAATGGCCGAATTGGGACAAGTTTTGGTATAATCTTCTTGCAAATTGGAGCTTCTCTCAAGAAGGCGTGTGGTTTCAAGAGGGAATGTGTCACCTTTGTGTGTGAAACGACATACGCTCCCCCCTTGGGTTTTTTACATAGCAAACATAGAACTATATGAGTGTCGTGTTAAAATTTGAAATTATTTCGGGTTCGTTTGACTCTTTTTATGCATTAATTGAGTTTCTTGGCATTTGATGTGAATAATTCAAATTTGAACTACAAGCACGTGCTCCAGTGCATCAAGGTTGGTTGAAAAATCACATGTGCGTCCTTGGGTGAATTTCTAGGTCCCATGCAAAAAATGGGAATGAAATTCAAATATCTAGGCGTCGTGGCTCGGCCAGTAACATTAAGAAACTTGATTTTTTAAATTCCTGTAAATTCAAAACTCGCCTGAAAATCATGAAACTTGGCATGGTGTCATTTCATGGCACCAACGCGCTATGGTAAAACATTTGGCCGAATTGGGAGAAGTTTTGGTATAAACTTCTTGCAAACCGGAGCTTCTCTTAAGAAGACTCGTGGTTTCGAGAGGGAATGTGTCACCTTTGTGTGCGAAACGATATCGCCGCCCCCCTTGATTTTTTACAGAGGCAACATAGAACTCTATGAGTGTCGTGTTAAAATTTGGAATTATTCTGAGTTTGTTTGGCCTTTTTAATACATTAATTAAGTTTTTTGGCATTTAATGCGCATAATTCAAATTTGAACTACAAGCACATGCTCTAGTGCACTAAAGTTGGTTGAAAATTCACATGTGTGTCATTGGGTCAATTTCTAGGTCCCATGCAAGAAATGAGAATGAAATTCAAACATCTGGGTGTCGTGGCTCGACCGAAAATATTGAGAAACTTAGTTTTTTTAATCCCTGTAAATCCAAAACACGCATGAAAATCATAAAACTTGGCATGATGTCATGACATGGCACCGACATGTTGTGGTGGTTTTTTGTCCGATTTGCGAAGGCGCACACATTAATAATCAATAGTCATTTTGGAACAACTGCTGCCACGTTATAATCAGAAACACAAGTATTATTGAAACTATGGGTGTTCTACTTACCATTTACGTGCCGCCACACGCCCCCCTTTTTCTATTGGCTAGGAGGTGCCGTGTGGGGCCTGCGATCAGACACCCCTGCATGTGCTCATCAGGAGGAGAGCTCTTTAACCTCTATCCACCGCCCACCTCTTTCCCAATGTCTCCATTAATGGCGCATGGGCCCCTGTTTAATGGCGTGACTATGTCTCACTCGACTCAGATTTAAGAGAGAAAAAAGAAAATCTGAAAATAAAGTTTTTGCACGAATCTTGATGTAAAATCCGACAGACCTATATAGCATCGACTGCGAGTTATAGCAAGACTGATGAATATAAGGGTGATGACAGTGGATAATAATTATCTTACATATTTATGAAGATAATTAAAAAAGCCACATGCGGCAACGCCCGAAATACACAAGGGCAAAAGAAGAACAAAAACACAGACAATTATCTGGCTCGCTGATTTCTACTTTTTTATGCGTTGCTGCAGGCCGCGGAGACTAGTTCTACGTGCTCTTTCGTGTGCATAAGACGCTGCTTGAGAAGATCCACGAATTCCGCCACCATCCTTTGGCGCTCGATGAGGAGCATGGCATTCTCGTCCATAAGTTTCTTGGCGATGACGTCGGTCCTCTTCAACAAGGCAGTGGTCTCCTCATGCTGCTTCGTCGTTTCGGCGATCTTCGTCCTCAGCAGGTCGCGCTCGGTGCGGAGCTTCGCCTTGTCCTCCCCTAGTCCCCGGATGATGTTGGCAGCATTTTCAAACAAGGCATTCATCTCGTCATGCAACTTCATCCAATCGGAGATCCAACCCATCAGGTCATCAAGCATAGCGTGCATGCGCCTGTGAGAGTCCTCGCCTACCTGCGAGACATTTTCCCACGCTGCCACGACGCGGGAAGACATCTCTGCTGCATTCACGGCGTGGCGGCACATCTCAGCTGCTTCCTCGGTGCGGCCGGACTAGTCTGCTGCATCGATGGCGCGGCGGGACCTCTGTGTTGCTTCGGCGGAGCGGCGGGACCTCTGTGTTGCTACGGCCGTGCGGCGGGACATGTCGGCTGCTTTCGCGACGAGGCGGGATATCTCTCGTGCTTCCGCTTCTGATACGTCTCCGTCGTATCTATAATTTTTTATTGTTTCATGCCAATATTATACAACTTTCACATATTTTTCGCAACTTTTTATATGATTTATTTGGACTAACTTACTTACCCAGTGCCCAGTGCTAGTTCCTATTTTCTGCATATTTTTTGTATCACAGAGTACCCATATCAAATGAAGTCCAAATGCAATAAAATTTCACGGAGCATTATTTTGGAATATATGTGATTTTTGGGATGTGGAAGCTACGTAAACGGAGACCCACACAACCCATAATACACCAGGGCACGCCAGAGGCCCCTAGCGTGCCGTGGTGTCTTATGCCCACCTAGAACGTCGGTTGGAGCTGTACTTCGGGCGCAAGGAAGCTTATATCCGGAAAAAAATCGTTTAAAAATCTCAGCACAATCGGAGTTGCGGATCTTCGGGAATATAAGAAACGGTTTTCGACCAGATCTGGGGAACGTGAAACAGAGAGAGACAGAGAGACAGATCCAATCTCGGAGGGGCTCTCGCCCCTCCCATGCCATGGAGACAAAGGACCAGAGGGGGACCCTTCTCCCACCTAGGGAGGAGGCCAAGGAAAAATAAGAAGGAGGGGGGCTCTCTCCCCCTCGCTTCCGGTGGCGTCGGAGTGCCACCGGGGCAACGATCGGGATGGCGATCTACATCAACTATCATGCTACCGTCCACACCAACTCTCCCCCCCCCCTCTATGCAGCGGTGTAACCTCTCTATTCCCGCTGTAATTCTCTGCTTAAACAAGGTGCTCAACTCCATATATTATTTCCCAATGATATTTGGCTATCCTATGATGTTTGAGTAGATCTATTTTGTCCTACGGGCCTATCGGTGAAATTGCTATGGTTGGTTTAATTTGCTTGTGGTTATGTTGTTGTCCTTTGGTGTCCATCATATGAGCGCACGTGTGGATCACACCATCGGGTTAGTTGTATGCTGATAGGACTATGTATTGGAGGGCAAGGGTGACAACAGCTTCAGCATGACATAGAAATTGATACATATGGGATTGAAGGGGGACCAATATATCTTAAGGCTATGGTTGGGTTTTACCTTAATGAATGATACTAGTTGCGGATGCTTGCTAGAGTTTCAATCATAACTGCATAGAATTTCAAGTAAGGGACGATATGCTAGCAGTGGCCTCTCCCACATATAAACTTGCTATCAATCTAGTAACATAGTTGATGGCCTATGGACAAATAATTCTCTTGTGTTACAAAAAGCTCGCTACTACACTACATTTATTGTCTTGCAACCTATTTCGAGTTCCCACAAAGTACTCCTAGTTTTATACTTGTTTCCGGTAAAGCAAACGTTAAGTGTGCGTAGAGTTGTATCGGTGGTCGGTAGAACTTGAGGTAATATTTATTCTACCTTTAGCTCCTCGTTGGGTTCGACACTCTTACTTATCGAAAAAGGCTACAAATAATCCCCTATACTTGTGGGTTATCAGCTTCCATGCTCGCCTCTTCTTGGTAGTAATCTCTCGACCCAGAACTCATGAGGGCAATGGCACATGCAAGGGAACGACGATGAATGAGTTTTTTATTTTTGTGGATGAGGAATTGAGGAAGAATGTGCAGTCATCTTGGAGTAGGTATTATTTATAATCGAGTACTAATACTCCTAAGTGGGAAACCGTTTAGTTTTTGATCGGTGTGAACAGGTTTGCAATTTGGAATGTGACGGGCAAGCTCAAAATTTATTGACGGTTCTACAATTTCTAAGTGCAGCAATATTCCCGGACCGCGTAACATGGGCACGCGTTCTCGGCCGCATACGTGGCGTCTGCATCATAGGGTACACCACAATAGGCAACGTCAGCACATGTTTTGTTCCATCAACCGTGCATGCTCGTTATCACCATCGCGCACGCTTATTTTAATTAAAATGTGTGCTCGTCTAGCGCACACACGTTGATCTGTCTAACTATTTTTGTTTGTTGTGGCTAATCGCAAACAGTTCATCCGTGTGAAGTTTATACCGTCAATCGCAGACACCTTGATCTGATTGACCTTTTCTATTGTGTTGCCTAATCGCAAATAGTTCATCCGTCTAAACTGTATGCCCTCAACCACACACACCCTCATCTGGCTGCCCGTTTCTGTTGTTCTGCCTCATCCTAAACAGTTAATCCGACTAAAATGTATGACGTATATCGAACACGCCTTCATTCGGCCGCCCATTTCTGTTCTTCTGCCTCATCTCAAACAGTTTGTTCAACTGAATCGTATACCCCGAATCGCACACGCAAATAAATCTGAACCATGTTTGATGTATCCACCATCGCAAACGTTTTGAGTCTTTTTTGATGGGTTTTTTACATCACCGTTTGCGATTAATGCATCACACACTGTTTCGTCGAAGGGTCTCTGATTGTAGTGTCACGTTAGTAGCAACCTGCAGTAGTGACCTCTTCGTCATATGGAGTGACAAATCTCAATCTTGATTCACACCAACTCAACAGACACCTTCGAAGATACATGTAGAGCATCTTTATGATCACCCAGTTACGTTGTGACGTTTGATAGCACACAAGGTATTCCTCTAGTATCTGGGAGTTGCATCATCTCATGGTCGAAGGAATATGTATTTGACATTAAGAAAGCAGTAGCAATAAACTGAACGATCATATGCTATGCTAATAGGTGGGTCTTGTCCATCACATCATTATCCTAATGATGTGATCCCGTTATCAAGTGACAACACATGTCTATGGTTAGGAAACCTTAACCATCTTATAATCAACGAGCTAGTCCAGTGGAAGCTCACTAGGGACACGGTATTTGTTTATGTATCCACACATGTATTTAAGTTCCCGGTCAATACAATTCTAGCATGAATAATAAACATTTATCATGATTAAGGAAATATAATAATAACCACTTAATTATTGCCTCTAGGGCATATTTCCAACATTCTTCCATTTGCACTAGAGTCAATAATCTGGATTGCATAGTAATGAATCTAACACCCCTGGAGTCTTAGTGTTGATCATATTTTGCCCATAGAAGAGGTTTAGTCAACGGGTCTGTCACATTCAGATCTGTATGTACTTTGCAAATTTCTATGTCTCCATCCTTGACCTTTTCACAAATGGAGTTGAAGCGTCTCTTGATGTGTTTGGTTCTCTTGTGAAACCTGGACTCCTTCGCGAAGGAAATTGCTCCAGTGTTGTCACAAAATATTGTCATTGGACCCGATGCACTGGGTATTACACCTAGATCGGATATGAACTCCTTCATCCAGACTCCTTCATGCACTGCTTTCGGAAGCAACTATGTACTCCGCTTCACACGTAGATCCCGCACGACGCTCTGCTTGGAACTGCACCAACTGACAGCTCCACCATTCAATATAAATATGTATCCGGTTTGTGACTTAGAGTCATCCGGATCTGTGTCGAAGCTAGCATCAATGTAACCCTTTACAACGAGCTCTTCGTCACCTCCATAAAAGAGAAACATATCCTTGGTCCTTTTCAGGTACTTCAAGATATTCTTGACCCTTGTCCAGTGATCCACTCCTGGGTTACTTTGGTACGTACCTCCCTACAAAACTTATGGCAAGGCACACATCAGGTCTGGTACACAGCATGGCATACATTATAGATGTTGGAAATATGCCCTAGAGGCAATAATAAAATGGTTATTATTATATTTCCTTGTTCATGATAATTGTCTAGTGTTCATTGTATTATCCGGAAATCGTAATACATGTGTGAATACATAGACCACAACATGTCCCTAGTGAGCCTCTAGTTGAATAGCTCGTTGATCAATGGATGGTTACGGTTTCCTGACCATGGACATTGGATGTCATTGATAACGGGATCACATCATTAGGAGAATGATGTGATGGACAAGACCCAATCCTAAGCCTAGCACAAGATCGTGTAGTTCGTATGCTAAAGCTTTTCCAATGTCAAGTATCCTTTCCTTAGACCATGAGATTGTACAACTCCCGGATACCGTAGGAGTACTTTGGGTGTGCCAAACGTCACAACGTAACTGGGTGGCTATAAAGGTACACTACGGGTATCCTCGAAAGTATCTGTTGGGTTGGCACGAATCGAGAGTGGGATTTGTCACTCTGTAATGTATGACGGAGAGGTATCTCTGGGCCCACTCGGTAAGACATCATCGTAATGTGCTCAATGTGACTAAGGGGTTGGTCACGGGATGATGTGTTACGGAATGAGTAAAGAGACTTGCCATAACGAGATTGAACAAGGTATCGTTATACCGACGATCGAATCTTGGGAAAGTACTATACCGGTAGACAAAGGGAATTGTATACGGGATTGATTGAATCCCCGACATCGTGGTTCATCCGATGAGATCATCGTGGAACATGTGGGAGCCAATATGGGTATCCAGATCCCGCTATTGGTTATTGACCGGAGAGGTTTCTCGGTCATGTCTGCATGGTTCCCGAACCCGTAGGGTCTACACCCTTAAGGTTCGGTGATGCTAGAGTTGTTATGGGAATAGTATGTGGTTACCGAAGGTTGTTCGGAGTCTTAGATGAGATCCTGGATGTGACGAGGAACTCCGAAATGGTCCGGAGGCGAAGATCGATATATTGGACGAACAGTATTGGAGTCCGGAATTGTTCCAGGGGTACCGGGTGACGGCCAGCGTGTCCGAAAGTGGTTTCGGAGGCCCCGTCAAGTGTTGGGGGCCTTATGGGCCAATGGGAGGGGCACATCAGCCCACTAAGGGGCTGAGAGCCCCTCCCACCCCATCTCATGTAACCTGGAGAGGTGGGGGCGCCTTCCCTAGGGCAGCCGCCCCTCCCGGCTTGGGGGGCAAGTTTCCTAGGGGTGGGGGCGCCCAAACCCATCTAGGGTTTCCCATGTGGCCGCCGCCCCTCCCCTAGGGAAATCCTAGGGCGCCTCCTCCTTCCCCCTTCCCCCTATATATATATAGAGAGAGAGAGGGCAGCCGCACCCCTTCCCTTGCGCAGCCCTCTTCCCCTCCCAACTCCTCCTCTTCCTCCATAGAGCTTGGTGAAGCCCTGCCGGAGAACTGCAAGCTCCACCACCACGCCGTCGTGCTGTCGGAGCTCTTCCCCAACTTATCCTCCCCCTTGATGGATCAAGAAGGAGGAGACATCCCCGGGCTGTACGTGTGTTGAACGCGGAGGCGCCGTTGTTTGGCGCTTAGATCGGAATCGACCGCGATCTGAATCGCTGCATGTACGACTCCACCAACCGCGTTCTTGTAACGCTTCCGCATCGCGATCTTAAGGGTATGAAGATGCACTCCCTCCCTCTCGTTCCTAGTAAACTCCATAGATGGATCTTGGTGATGCGTAGGAATTTTTTTTGTTTTCTGCAACGATCCCCAACAGTGGCATCATGAGCTAGGTCTATGCGTAGTTACTATGCACGAGTAGAACACAAGTTGTTGTGGGCGTAGATCATGTCAATTTACTTGCCGTTACTAGTCTTATCTTGATTCGGAGGCATCGTGGGATGAAGCGGCCCGGACCGACCTTACACGTACGCTTACGTGAGACAGGTTCCACCGACTGACATGCACTAGTTGCATAAGGTGGCTAGCGGGTGTCTGTCTCTCCTACTTTAGTCGGATCGGATTCGATGAAAAGGGTCCTTATGAAGGGTAAATAGAAATTGGCATATCACGTTGTGGTTTTCGGCGTAGGTAAGAAACATTCTTGCTAGATACCTATGGCAGCCACGTAAAACTTGCAACAACAATTAGAAGACGTCTAACTTGTTCTTGCAGCATGTGTCGTGTGATGTGATATGGCCAAAAGGATGTGATGAATGATATATATGTGATGTATGAGATTGATCATGTTCTTGTAATAGGAATCACAACTTGCATGTCGATGAGTATGACAACCGGCAGGAGCCATAGGAGTTGTCTTATTTTATTGTATGACATGTGTGTCATTGAAAACGCCATGTAATTACTTTATTTTATTGCTAACCGTTAGCCATAGTGGTAGAAGTAATGTTTGGCGAGACAACTTCATGAAGACACGATGATGGAGATCATGGTGTCATGCCGGTGACGATGATGATCATGGAGCCCCAAAGATGAAGATCAAAGGAGAAAAATGATATTGGTCATATCATGTCACTATTTGATTGCATGTGATGTTTATCATGTTTTACATCTTATTTGCTTAGAATGACGGTAGTAAATAAGATGATCTCTCACTAAAATTTCAAGAATTGTGTTCCCCCTAACTATGCACCGTTGCTAAGGTTCGTTGTTCCGAAGCACCACGTGATGATCGGGTGTGATAGGTTCTAACGTTCGCATACAACGGGTGTAAGCCAGATTTACACACGTGATACACTTAGGGTTGACTTGACGAGCCTAGCATGTACAGACATGGCCTCGGAACACGGAAGACCGAAAGGTCGAACATGAGTCGTATAGAAGATACGATCAACATGAAGATGTTCGCCGTTGATGACTAGTCCGTCTCACGTGATGATCGGACATGGCCTAATCAATTCGGATCATGTATCACTTAGATGGCTAGAGAGATGTCTATCTGAGTGGGAGTTCATTAAATTTGTTTAGATGAACTTAATTGTCATGAACATAGTCTAAAATCTTTACAATATGTCTTGTAGATCCAATGGCCCACGCTAATGTTGCCCTCAACTTCAACGCGTTCCTAGAGAAAATCAAGCTAAAAGACGATGGTAGCAACTATACGGATTAGGTCCGTAACTTGAGGATCATCCTCATAGCTGCCAAGAAAGCATATGTCCTTGAAGCACCGCTAGGTGATGCACCCGTTTTCCCAGCAACTCAAGACGTTATGAACACCTGGCAGTCGCGTAGTGATGATTACTCCTTGGTTCAGTGCGGCATGCTTTATAGCTTAGAATCGGGGCTCCAAAAGCGTTTTGAGCAGCACGGAGCATATGAGATGTTCCAAGAGCTGAAAATGGTTTTCCAAGCTCATGCCCGAGTCGAGAGATATGAAGTCTCCGACAAGTTCTACAGTTGTAAGATGGAGGAGAATAGTTCTGTCAGCGAGCATATACTCAAAATATATGGGTTACATAACCACTTGTCTCAGCTGGGAGTTAATCTCCCAGATGATGCGGTCGTTGACAGAATCCTTCAGTCGCTCCCACCTAGCTACAAGAGCTTCGTGATGAACTTCAATATGCAAGGGATGGAGAAGTCCATTCCCGAGGTATATTCAATGCTGAAATCAGCGGAGGTGGAGATCAAGAAAGAACATCAAGTGTTGATGGTGAATAAAACCACTAAGTTCAAGAAAGGCAAGGGTAAGAAGAACTTCAAGAAGGACGGCAAACGAGTTGCTGCGCCCGGTAAGCCAGTTGCTGGGAAGAAGCCAAAGAATGGACCCAAGCCTGAGACTGAGTGCTTTTATTGCAAGGGAACGGGTCACTGGAAGCGGAACTGCCCCAAATACTTAGCAGATAAGAAGGCCGGCAAAGTCAAAGGTATATATGATATACATGTTATTGATGTGTACCTTACCAGCGCTCGTAGTAGCTCCTGGGTATTCGATACCTGATGCGGAGCATCCCACGATCATCCCCATGTTCACTTCGACGAGACCTCAAGTACACACCATTGGACACAAGGTTAACTCGCTCCTCTCCGAACCTCCACTTTCTACATGCGAGACATGGCTACTACCTCAAATATATGTGCTATGCATGACCAGGAACCAAGAGGGAGGCCATGGAACACCTAGGAGCATTGGACAAGATGGCGATGACAAGTCCGATGATCAAACGGAGAAGCTGCTGGAAAAGCTACAGGCTCCGGACGTCCGGCCTCTACCGGACGACCGGCGACTCCCAGGCGACCCGGACGTCCGTGACTTCGACGACAGAGGGAAAATAGCGGAAGTCCGAAGACTTCCGGACGTCCGTACCCTCGCGAGCCACCGGACGTCCGATGGCCGTCGGATGTTCGCTACATTCTGTCTGCGCACAGTTATCGGGCCAGAGGCCCATGTATCCCTCTCCCACTTACCCCTTTGTGGCCCTAGACTATATATACTCCTCCACCTCCTCCTAGTTAGGGTTAGCTTAGGTTTAGCTCATTTGAGACAGAGCTTTGCTCATCCACTAGCGGTTCATCTCCTTGTGAGTGACTGCGGCCCCTCCACGGAGAAGATCCACACGGATTCAAGACCTCCTTCACGGAGAAGATCCCGCGGGATATCCCAAGACCACCTCACGGAGAAGAACCGATTACCCTTTGTATCGTCCCTTGTTGATCATGGATCTTGTATCTCTTTGTGTTTCGAGGATCTAGCATATGTGTGACTTGTTCTTGTTGGTTTGAGTGAATCTCTCGTGTTTCCCCTCGTGTTCCCTCTCATGTTCTTTGTGTTCTTCGTGGGATCCCCTTCATTTCGTGAAAGATCGGCCACCTAGGGTTCCACCCTACGTCATATGGTATCATGAGCCACGTTTCTCACGAATTTGGAGCCCCCTCCACCATTTTCTAGCCTTCTTTTCTGTGATTTCGTCCTAAAATTCGAAAATCCCCACCAAAAATAGCCCCAAATTTTTTTGTGATATGTTGGTTTGATGATGTTTTGTTGATTTTGATCCATGGATTTGCTTGGTTTCAAGTGGATCTAGCATTTCCCCAAGTTTCCCCATCTTTCATCCACGAAATCTCATCAATTTCGAGCCCAAAATCTCCATTTCCGCCCAAAATCGCGTCCCGAAACTCGCATCCCGCGTTGACCCCAACCCACCGGACGTCCGCAACTCACCGGACGGCCGGCACCACCCAACAGAATGAAATTAGCGGATTTCCGAGCCCGACCGGATGTCCGGTCACCGGTCGTCCGTCACTTTCCGGACGTCCGGTACCTGTAGTTTCAGACTTCGGCTGATTTTTGTTTTGGTCATAATTAATTCATCCGAACTCCGATTTTGACGTTCTTTAGCTTGTTTTGTAGCTCTTGACATTCCCCATACCATAAAAATAGTACCATCATCATTTGAATCCGTAAAAGTTTGTAAAATTTGGCAAGTTCGCCTAGGCCTTCCACCATATCATCCGCCTAGCCACCATAGCCTTCCGCAACCTAACCCATTTTGATCCCCATATCATTTGTGGCTGCTTGAGTAGTGATTTGAGTCTCCTAAGGTGTTTAGGATACTTAGGGATAATTGCTTCTTCATCAACCACCACCACCACTTCCGCATAGTCTAGCCCACTATACATTACCAACCCAACTTAACCCAATTTTGTTGAGCTTGTTTGAGTTGTGGCTTGTGTCTCCTAAGGTGTTTAGGCTACCTAGGGACCGTGACTTCAACTCCGACATCGTATATAGCCCATCATTCCACTTTCGCAACCACCGCCGCTTTTCCGCTACCACCATTTGACATTTGTCCTTGAGATTTTGAGTTGTGGTTTTTCCGTTTCCTAAGGTGTTTCGGCTAATTAGGAATGGGTCTACATCAAGAGCACCACCTCTCATCATCGACACGGACGGTAACTTCGACGACATCATAGTATATTCCCTTGCAATTGCATTGGTAACCCCTAGCTCATTTTTGCGTCACTTACCTATCGAGACTAGCCATTTGAGTATTGCCGGCAACGTGACTTGTGCACATTAGTGATCATACTTCCCATATCATACATACCATATCATATTGGTATCATCATATCATCCCTTGTGTCACAAGATTGTTCCCGCATATACACAATTGCTATCTTAGTTTGTGCATTTCGCATCGTGGCCATATCAAAAAATTAAATAAGCTTTTAAGCAAAAGAGCCACAAAGAAGCTTGTAATCAAGAGCCATAGCATCACAAAATATCATATCATACTTGATCATCTTGGATCATCTTGTGCTAAAAGCACCGGAACATCATACATACAATAGCATACTTGTGATAGGAAGTCGCTACATTTTGTCTCATATAGGTAGTGCACAAGTTCGTATCCGCCTATTGAGCAATCGGCTAGCGTCTCTCTAGTGTTGTGCGACAAGAGCATTTTCCGTGGATTCCACATTTTCCACTCAACCCTTGGTTGCACAACCACATTTATCTATCCGTGTGTGTGTTTCCGTGTGCCGCCCATATTGCTATTGGTCTACTTGTTTCACTTGCGAATTTGTGAATCTCTTTCAACTTTATTGACTCTTGCTAACATTTTGCATCAAATTTTTGTGCCACTAGCCTCACCGAGCTCCACCATAAGCTTTACTTGTGTAGGTGTGAGAAACCGACAAGAATTGGTACCAATTGTGCTATTTTCTTGTTCCACATTTGAGTGATCATTGATCCATCTTCAACGTCGGTCAAGGTACATTTGATATAGTTCTTCTCTTTCTCCCACTCATACTTGCTAGCGTCTTGTGATGGATAGGCAAGGCATTTCATCTCCGGTCTTCGACATCGACGGCGCGAACAATGACATCCACGCAAAAACCATCGGACTACAACGAGCAATGCAAGAGCGCTTGGGCAACATCGCCATCGAACTACGACACTCCGAGACAAGGAGAATGGCTTCCTTCAATGACATGTGTGACTCCTTCAACAAACAAATGGCGGAGCTCCGACACTTGGTGGTCGATTACAAGTCTTCTTCCCCTTCGTCATCCTCTCGGCGGCGACGTTCAAGTCACAAGTCTTCAGAGCGCAAACACGATGCAAGTGCAAGTCGTCCACGTCCACACCGCCATGGAGACCATCAACATCATCATGAAGGGCAACTCACCTCCAAGCATCAAGTGCATGACGACGACGAACGACATCTTCCACAAACTCTAGCACGACAATGACACCATCATCATGAAAATGCTCACCAAGCGCAAACATACAAGCCCGAAGACGCTCTACTTCACGCCAAGCCCAAGGTTCAGGAGCACATAAGAAGACCGCGAGACAAGCACCCCCAAGACGGAGCTACGGCTACAACCACCACTTCGGCATCTTCGCCAAGTGCTATCAAGGCATCTTCGCCTTTGGACGTACGACATATTCGCCTACTTCCCATGAGTTCGCCTACATCGACGTCTTCATCATCAAGGCGATCATCTACGAGCGACGGCGACAAGACGGTCGAGCATGGGCCATCCCCTTCGACCAAGGCGACGAGCATGAACCTCTTCGACACCATGAAGACGGCGCCCATATTTGACTCCTACTCCGCGTCAAGCTATGTGAGCAAGCATGAGACCTTCTCTTTGACCTCGGAGGAGCGTGATAATTTGGCACATCCCACGGCATTCATCTTTGGAGGCATTATGGATGAGGAAGTTGAGCATGGAGACTATTGCACGTACACCTCTTCGATATCCACATATGATGAGATGCCCCAATTCCCATGTGAGGAGAGCCACCACCACATGAGTGATACGAGTGACTCCACCATATGTGACCTTGAGAGCATTTCCCTTGAGAGGATGAGTGTGCCCACCACTAGCCCCACACATGAGAGCATACCACTTCTCCTATGTGAGGTTGAGAGCCATTTGAGTGACTCCACCAACCATACGAGTGAGAGCATCCACGAGGGAGTGAGTGAGCCACAACACTTAGTGAGTGAGGTAGTTGATAGGGAATGTGAGGCCACTATGATTTCTAGCGACTTAACCTTTGCTCCGAGTGTGTTTTCTTTGGTGCTAGGTCCCCTACATGACGACATGCCTACCCTCGATGAGTCCATACCTCCAATGGACAAACCAATGGCCATGGTGGAAGAAGATGCACCACCCACATGGTTCCATCATGATGAAGATGAGCACGATTGGATTTTCAACACCTCACCTACAACGCATGAGCGACGCTCTAAAGGTAACATAGGTGATGGTGCTTCTTTCGTCCCACTAGTGGACTATCTTACCAATGATTGCTTGCATGATGTTGACACACCTATTCCCATGCTTCATGCTAGTGCGACTTCATCATGTCATGACTTACCTATTTATGATGAATATGATGATGAGCATGTTGAGTTGCCTAGTTGTGATGCTATGCTCCATAGGATATCATGTGAAAATTCTTTTGCTCACATCATGTTCGACAACCCTTTAAACTTGTCATATGCTATGAGTGAGATCTCCCATATTGCATCATTTCAATCTCAACATAGTACCTATGCATGCCCCATTAAAGTAAATACCATTTGCACTTGTGGCATAGATGACAAGATGATGGTCATTGGCTTTTGTTTTTCATGCGATGATATTTCCATGCTTCCTTTACATGATTTGCGAAATTCATCTACTATGCCATGCCATGAACACATTGTTCCGAATATGCATTGTTTTGGATGTTGTCAATATTCTCCATGTGATGTTTCCACTAATGCTCATGAGGAGACCCCCATAGTTTCCTCATACATACTAGGAGATCTTGATGCATGCCATACCTTGCATGATTACCATGATTGTGTGCACCATATGCATTCCATGAATAATAATGCTCTACATATTTCTTGTGATGCATTACACAATTCGAGTCTCCATTATGCCATACATAACAGAAACCTCTCATGATGGATGACATGTTTCTATATCACGCATCTCATTTATTTGAGCATTGGCTTTTATGTGCTAACCAACACATGCACATGCGCATCATGATGGATGATGTGTACATATACCACGCACACACCATTTTTCCATTGTCTTTGTTTTGTGTAGGTACTCATGAACATTTGTCAACCTCACAATCCCATGAGTTGACAAAACGAGCTCTTGAGAGCAACGACGATTTGGGATCCCGTGGATTGTCCCTACCACTGTTCTCTTCACGCAACCACTACGTGCATCTCTTTTACTTGGCTCTCACACGACTATGGGCTATTTACCATTTGTCATCTTATGCCCATTTTATCGTGTTCACTTTGCATGCTATACCTCTTGATATGACTTTGCCATGCAATTGTGACCCTTTCTTGCCTTTACACATGATTCACCATTATGCTACTTATATGTGTATTTGCATGCTTGGTGGAGATACTTGTAGCTACTACCATGATTTCTTTGTGCCCCACGCTATTGATGCTTGTTGTGTTGGGAGAGTCATGATGCCATATTGCTATTTACATATGGCCTCTCGCCAATACATTGGTCCTATTTTCCTCATATCTTGCTTTCATGCTTGTGCTATGCCATGTGCATTATTCATGCCTACAATTTGCACACATGACATGCTTGCCATGATTACCTCTAGTACATTGCATCTTCGCACTACTAGCTTGTTTGACTTGATCAATATGATTGCTTGCTATATTGCATCACCCATGTTGCACTCTTACTTGCTTTCTTGGGTTGATGACATATATGTTCATGCCATTCACATGATTCACATTGATCATTGTCACTTGTCTCCATTAGTTGCATCTCTTATATTCCCTTGTATTGAGTGCAACCATGCTATGCCTATTGATATTGGAGACTTGGACACCTTACTTGTGATGCATGCTTGCTTGTTTGGGCCTAATGCCTTTGGTTGTTATCGCATCATATGCTTACATACCATGCCACATTCTCGTGTACTTTCGTATGATAAGAATGATGCAAGCACTTGTTGGGTATTTTCTCGCACGAATGCTAGGTTTTGCATTACGGCTAACCTCATTTGTTTTTCCGAGTGTTTGTCATGTTCTTTCATTTTGAAGGATTCACAAGGCGGTACCATCACGAGGCATCTTGGGCATGTGAAGGCATACACGTTGCGCGACACCAACACCTTCGAGAACATACATAAGGTGATTCTTTGTGAGACATCCTCACATATGCATATTGGATGGGCCATACTTTCATTGTTGTTTCCTTCTTGTTGTCTACATGATACATCTACGGGGTGGAGGACTGACATTAAAGATGGACCCTATGGATACAACACCGGTCTACCACTCTTGCCACGACATTGAGCAATGGTACAACACTACTCATGACAAATTTGCATCTTATGCATGGATTGACTCACATTATGATTGCCTTGTTGCATCGTGTATCCCCATGTCATCCATGATATATGAGCTTGTGCATTTCCTTAGCAAATTTGCCGTGATCTTTCTTGATGGCATATTCATACATAATGATCACTTTGCCCATCATCAATTGCATGATCACATAGTCATATTGAGCATCGATTACCATGTTCATGCATTTGATACACCGTCCCATTATGACATCATTTTGCACAATGGTTGCATTGATCAATATCACAACACCTTTTTGTGCACCATGAATGACTTCGCTCACATGAATGCTTTACATGTCATTGTACATCTTTTAGATAAGCATCATGCGTCTTGCCACACCCAACCTTGTCAAATGGACTCATTCTTACATGATGGACACTTTGTGTGCACTAACCATTGTATTTCCGAGTGTCATTTGTGTTTGCTCTTTTTGCATATATACCACTCCGATGACACCTTGGACTACTTGGATTGCACCATGTCCTCAACTCCGTCCGACTACAAGTCCGTCCACGACAACCGTTTCCATGGTGATGAGCTTATTGATCCGAGGTCGGATCTTTCCCAGGGGGGATATGATGCGGAGCATCCCATGATCATCCCCATGTTCACTTCGACGAGACCTCAAGTACACACCATTGGACACAAGGTTAACTCGCTCCTCTCCGAACCTCCACTTTCTACATGTGAGACATGGCTACTACCTCAAATATATGTGCTATGCATGACTAGGAACCAAGAGGGAGGCCATGGAACATCTAGGAGCATTGGACAAGATGGCGAGGACAAGTCCGAGGATCAAACGGAGAAGCTGCTGGAAAAGCTACAGGCTTCGGACGTCCGGCCTCTACTGGACGATCGACGACTCCCAGGCGACCGGACGATCGGCGACTCCCAGGCGACCGGACGACCGGAGGACACCGGACGTCTGTGAATTCAACGACAGAAGGAAAATAGCAGAAGTCCGAAGACTTCCGGACGTCCGGACCCTCGCGAGCCACCGGACGTCCGGTAGTCGTCGGACGTCCGCTACATGATGTCTGTGCACAGTTATCGGGCCAGAGGCCCAAGTATCCCTCTCCCACTTACCCCTTCGTGGCCCTAGACTATATATACTCCTCCAACT
Source organism: Secale cereale (assembly GCA_902687465.1). Lineage (NCBI taxonomy): Eukaryota > Viridiplantae > Streptophyta > Magnoliopsida > Poales > Poaceae > Secale > Secale cereale. The sequence goes on from LR738709.1 coordinate 494,660,345, forward strand.
CCTCCTAGTTAGGGTTAGCTTAGGTTTAGCTCATATGAGAGAGAGCTTTGCTCATCAACTAGTGGTTCATCTCCTTGTGAGTGACTGCGGCCCCTCCACGGAGAAGATCCACACGAATTCAAGACCTCCTTCACAGAGAAGATCCCGCGGGATATCCCAAGACCTCCTCACGGAGAAGAACCGGTTACCCTTTGTATCATCCCTTGTTGATCATGGATCTTGTATCTCTTTGTGTTTCGAGGATCTAGCATATGTGTGACTTGTTCTTGTTGGTTTGAGTGAATCTCTCGTGTTTCCCCTCATGTTCCCTCTCGTGTTTTTTGTGTTCTTTGTGGGATCCCCTCCATTTCGTGAAAGATCTGCCACCTAGGGTTCCACCCTACATCAATACCGGTGCAGTTGCTCACATTTGTAACTCAAAGCAGGAGCTGTGGAATAAGCAGAGACTGGCGAAGGATGAGGTGACGATGCGCGTCGGGAATGGTTCCAAGGTCGATGTGATCGCCGTCGGCACGCTACCTCTACATCTACCTTTAGGATTAGTTTTAAAACTCAATAATTGTTATTTAGTACCAGACTTGAGCATGAACATTGTATCCGGATCTCATTTGATGCGAGATGGATACTCATTTAAATCTGAGAATAATGGTTGTTCTATTTATATGAGAGAAATGTTTTATGGTCATGCCACGCTGGTCAATGGTTTATTTTTATTGAATCTCGAACGTGATGTTACACATATTCATAGTGTGAATGCCAAAAGATGTAAGGTTGATAATGATAGTCCCACATACTTGTGGCACTGCCGCCTTGGTCATATTGGTGTGAAACGTATGAAGAAGCTCCATGCAGATGGACTTTTGGAGTCTCTTGATTATGAATCATTTGACACGTGCGAACCATGCCTCTTGGGCAAGATGACCAACACTCCGTTCTCTGGAATAATGGAGCGAGCAACCAACTTGCTGGAAATCATACATACCGATGTGTGCGGTCTAATGAGTGTTGAAGCTCGCGGTCGCTATCGTTATTTTCTCACCCTCACTGATGACTTAAGTAGATATGGGTATGTCTACTTAATGAAACACAAGTCTGAGACCTTTGAAAAGTTCAAGGAATTTCATAATGAGGTTGAGAATCAATGTGACAGAAAAATAAAGTTCTTACGATCAGATCGTGGAGAAGAATATTTAAGTCACGAATTTGGCACGCACCTAAGGAAATGTTGAATTGTTTCACAATTGACGCCACTTGGAACACCTCAACGTAATGGTATATTCGAACGTCGTAATCATACTCTGTTGGACATGGTGCGATCTATGATGTCTCTTACCGACTTACCGCTATCATTTTGGGGTTATGCTTTAGAGACTGCTGCATTCACTTTAAATAGGGCACCATCTAAATCCATTGAGACGACACCGTATGAACTATGGTTTGGTAAGAAACCTAAGTTGTCGTTTCTAAAAGTTTGGGGATGCGATGCTTATGTCAAGAAACTTCAACCTGAAAAGCTCGAACCCAAATCGGAAAAATGCGTCTTCATAGGATACCCTAAAGAAACTATTGGGTATACCTTCTACCTCAGATCCGAATGCAAGGTCTTTGTTGCCAAGAATGGATCCTTTCTAGAGAAAGAGTTTCTCTTGAAAGAAATAAGTGGGAGGAAAGTGGAACTCGATGAGGTGATTGTCACCCCTCTCGAACCGGAAAGTAGCGCAGCGCAGGAAGATGTTTCTGTGGTGCCTGCACCGACTAGAGAGGAAGTTAATGATAATGATCATGAAGCTTCGGATCAAGTTACTACTGAACTTCGTAGGTCCATGAGGACACGTTCTGCACCAGAGTGGTACGGCAACCCTGTCCTGGAAATCATGTTGTTAGACAACGGTGAACCTTCGAACTATGAAGAAGCGATGGCGGGCCCGGATTCCAACAAATGGCTAGAAGCCATGAAATCCGAGATAGGATCCATGTATGATAACAAAGTATGGACTTTGGTTGACTTGCCCGATGATCGGCGAGCCATAGAAAATAAATGTATCTTTAAGAAGAAGACTGACGCGGATGGAAATATGACCATCTATAAGGCTCGGCTTGTCGCTAAGGGTTATCGACAAGTTCAAGGAATTGACTACGATGAGACTTTCTCTCCCGTAGCGATGCTGGAGTCCATCCGAATCATGTTAGCAATTGTCGCATTCTATGATTATGAGATATGGCAAATGGATGTTAAAACGGCATTCCTTAACGGCTTCCTTAAGGAAGAACTGTATATGATGCAGCCGGAAGGTTTTGTCGATCCTGAGAATGCTAATAAGGTATGCAAGCTCCAGCGCTCCATCTATGGGCTGGTGCAAGCATCGCGGAGTTGGAACATTCGCTTTGATGAGGTGATCAAAGCGTTCGGGTTCATACAGACTTATGGAGAAGCCTGTATTTACAAGAAAGTGAGTGGGAGCTCTGTAGCATTTCTCATATTATATGTGGATGACATATTGCTGATGGGAAATGATGTAGAACTCTTGGAAAGCATAAATGCCTACTTGAATAAGTGTTTTTCAATGAAGGACCTTGGAGAAGCTGCTTACATATTAGGCATCAAGATCTATAGAGATAGATCAAGACGCCTCATTGGTCTTTCACAAAGCACATACCTTGACAAGATATTGAAGAGGTTCAATATGGATCAGTCCAACAAACTGAGCGCAGCTCAATGCCCGACCTCGGCAGAAGATACAGAAAAGATGAGTGTCATCCCCTATGCCTCAGCCATAGGTTCTATTATGTATGTCATGCTGTGTACCAGACCTGATGTGAACCTTGCCATAAGTTTGGTGGGGAGGTACCAAAGTGATCCCGGTATGGAACACTGGACAACGATCAAGAACATCCTGAAGTACCTGAAAAGGACTAAGGATATGTTTCTCATTTATGGAGGTGACGAAGAGCTTGTTGTAAAGGGTTACGTCGATGCTAGCTTCGACACAGATCTGGATGACTCTAAGTCACAAACCGGATACGTGTATATTTTGAATGGTGGGGCAGTCAGCTGGTGCATTTGCAAGCAAAGCGTCGTGGTAGGATCTACATGTGAAGCGGAGTACATAGCTGCTTCCGAAGCAGCACAGGAAGGAGTCTGGATGAAGGAGTTCATCTCCGACCTAGGAGTTATTCGAAGCGCGTCGGGCCCGATGACTCTCTTCTGTGACAACACTGGAGCTATTGCCATTGCCAAGGAGCCCAGGTTTCACAAGAAGACCAAGCACATCAAACGCAGTTTCAACTCCATCCAAAATTATATTCAAGATGGAGACATAGATATTTTTAAAGTGCATACGGATCTGAATGTCGCAAATCCATTGAATAAACCTCTTCCACAAGCAATACATGATCAACACCAGAACTCTATGGGTGTTCGATTCATCACAATGTAACTAGATTATTGACTCTAGTGCAAGTGGGAGACTATTGGAAATATTCCCTAGAGGCAATAATAAAATGGTTATTATTATATTTCCTTGTTCATGATAATTGTCTAGTGTTCATTGTATTATCTGGAAATCGTAATACATGTGTGAATACATAGACCACAACATGTCCCTAGTGAGCCTCTAGTTGACTAGCTCGTTGATCAATGGATGGTTACGGTTTCATGACCATGGACATTGGATGTCATTGATAACGGGATCACATCATTAGGAGAATGATGTGATGGACAAGACCCAATCCTAAGCCTAGCACAAGATCGTGTAGTTCGTATGCTAAAGCTTTTCCAATGTCAAGTATCCTTTCCTTAGACCATGAGATTGTGCAACTCCCAGATACCGTAGGAGTACTTTGGGTGTGCCAAACGTCACAACGTAACTGGGTGGCTATAAATGTACACTACGGGTATCCTCGAAAGTAACTGTCAGGTTGGCACGAATCGAGATTGGGATTTGTCACTCCGTATGACGGAGAGGTATCTCTGGGCCCACTCGGTAAGACATCATCGTAATGAGCTCAATGTGACTAAGGGTTTGGTCACGGGATGGTGTGTTAAGGAATGAGTAAAGAGACTTGCTGTAACGAGATTGAACAAGGTATCGGTATACCGACGATTGAATCTCGGGCAAGTACTATACCGGTAGACAAAGGGAATTGTATACGGGATTGATTGAATCCCCGACATTGTGGTTCATCCGATGAGATCATCGTGGAACATGTGGGAGCCAATATGGGTATCCAGATCCCGCTATTGATTATTGGCCGGAGAGGTTTCTCGGTCATGTCTGCATGGTTCCCGAACCCGTAGGGTCTACACACTTAAGGTTCGGTGACGCTAGAGTTGTTATGGGAATAGTATGTGGTTACCGAAGGTTGTTCGGAGTCCCGGATGAGATCCCGGACATGACGAGGAACTCCGGGATGGTCTGGAGGCGAAGATCGATATATTGGACGAAGGGTATTGGAGTCCGGAATTGTTTCGGGGGTACCAGGTGACGACCAGTGTGTCCGAAAGTGGTTTCGGAGGCCCCGTCAAGCGTTGGGGGGCCTTATGGGCCAAGGGGAGGGGGCACATCATCCCACTAAGGGGCTGAGCGCCCTCCCACCCCATCTCACATAACCTGGAGAGGTGGGGGCGCCTCCCCTAGGGCAGCCGCCCCTCCCGGCTTGGGGGGCAAGTTTCCTAGGGGTGGGGGCGCCCAAACCCATCTAGGGTTTCCCCCGTGGCCACCGCCCTTCCCCTAGGGAAACCCTAGGGCGTCTCCTCCTTCCCCCTTCCCCCTATATATAGTGAGGGAGAGAGAGGGCAGCCGCACCCCTTCCCTGACGTAGCCCTCTTCCCCTCCCAACTCCTCCTCTTCCTCCATAGAGCTTGGTGAAGCCCTGTCGGAGAACTGCAAGCTCCACCCCCACGCTGTCGTGCTGCCGGAGCTCTTCCCCAACTTCTCCTCCCCCCTTGCTGGATCAAGAAGGAGGAGACGTCCCTGGGCTGTACATGTGTTGAACACGGAGGCGCCGTTGTTCGGCGCTTAGATCGGAATCAACCGTGATCTGAATTGTTGCGTGTACGACTCCACCAACCGAGTTCTTGTAACGCTTCCGCATCGCGATCTTCAAGGGTATGAAGATGCACCCCAACAATAGAGCCTATCGCTGAGGCATAGGGAATGTTTTTCATTCTCTCTCTATCTTCTATCATGGTCAGACTTTGAGTCTTACTCAATTTTATACCTTGCAACACAGGCAAGAATCCTTTCTTTGAATAGTCCATCTTGAACTTCTTCATAACTTTGTCAAGGTATGTGCTTTGTGAAAGTCCAATTAAGTGTCTTGATCTATCCTTGTAGATCTTGATGCCCAATATGTAAGTAGCTTCACCGAGGTCTTTCATTGAAAAATTCATATTCAAGTATCCTTTTATGCTATCCAGAAATTATATATCATTTCCAATCAACAATATGTCATCCACATATAATATTAGAAATGCCACAGAGCTTCCACTCACTTTCTTGTAAATACAGGCTTCACCGTAAGTCTGTATAAAACCATATGCTTTGATCACCTCATAAAAGCATATATTCCAGATTCTTGCACCAGTCCAAAGATGGATCGCTGGAGTTTGCACACTTTGTTAGCACCTTTAGGATCGACAAAACCTTCTAGTTGCATCGTATACAACTCTTCCTTAAGAAACTCGTTAAGGAATGCAGTTTTGACGTCCATTTGCCAGATTTCATAATCATAAAATGTGGCAATTTCTAACATGATTCAGACAGACTTAAGCATCGCTAAGGGTGAGAAAGTCTCATCGTAGTCAATCCCTTGAACTTGTCAAAAACCTTTCGCAACAAGTCGAGCTTTGTAGATAGTGATATTACCATCAGCGTATATCTTCCTCTTGAAGATCCATTTATTCTCAATGGCTTGCCAATCATCGGGAAAGTCCACGAAAGTCCACACTTTGTTCTCATACATGGATCCTATCTTAGATTTCATGGCCTCAATCCATTTGTCGAAATCTGGGCTCATCATAGCTTCTTCATAGTTCGAAGGTTCACCGTTGTCTAACAACATGACTTCTAGGACAGCATTACCGTACCACTCTGGTGCGGTATGTCTTCTGGTCGACCTACGAGGTTGTTGGGAACATAGTATTTCAAAATTTTCCTACGATCACACAAGATCTACCTACGAGAAGCATAGCAACGACTGGGGAGAGTGTGTCCACGTACCCTCGTAGACCGAAAGCGGAAGCGTTTAGTAAGGCGGTTGATGTAGTCGAACGTCTTCGCGGTCCAACCGATCCAAGTACCGAACATACGGCACCTCCGCGTTCAGCACACGTTCAGCTCGATGACGTCCCACGAACTCTTGATCCAGTTGAGTGTCGCAGGAGAGTTTTGTCAGCACGACGGCATGGTGACGGTGATGATGAAGTTACCGGCGCAGGGCTTTGCCTAAGCACTGCAACGATATGACTGAGGTGTGTAACTGTGGAGGGGGCACCGCACACGGCTGGCAAATCAACTTGTGTGTTCTAGGGTGCCCCCTTGCCCGCGTATATAAAGGAGCAAGGGGAGGCCAGCCGACCCCTATGGTGCGCCCCAAGAGAGGGGTTCCTACTAGGAATAGGAATCCTATTCCTAGTAGGAATCCACCAAGAGGGAGAGGGGAAAGGAAGGAGAGGGAGAGGGAGAAGGCAAGGGGGGCGCCCCCTCCTAGTCCTATTTGGACTCAATGGGGAGGGGGCGCGCGGCCTGCCCTAGCCGCCCCTCTCTCTCTCTCCACTAAGGCCCATGTGGCCTATTATTTCCCGGGGGGTTCCGATAACCCTCCGGCACTCCGGTTTTATCCGAAACTTCTCCGGAACACTTTCGGTGTCCGAATATAGTCATCCAATATATCAATATTTATGTCTTGACCATTTCGAGACTCCTCGTCATGTCCGTGATCACATAAACTCATAATACCGATCATCATTGAACGTTAAGCGTGTGGACCCTACGGGTTCGAGAACTATGTAGACATGACCGATACTCATCTCTGTTCAATAACCAATAGCGGAACCTGGATGTTCATATTGGCTCCCACATATTCTACGAAGATCTTTATTAGTCAAAACCGCATAACAACATACGTTGTTCCCTTTGTCATTGGTATGTTACTTGCCCGAGATTCGATCATCGATATCATCATACCTAGTTCAATCTCGTCATCAGCAAGTCTCTTTACTCATTCCATAATACATCATCTCGTGACTAACTCATTAGTCGTTTGCTTGCAAGGCTTATTACGATGTGTATTACCGAGAGGGCCCAGAGATACCTCTCCGACACTCGGAGTGACAATTCATATTCTTGATCTATGCCAACACCACAAACACCTTCAGAGACACCTGTAGAGCATCTTTATAATCACCCAGTTACGTTGTGACGTTTTATAGCACACAAGGTGTTCCTCCGGTATTCAGGAGTTGCATAATCTCATAGTCATAGGAACATGTATAAGTCATGAAGAAAGCAATAGCATAAAAACTAAACAATCATATTGCTAAGCTAACGGATGAGTCTTGTCCATCACATCATTCTCCTAATGATGTGATCTCGTTGATCAAATGACAACTCATGTCTATGGTTAGGAAACATAACCATCTTTGATTGACAAGCTAGTCTAGTAGAGGCATACCAGGGACACTATGTTTTGTCTATGTATTCACACATGTATCAAGTTTCTGGTTAACACAATTCTAGCATGAATAAAAGACATTTATCATGATGTATAAGGAAATATAAATAACAACTTTGTTATTGCCTCTAGGGCATATTTTCTTCATTCTCCCACTTGCACTAGAGTCAATAATCTAGATTACATAGTAATGATTCTAACACCCATGGAGTCTTGGTGTTGATCATGTTTTTCTCGTGGTAGAGGCTTAGTCAATGGGTGTGCGACATTTAAATCCGTATGTATCTTGAAAATTTCTATTTCTCCCTCCTTGACTTGATCGCGGATGGAATTGAAGCGTCTCTTGATGTGCTTGGTTCTCTTGTGAAACCTGGATTCCTTTGCCAAGGCTATTGCTCCAGTGTTGTCACAAAAGATTTTCATTGGACCCGATGCACTAGGTATTACACCTAGACCGTATATGAACTCCTTCATCGAGACTCCTTTATTTCCTCCTTCCGAAGAAGCTATGTACTCCACTTCACACGTAGATCCCGCCACGACGCTCTACTTGGAACTGCACCAACGGACAGCTCCACCGTTCAACAAAAATACATATCCGGTTTGTGACTTGGAGTCATCCGGATCAGTGTCAAAGCTTGAATCGACGTAACCATTTACGACGAGCTCTTTGTCACCTCCATAAATGAGAAACATATCCTTTGTCCTTTTCAGGTACTTCAGGATGTTCTTAACCGCTGTCCAGTGATCCATTCCTGGATTACTTTGGTACCTCCCTGCTAAACTTATAGAAAGGCACACATCAGGTCTGGTACACAGCATTGCATGCATGATAGATCCTATGGCTGAGGCATATGGAATGACTTTCATTTTCTCTCTATCTTCTGCAGTGGTCGGGCATTGAGACTTACTCAACTTCACACCTTGTAACACAGACAAGAACCCTTTCCTTGACTGATCCATTTTGAACTTCTTCAAAACTTTATCAAGGTATGTGCTTTGTGGAAGTCCAATTAAGCGTCTTGATCTATCTCTATAGATCTTGATGCCCAAGATATAAGCAACTTCACCGAGGTCTTTCATTGAAAAATTCTTATTCAAGTATTCTTTTATGCCAAATAGAAATTCTATATCATTTCCAATCAACAATATGTCATCCACATATAATAACAGAAATGCTACAGAGCTCCCACTCACTTTCTTGTAAATACATGCTTCTCCAAAAGTCTGTATAAAACCATAAGCTTTGATCACTTCATCAAAGTGTATATTCCAACTCCGAGATGCTTGCACCAGTCTATTGATGGATCGCTGGAGCATGCATACTTTTTTAACACCTTTAGGATCGACAAAACCTTCTGGTTGCATCATATACAACTTCTCTTTGAGGTATCCATTAAGGAATGCAGTTTTGACATCCATTTGCCAGATTTCATAATCATAAAATGCGACAGTTGCTAATATGATTCGGACAGACTTAAGCATCGCTACGGGTGAGAAAGTCTCATCGTAGTCAACTCCTTGAACTTGTCGAAAACCTTTCGCAACATGTCAAGCTTTGTAGATAGTAACATTACCATCGGCGTCAGTCTTCCTCTTAAAAATCCATTTATTTTCAATGGCTTACCGATCATCGGGCAAGTCAACTGAAGTCCACACTTTGTTCTCATACATGGATCCCATCTCAGATTTCATGGCCTCAAGCCATTTTGCGGAATCTGGGCTCATCATCGCTTCCTCATAGTTCGTAGGTTCATCATGGTCTAGTAACATGACTTCCAGAACCGGGTTACCGTACCACTCTGGCACGGAACGCACTCTGGTTGACCTACTAGGTTCAGTAGTAACTTGATCTGAAGTTTCATGAAAATCATCATTAGCTTCCTCGCTGATTGGTGTAAGAATCACTGGAACTAGTTTCTGTGATGTACTACTTTCCAATTCGGGAGAAGGTACAATTACATCATCAAGTTCCACTTTCCTCCCACTCACTTCTTTTGAGAGAAACTCCTTCTCTAGAAAGAATCCATTCTTAGCAACGAATATCTTGCCTTCGGATCTGTGATAGACGGTGTACCCAACAGTTTCCTTTGGGTATCCTATGAAGACACATTTCTCCAACTTGGGTTCGAGCTTATCGGGTTGAAGCTTTTTCACATAAGCATCGCAGCCCCAAACTTTAAGAAATGACAACTTGGGTTTCTTGCCAAACCACAGTTCATAAGGTGTCGTCTCAACGGATTTAGATGGTACCTTATTTAACGTGAATGCAGATGTCTCTAAAGCATAACCCCAAAACGATAGTGGTAAATTAGTAAGAGACATCAAAGATGTTGGGGAACGTAGTATTTTAAAATTTTCCTACGATCACGCAAGATCTATCTACCAGATGCATAGCAACGAGAGGGAAGAGTGTGTCTACATACCCTCGTAGACCGGAAGCGGAAGCGTCAAGTGACGCGGTTGATGTAGTCGAACTTCTTCGCGATCCAACCGATCAAGCACCGAACGTACGGCACCTCCGCGTTCAGCACACGTTCAGCTTGATGACGTCCCACGAGCTCTTGATCCAGTTGAGCTTCACGGGAGAGTTTCACCAGCACGACGGCGTGGTGACATATATGATGTATCTACCGGCGCAGGGCTTCGCCTAAGCACTGCAACGGTATGACCGAGGTGTGTTTCTGTGGAGAGGGGCACCGCACACGGCTAAAACAATTCAACTTGTGTGTCTTTGGGTGCCCCCCTGCCCCCGTATATAAAGGAGCAAGGGGGGAGGCCGGCCGGCCCTCCTATGGTGCGGCTAGGGCTGCAATCCTACTAGGAATAGGATTGCAATCCTATTCCTAGTAGGAATCTACCAAAGAAGGAAAAGGGGGGAAGGAAAGAGAGGGAGAGGGAGAGGGAAAGAGGAGCCGCGCCCCCCTCCCTTAGTCCTATTCGGACTCTTCCTAGGGAGGGGGCGCGCCACCTCCTGGCTGCTGCCCTCTCTCTCCCCTATGGCCCACCAGGGCCCATCATTCCCCCGGGTGGTTCCGGTAACCCCCCCGACACTCCGGTAAATTCCGAAACTTTCCAGAACACTTCCGGTGTCCGAATATAGTCGTCCAATATATCAATCTTTACGTCTCGGACATTACGAGACTCCTCGTCATGTCCGTGATCTCATCCGGGACTCCGAACTACCTTCGGTACATCAAAACTCATAAACTCATAATACCGATCGTCATCAAACGTTAAGCGTGCGGACCCTACGGGTTCGAGAACTATGTAGACATGACCGAGACTCATCTCCGGTCAATAACCAATAGCGGAACCTGGATGCTCATATTGGATCCTACATATTCTACGAAGATCTTTATCGGTCAAACCGCATAACAACATACGTTGTTCCTTTTGTCATTGGTATGTTACTTGCCCGAGATTCGATCGTCGGTATCTCTATACCTAGTTCAATCTCGTTACCGGCAAGTCTCTTTACTCGTTCCGTAATACATCATCTCGTGACTAACTCATTAGTCTTTTGCTTGCAAGGCTTATTATGATGTGCATTACCGAGAGGGCCCAGAGATACCTCTCCGACACTCGGAGTGACAAATCCTAGTCTTGATCTATGCCAACACCACGAACACTTTCGGAGACACCTGTAGAGCATCTTTATGATCACCCAGTTATGTTGTGACGTTTGATAGCACACAAGGTGTTCCTACGGTATTCGGGAGTTGCATAATCTCATAGTCATAGGAACATGTATAAGTCATGAAGAAAGCAATAGCAGTAAAACTAAACGATCATAGTGCTAAGCTAACGGATGGGTCTTGTCCATCACATCATTCTCCTAATGATGTGATCCCATTGATCAAATGACAACTCATGTCTATGGTTAGGAAACATAGCTATCTTTGATCAATGAGCTAGTCTAGTAGAGGCATACTAGGGACACTCTGTTTTGTCTATGTATTCACACATGTACTAAGTTTCCGGTTAATACAATTCTAGCATGAATAATAAACATTTATCATGATATAAGGAAATATAAATAACAACTTTATTATTGCCTCTAGGGCATATTTCCTTCAGTCTCCCACTTGCACTAGAGTCAATAATCTAGCTCACATCGCCATGTGATTTAATACTGATAGTTCACATCGTTATGTGAATAACACCCATAGTTCACATCGCCATGTGACCAACACCCAAAGGGTTTACTAGAGTCAATAATCTAGTTCACATCGCTATGTGATTAATACCCAAGAGAAATAAGGTGTGATCATGTTTTGCTTGTGAGAGAAGTTTAGTCAACGGGTGTGTCACATTCAGATCCGTATGTATTTCGCAAATTTCTATGTCTACAATGCTCTGCATAGAGCTACTCTAGCTAATTGCTCCCACTTTCAATACGCATCCAAATTGATACTTAGAGTCATCTGGATTTAGTGTCAAAGCTTGCATCGGCGTAACCCTTTACGACGAACTCTTTATCACCTCCATAATCGAGAAACATTTCCTTAGTCATCCAGTTACTAAGGATAATTTTGACCGCTGTACAGTGATCTACTCCTGGATCACTATTGTACCCCCTTGACAAACTCATGGCGAGGTACACAACATGTTTGGTACACAACATGGCATACTTTATAGAACCTATGGCTGAGGCATAGGGAATGACTTTCATTCTCTCTATATTTTTCTGCCGTGGTCTGGCTTTGACTGATCCATTTTGAACTACTTCAAAAACTTATCAAGGCATATACTCATCGAAAGTATTATCAAGCGTCTTGATCTATCTCTATAGATCTTGATGCCCAATATGTAAGCAGCTCACCAAGGTCTTTCTTTGAAAAACTCCTTTCAAACACTCCTTTATGCTTTCCAGAAAATTCTACATCATTTCCGATCGACAATATGTCATTCACATATACTTATCAGAAAGGTTGTAGTGCTCCCACTCACTTCTTATAAATACAGGCTTCACCGCAAGTCTGTATAAATCTATATGCTTTGATCAACTTATCAAAGCGTATATTCCAACTCCGAGATGCTTGCACCAGTCCATAGATGGATCGCTGGAGCTTGCACATTTTGTTAGCACCTTTAGGATTGACAAAACCTTCTGGTTGCATCATATACAAGTCTTCTTTAATAAATCTATTAAAGAATGCAGTTTTGTTATCCAGTTGCCAGATTTCATAAAATGCGGTAATTGCTAACATGATTCGGACAGACTTAAGCATCGCTACGGGTGAGAAAGTATCATCGTAGTCAACTCCTTGAACTTGTTGAAAAACTTTCGCAACAAGTCGAGCTTTGTAAATAGTAACATTACCGTCAGCGTCAGTCTTCCTCTTGAAGATCCATTTATTTTCGATGGCTTGCCGATCATCGGGCAAGTCAACCAAAGTCCACACTTTGTTCTCATACATGGATCCCATCTCAGATTTCATGGCCTCAAGCCATTTTGCGGAATCTGGGCTCATCATCGCTTCCTCATAGTTCGTAGGTTCATCATGGTCCAGTAACATGACTTCCAGAACCGGGTTGTCGTACCACTTTGATGCGGAACGAACTCTGGTTGATCTACGAAGTTCAGCAGAAACTTGATCTGAAGTTTCATGATCATCATCATTAGCTTCCTCACTAATTGGTGTAGGAATCACTGGAACTAGTTTCTGTGATGTTCCACTTTCCAATTCGGGAGAAGGTACAATTACCTCATCAAGTTCTACTTTCCTCCCACTCACTTCTTTCCAGAGAAACTCCTTCTCTAGAAAGGATCCACTCTTAGCAACAAAGACCTTGCCTTCGGATATGTGATAGAAGGTGTACCCAACAGTTTCTTTTGGGTATCCTATGAAGATTTACTTCTCCGATTTGGGTTCGAGCTTATCATGTTGAAACTTTTTCACATAAGCATCGCAGTCCCAAACTTAAAGAAATGACAGCTTAGGTTTCTCGTCAAACCACGGTTCATACGGTGTCATCTCCACGGATTTAGATGGTGCCCTATTTAACGTGAATGTAGCTGTCTCTAATGCATAACCCCAAAAGCGATAGTGGTAGATCGGTAAGAGACATCATCGATCGCACCATATCTAATAAAGTACGGTTACGACGTTTGGACACACCATTACACTGTGGTGTTCCAGGTGGCGTGAGTAGTGAAACTATTTCACATTGTTTTTACTGAAGGCCAAACTCGCTAACTCAAAGATTTTACCTCTATGATCATATCGTAGAAACTCTTATTTTCTTGTTACGATGATTCTCCACTTCACTCTGAAATTCTTTGAACTTTTCAAATGTTTCAGACTTGTGCTTCATTAAGTAGATATACCCATATCTGCTCAAATCATCAGTGAAGGTCAGAAAATAACGATACCCGCCACGAGCTTCAACACTCATTGGTCCACATACATCTGTATGTATGATCTCCAACAAATCTGTTGCTCGCTCCATTGTTCCGGAGAACGGAGTTTTAGTCATCTTGCCCATGAGGCATGGTTCGCAAGCACCAAGTGATTCATAATCAAGTGATTCCAAAAGTCCATCACTATGGAGTTTCTTCATGCGCTTTACACCATTATGACCTAAACGGCAGTGCCACAAATAAGTTGCACTATCATTATTAACCTTGCATCTTTTGGCTTCAATATTATGAATATGTGTATCACCACGATCGAGATCCAACAAACTATTTTCATTGGGTGTATGACCGTCGAAGGTTTTATTCATGTAAACAGAATAACAATTATTCTATGACTTTAAATGAATAACCGTATTGCAACAAATATGATCAAATCATATTCATGCTCAACGCAAATGCCAAATAACATTTATTTAGGTTTTACACTAATCCCGAAAGTATAGGGAGTGTGCGATGATGATCATATCAATCTTGGAACCACTTCCAACACACATCGTCACTTCACCTTTAACTAGTCTCTGTTCATTCTGCAATTCTCGTTTCGAGTTACTAATTTTAGCAACTGAACCGGTATCAAATACCCAGGGGTTGCTATGAACACTAGTAAAGTACACATCAATAATCTGTATATCAAAATATACCTTTGTTCACTTTGCCATCCTTCTTATCCGCCAAGTATCTAGGGTAGTTCCACTTCCAGTGACCATTTCCTTTGCAGTAGAAGCACTTAGTTTCAGGCTTGAGTTTTAGCTTTGGGTTTCTTCACGGGGGTGACAACTTGCTTGTCATTCTTCTTGAAGTTCCCCTTCTATCCCTTTGCCCTTTACTTGAAACAAGTGGTCTTGTTAACCATCAACACTTGATGCTTTTTCATGATTTCTACCTTCGCCGACTTCAGCATCGCGAAGAGCTCGGGAATTCCTTTCGTCATCCCTTGCATATTATAGTTCATCACGAAGTTCTACTATCTTGGTGATAGTGACTAGAGAACTTTGTCAATTACTATCTTATCTGGAAGATTAACTCCCACTTGATTCAAGTAATTGTAGTACCCAGACAATCTGAGCACATGCTCACTGGTTGAGCTATTCTCCTCCATCTTGTAGGCAGAGTACTGTCAGAAGTCTTATACCTCTCGACACGGGCATGAGTATGAAATACTAATTTCAACTCTTGGAACATCTTATATGCTCCATGGCGTTCAAAACTTTTTTGAAGTTCCGGTTCTAAGCCGTAAAGCATGGTGCACTTAAACTATCAAGTAGTCATCATACCGAGCTTTTGTCAAAACGTTCATAACGTCTACATCTGCTCCTGCAATAGGTCTATCACCTAGCGGTGCATCAAGGACATAATTCTCTGTGCAGCAATGAGGATAACCCTCAGATCACGGAACAATTCCGCATCATTGCTACTAACATCTTTCAACTTAGTTTTCTCTAGGAACATATAAAAAAATAAACGGGGAGCAACATCGTGAGCTATTGATCTACAACATAGATATGCTAATACTACGAGGACTAAGTTCATGATAAATTAAAGTTCGATTTAATCATATTACTTAAGAACTCCCACTTAGATAGACATCCCTCTGGTCATCTAAATGATCACGTGATCCAAATCAACTAAACCATGTCCGATCATCACGTGAGATGGAGTAGTTTTCAATGGTGAACATCTTATGTTGATCATATCTACTATATGATTCACGCTCGACCTTTCGGTCTCCAGTGTTCCGAGGCCATATCTGCATATGCTAGGCTCGTCAAGTTTAACCCGAGTATTCTGCGTGTGCAAAACTGTCTTACACCCGTTGTATTTGAACGTAGAGCTTATCACACCCGATCATCACGTGGTGTCTCGGCACGACGAACTTTCGCAACGGTGCATACTCAGGGAGAACACTTATACCTTGAAATTTAGTAAGGGATCATCTTATAATGCTACCGTCGTTCTAAGCAAAATAAGAAGCATAATAAGATAAACATCACATGCAATCAAAATATGTGACATGATATGACCATCATCATCTTGTGCTTTTGATCTCCATCTCCAAAGCACCGTCATGATCACCTTCGTCACCGGCGCGACACCTTGATCTCCATCGTAGCATCGTTTGTCGTCTTGCCAACTATTGCTTCTACGACTATCGCTACCGCTTAGTGATAAAGTAAAGCAATTACATGGCGATTGCATTTCATACAATAAAGTGACAACCATATGGCTCCTGCCAGTTGCCGATAACTTTACAAAACATGATCATCTCATACAAAACCGTATATCTCATCATGTCTTGACCATATCACATCACAACATGCCCTGCAAAAACAAGTTAGACGTCCTCTACTTTGTTGTTGCAAGTTTTACGTGGCTGCTACGGGCTTAGCAAGAACCGTTCTTACCTACGCATACAAAAACCACAACGATGTTTCGTCAAGTATGTGCTGTTTTAACCTTCACAAGGATCGGGCGTAGCCACACTTGATTCAGCTAAAGTGAGAGAGACAGACACCCGCCAGTCACCTTTAAGAAACGAGTGCTCATAACGGTGAAACCAGTCTCGCGTAAGCATACGCGTAATGTCGGTCCGGGCCGCTTCATCTCACAATACCGCCGAAGCAAAGTATGACATGCTGGTAAGCAGTATGACTAGTATCGCCCACAACTCATTGTGTTCTACTCGTGCATATCATCTACGCATAGACCTGGCTCTAATGCCACTGTTGGGGAACGTAGTATTTTAAAATTTTCCAACGATCACGCAAGATCTATCTACCAGATGCATAGCAACGAGAGGGAAGAGTGTGTCTACGTACCCTCGTAGACCGGAAGCGGAAGCGTCAAGTGACGCGGTTGATGTAGTCGAACTTCTTCGCGATCCAACCGATCAAGCACCGAACATACGGCACCTCCGCGTTCAGCACACGTTCAGCTTGATGACGTCCCACGAGCTCTTGATCCAGTTGAGCTTCACGGGAGAGTTTCGCCAGCACAACGGCGTGGTGACATATATGATGTATCTACCGGAGCAGGGCTTCGCCTAAGCACTGCAACGGTATGACCGAGGTGTGTTTCTATGGAGAGGGGCACCGCACACGGCTAAAACAATTCAACTTGTGTGTCTTTGGGTGCCCCCCTGCCCCCGTATATAAAGGAGCAAGGGGGGAGGCCGGCCTGCCCTCCTATGGTGCGGCTAGGGCTGCAATCCTACTAGGAATAGGATTGCAATCCTATTCCTAGTAGGAATCTACCAAAGAAGGAAAAGGGGGGAAGGAAAGAGAGGGAGAGGGAGAGGGAAAGAGGGGCCGCGCCCCCCTCCCTTAGTCCTATTCGGACTCCTCCTAGGGAGGGGGCGCGCCACCTCCTGGCTGCTGCCCTCTCTCTCCCCTATGGCCCACCAGGGCCCATCATTCCCCCGGGGGGTTCCGGTAACCCCCCGGCACTCCGGTAAATTCCGAAACTTTCCAGAACACTTCCGGTGTCCGAATATAGTCGTCCAATATATCAATCTTTACGTCTCGGACATTCCGAGACTCCTCGTCATGTCCGTGATCTCATCCGGGACTTCGAACTACCTTCGGTACATCAAAACTCATAAACTCATAATACCGATCGTCATCAAATGTTAAGCGTGCGGACCCTACGGGTTCGAGAACTATGTAGACATGACCGAGACTCATCTCTGGTCAATAACCAATAGCGGAACCTGGATGCTCATATTGGCTCCTACATATTCTACGAAGATCTTTATCGGTCAAACCGCATAACAACATACGTTGTTCCTTTTGTCATTGGTATGTTACTTGCCCGAGATTCGATCGTCGGTATCTCTATACCTAGTTCAATCTCGTTACCGGCAAGTCTCTTTACTCGTTCCGTAATACATCATCTCGTGACTAACTCATTAGTCTTTTGCTTGCAAGGCTTATTATGATGTGCATTACCGAGAGGGCCCAGAGATACCTCTCCGACACTCGGAGTGACAAATCCTAGTCTTGATCTATGCCAACACCACGAACACTTTCGGAGACACCTGTAGAGCATCTTTATGATCACCCAGTTACGTTGTGACGTTTGATAGCACACAAGGTGTTCCTACGGTATTCGGGAGTTGCATAATCTCATAGTCATAGGAACATGTATAAGTCATGAAGAAAGCAATAGCAGTAAAACTAAACGATCATAGTGCTAAGCTAACGGATGGGTCTTGTCCATCACATCATTCTCCTAATGATGTGATCCCGTTGATCAAATGACAACTCATGTCTATGGTTAGGAAACATAACCATCTTTGATCAATGAGCTAGTCTAGTAGAGGCATACTAGGGACACTCTGTTTTGTCTATGTATTCACACATGTACTAAGTTTCCGGTTAATACAATTCTAGCATGAATAATAAACATTTATCATGATATAAGGAAATATAAATAACAACTTTATTATTGCCTCTAGGGCATACTTCCTTCAAAAGATCGCACCATATCTAATAAAGTACGGTTACGACGTTCGGACACACCATTATGTTGTGGTGTTCCGGGTGGCGTGAGCTGTGAAACTATTCCACATTGTTTTAAATGAAGACCAAACTCGTAACTCAAATATTCGCCTCCGCGATCTGATCGTAGAAACTTTATTTCCTTGTTACGATGATTCTCTACTTCACTCTAAAATTCTTTGAACTTTTCAAATGTTTCAGACTTGTGCTTCATCAAGTAGATATACCCATATCTGCTCAAATCATCAGTGAAGGTCAGAAAATAATGATACCCGTCGCGAGCCTCCGCACTCATCGGTCCACATACATTAGTATGTATGATCTCCAACAAATCAGTTGCTCGCTCCATTGTTCCGGTGAACAGAGTTTTAGTCATCCTGCCCATGGGGCATGGTTCGCAAGCACCAAGTGATTCATAATCAAGTGATTCCAAAAGTCCATCAGCATGGAGTTTCTTCATGCGCTTTACACCAATATGACCTAAACGGCAGTGCCACAAATAAGTTGCACTATCATTATCAACTTTGCATCTTTTGGCTTCAATACTATGAATATGTGTATCACTATGATCGAGATCCAACAACAATAGACCACTCTTCAAGGGTGTGTGACCATAAAAGATATTACTCATATAAATAGAACAACCATTATTCTCTGATTTAAATGAATAACCGTCTCGCAACAAACAAGATCCAGATATAATGTTCATGCTCAATGGTGGCACCAAATCACAATTATTTAGGTCTAAAACTAATCTCGAAGGTAGATGTAGAGGTAGCGTGCCGACGACGATCACATCGACTTTGGAACCATTTCCCATGCGCATCGTCACCTTGTCCTTGGCTAATCTTTGTTTAATCCGTAGCCCCTGTTTCGAGTTACAAATATTAGCAACCGAACCAGTATCAAATACCCAGGTGCTACTACGAGCATTAGTAAGGTACACATCAATAACATGTATATCAAATATACCTTTGTTCACTTTGCCATCCTTCTTATCCGCCAAATACTTGGGGCAGTTCCACTTCCACTGTCCAGTCCCTTTGCAGTAGAAGCACTCAGTTTCAGGCTTGGCTCCAGACTTGGGTTTCTTCATGGGATTAGCAACTGGCTTGCCATTCTTCTTGAAGTTCCCCTTCTTTCCCTTGCCCTTTTTCTTGAAACAGGTGGTCTTGTTAACCATCAACACTTGATGCTCCTTTTTGAGTTCTACCTCCGCGGCTTTGATCATAGGTAAGAGCTCGAGAATTGTCTTCTGCATCCCTTGCATATTATAGTTCATCACGAAGCCTTTATAGCTTAGTGGGAGTGATTGAAGAACTCTATCAATAACACTATGTTCGTCAACTTTGCAACCAAGTTGAGTCATGTGATTGTAGTACCCAGACATTCTGAGCAAGTGTTCACTGATTGAATTGTTCTCCTCCATCTTGCAGCAATAGAACTTATTGGAGACTTCATATCTCTCAATTCGTTCATTTGCTTGAAATATTAACTTCAACTCTTGGAACATCTCATATGCTCCATGATGTTCAAAATGTCTTTGAAGTCCCGATTCTAAGCCGTAAAGCATGGCACACTGAACTATCGAGTAGTCATCAGAACGAGCTTGCCAGACGTTCATAACGTCCGGAGTTGCTCCTGCAGCAGGCATGTCACCTAGCGGTGCTTCTAGGACATAATTCTTTTGTGCAGCAATGAGGATAATCCTCAAGTTACGGACCCAGTCCGTGTAGTTGCTACCACCATCTTTCAACTTTGCTTTCTCTAGGAATGCATTAAAATTCAAGGGAACGGTAGCATGGGCAATTGATCTACAATAACATAGATATGCAAAAACTATCAGGACTAAGTTCATGATAAATTAAAGTTCAGTTAATCATATTACTAAAGAACTCCCACTTAGATAGACATCCATCTAGTCATCTAAATGATCGTGTGATCCAAATTAACTAAACCATGTCCGATCATCATGTGAGATGGAGTATTTTTCAATGGTGAACATCTTATGTTGATCATATCTACTATATGATTCACGCTCAACCTTTCAATCTCCAGTGTTCCGAGGCCATGTCTGTACATGCTAGGCTCGTCAAGTTTAACCCGAGTATTCTGCATGTGCAAAACTGCCTTACACCCGTTGTATTTGAACGTAGAGCTTATCACACCCGATCATCACGTGGTGTCTCGGCACGACGAACTTTTGCAACGGTGCATACTCAGGGAGAACACGTGTACCTTGAAATTTTGTAAGGGATCATCTTATAATGCTACCGCCAAACTAAGTAAAATAATAAGCATAATAAGATAAACATCACATGCAATCAAAATATGTGACATGATATGGCCATCATCATCCTGTGCTTTTGATCTCCATCTCCAAAGCATCGTCACGATCTCCATCGTCACCGGCTTGACACCATGATCTTCATCGTAGCGTCGTGGTCGTCTCGCCAACTATTGTCTTACCAACAAGAGGGTTTGTGACTCCTTGAACTAGTGCAAGATATGGAAGTTGTTTGCACTTGTCCTCGCCAAAATTATATGAGTGAAGTGTGTTGGTGGAGTCACCCTCAAGAACTCTCTAGTTCTTCTTCTTCGGGATCAACACCATCTTGATGGGAATCCTTGGAGTTGTAGTCGTACTTGATGAATTAGAATTTGATATAGTCTTGGGAACCCACTTGACCAAGGCCTTAGGAGCTTCTTCAAATGCATCAATCTCTTCTTGAAGCTTGTCCTTGCCCTTTAGCTTGTGGTCTTGTGGTGGAAGATCATCTTGTGCTTGTGTCCCTTGAAAAGAAGTAGGATCATACTTCTCTTGTTGAGGAACAAACTTCGTCTTGGGGTATTGATCTTCTTCCCACTTAACTCCATTGGCATTGAACTTTCATTCAAAACCAACACCTTGATTCTTCCGGTGTCTTCCTTGCTTGCGTACAATCTCCTCAAATTGCTTACTTTCGGCAAGGCTCTTGTAAACACCTTTCTCTATAATTCCCTTCAATAAGTTATTTTCTTGCTCAAGTGTAACTTGGCTAAGAGAATTATTAGTGGAATCAAGAGAACTACTAGAAGCAACATCATTGGATTTAGCATGATTGTTGTTACTACTAGAGGAAGAATCGTTCTTGTTCTTGTTGCTAGATTTTACTTGTGGCATGTAGGTAGACAAGAGTAAACGCTTGGCAATGTAAGAAGAACTTTTCTTGCGAAGATCATCATTGATTGCCTTTAAGAACTCATGCTCTTGCTCAAGGTTGAGCATTTCAAAGCGTAACTTCTCATGAGTCTTTAAAAGTTCTCGATGATCTTCCAAGGTAGTTTCATGAGCTAACTTAAGAGTGTTTAATTCTTTAGTTAGACGCTCAATCCTCTCCTTATCATTGTCATTCGTTTTATCTTGATTAGCATGATTAATAGCAATTTCATCATAGTTTTCATCATAGGTTTCATCACTATTGCAACCAACAAGTAAAACATCATCTCCTAGCAAGTCATCTTCATCACTATTGAAATCAAGATACTTGGGATGTGATACCTTAGGGCCTTTAGCCATGAAGCATCTTCCAATTCCTTCATTTGTTGAGTAAAATATGTCGTAGGAGTTGGATGACACAAGGAAAATTCTTGCAACACCTTCATCTTGAGTATCTTCGGAGTAGGAGTAATAGCTTCTCTCGGAGTGGTCATCGGAGTCGGAACCGGATACCCATTCACCAACATGAGCTTGATGTCTTCATCTTGTATAGCTCCTTGATGATTTGTCCTTCCTTTCTGAATCCTTGCTTCTCCGAGAAGGTCTTCGTTCATAACGATCATCTCTACTCCTCTCTCTTGGTGGTGATTCTTATGTGGGGAGCCGTACACTCATTGGAGTAGTGTCCAGGTCTTCCACAATTGTAGCAATTCCGGTCACGACTAGTCATTGTAGGACCTTGACTTGGAACTTCTCTCTTTGTTTCTATTCTTGTAGAACTTGTTGAAGTTCTTCACCATTAAGCTCAATTCTTCATTGGAGACTTGTTTCTCACTTGATGATGTAGGAGCGTCACATGAGGCTTTCTAAGCACCACTAGACTTGGTGTGAAGCTCTTCTTTATCCTTGAGTGACATCTCATGAGCAACAATTCTTCCAATAACTTCCATAGGCTTGAGATCTTTGTAATTGGGCATCATTTGGATCAATGTGCACACGGTGTCATATTTTCCATCCAAGGCTCTTAGGATCTTCTTGATGGTGAATCTATCGGTCATCTCTTCACTTCCTAAGCCGGCAATCTCATTTGTGATGAGAGCAAGCCTAGAGTACATTTCAGCGACACCTTCACCATCCTTCATCTTGAACTTGTCAAGTTAACTTTGAAGCACATCCAACTTGGATTCTTTGACGAAGTCGGTACCTTCATGCATATCAATCAAAGTATCCCAAATTTCCTTTGCATTCTCAAGACGGCTGATTTTGTTGAATTCTTCGGGGCACAATCCGTTGAAGAGGATATCGCCAGCTTGAGCATTGTATTGCAACATCTTCAACTCTTTCGTGGTAGCTTCACGGTTTGGTTCCTTCCCATCGAAGAATTCACCTTGCAAACCAATACACACAATAGCCCAAGCGGCGGGGTTATGTCCAAGAATATGCATTTTCATCTTATGCTTCCAACTAGCAAAATTAGTACCATCAAAGTAAGGACCTCTACGGTGGTAACTTCCATCGCTAGATGCCATACTCTCCTAGGTTGTGAAACCAAGGCTATGATCACCAAAGCTATGGAAATCAAGGCAAATGGAGGCCAAAGCTCTGATACCACTTGTAGGATCGAAAGTATGTCTAGAGGGGGGTGATTAGACTACTTGACCAAATAAAAATCTAGCCTTTTCCCAATTTTAATTCTTGGCAGATTTTAGCAACTTAGCACAAGTCAAGTAATCAACCTACACATGCAATTCTAAGAGTGTAGCGGCGGAATGTAAAACAATTTCATATGAAGGTAAAGGGAGGAGTTTGAGAGAGAAAACGCAATGTAGACACGGAGATTTTTTACGCGTGGTTCCGATAGGTGGTGCTATCGTACATCCACGTTGATGGAGACTTCAACCCACTAAGGGTAACGGCTGTGCGAGTCCACGGAGGGCTCCACCCACGAAGGGTCCACGAAGAAGCAACCTTGTCTATCCTACCATGGCCATCGCCCATGAAGGACTTGCCTCACTAGGGTAGATCTTCACGAAGTAGGTGATCTCCTTGCCCGTACAAATTCCTTGGTTCAACTCCACAATCTTGTCGGAGGCTCCCAAGTGACACCTAACCAATCTAGGAAAAACCACTCTCCAAAAGGTAATAGACGGTGTGTTGATGATGAACTCCTTGCTCTTGTGCTTCAAATTATAGTCTCCCCAACACTCAACTCTCTCTCACAGATTTGGATTTGGTGGAAAGATGATTTGAGTAGAAAGCAACTTGGGGAAGGCTAGAGATCAAGATTCATATGGTAGGAATGGAATATCTTGGTCTCAACAAATGAGTATGTAGTTCTCTCTCAGAACAATGAGTAATGGAAGTGTAGGTATGTTCTGATGGCTCTCTCCATGAATGAAGAGTGGGTGGAGGGGTATATATAGCCTCCACACAAAATCTAACTGTTACACACAATTTACCAAACTCGGTGGGACCGAATCAGAAAACTCGGTCAGACCGATTTAGTTCATAATGTGACCGTTAGGCATTTCAGTGGGACCGATATGATCAACTCGGTAGGACCGATTTCATTAGGGTTAGGGCATAACATAATCACAGTGAGACCGATTACACAAACTTGGTAGGACCGATTTTGGTAATAAGCTAACCAGAAAATTTGGTCAGGCAAACTCGGTGGGACCGATTCGCTGGTTTCGGTTTGACCGAAACGTTATGAAGGGGAAACAGAGAGTTTGCATTGCGAACTCGGTGTGACCGATCGCTCATCTCGGTTAGACCGAAATGTTACGAAGGGAAACAGAGAGTTTGCAATCCCATCTCGGTGAGACCGAAGTGATTAGGGTTTATGGCTATGGTATGTCAAATGAACTCGGTGGCGCTGGATAGAAAGTTTCGGTGGGGTCGAGTTTGACTTTTGGTTTGGGACATATGTGGATGTGAGAAAGTGGTTGAGGGTTTTGGAGCATATCACTAAGCATTTTGAGCAAGAAACCCATTAAGCAACACCTCATCCCCTTTTAATAGTATTGGCTTTCCTATGGACTCAATGTGAGCTTGGATCACTAAAATAGAAAATGTAGAGTCTTGAACTTGAGCCAATATGTGTCCTTAGCATTTTGAGGGGTCCACATTCCTAGTCCATGCCATGCCAATCATTGAACTTTCTGAAATGATCATCTTGAAAGAGCATTAGTTCAATGAGCTATATGTTGTTAGGAATTACCAAAACCACCCAGGGATAGTTGCACTTTCAAATGACAACTCATGTCTATGGTTAGGAAACATAACCATCTTTGGTTAATGAGCTAGTCTAGTAGAGGCATACCAGGGACACTCTGTTCTGTCTATGTATTCACACATGTATGAAGTTTCCGGTTAATACAATTCTAGCATGAATAAAAGACATTTATCATGATGTATAAGGAAATATAAATAAGAACTTTATTATTGCCTCTAGGGCATATTTCCTTCAGAGGTTCAGTAGTAACTTGATCCGAAATTTCATGATCATCATCATTAGCTTCTTCTCTAGTTGGTGTAGGCATCACGGGAATTTTGCTTCCGGTGACCATTTCCTTTGTAGTAGAAGCACTCAGTTTCAGGCTTGGGTCCAGCTTTGGGTTTCTTCACGGGAGCGCCAACTTGCTTGCTATTCTTCTTGAAGTTCCCTTTATTTCCCTTGCCCTTTTTCCTGAAACTAGTGGTCTTATTAACCATCAACAATTGATGCTCCTTCTTGATTTCTACCTCCCCCGATTTTAGCCTCGCGAAGAGCTCGGAAATCGTTTTTGTCATCCCTTGCATATTATAGTTCATCACAAAGACTTTGTAGCTTGGTGGCAGTGACTGAAGAACTCTGTCAATAACACTATCAACTGGAAGATCAATTCCCAGCTGAGTCAAGTGGTTATGATACCCAAACATTTTGAGTATGTGTTCACTGACAGAATGGTTCTCCTCCATCTTATAGCTAAAGAACTTGTTGGAGACTTCATATCTCTCAACCTGGGCATCTGCTTGAAATATTAACTTCAGCACTTGGAACATCTCATATGCTCCGTGGAGTTCGAAACCCTTTTGAAGTCCCGATTCTAAGTCGTAAAGCATGGCAGACTGAACTATCGAGTAGTCGTCAGATCAAGCTTGCCAGATGTTCATAACATCTGCATTAGCTCCTGCAGTAGGTCCGTCACCAAGCGGTGCATCAAGGACATAATTCTTCTATGCAACAATGAGGATAATCCTCAAGTTACGGAGCCAGTCCGTGTAGTTGCTACCGTCATCTTTCAACTTAGCTTTCTTGAGAAACGCATTAAAATTCATGGGAACGGTAGCACGGGCCATTGATCTACAACATAGATATGCAAAAACTATTAAGACTAGGTTCATGATAAATTTTAGTTCAAATAATCAAATTACTAATGAACTCCCACTTAAACCAACATCCCTCAAGTTGACTAAGTGATACATGATCCAAATCAACTAACCCATGTCCGCTCATCACGTGAGGGGTAGTCTTCAATGGTGAACATCTCTATGTAGACCATATCTACTAAATGACCCACGTTCGACCGTTCAGTCTCCAGTGTTCCGAGACCATGTCCGTACATGCTAGGCTCATCAAGTTTAACCCAAGTATTCTGCATGTTCAAAAACTGGCTTACACCCGTTGTATGTGAACGTAGAATCTATCACACCTGATCATCACTAGGTGCTTCGAAACGACAAACTTTGGCAACGATGCATACTCAGGGAGAACAATTTTATCTTTAAATTAAGTGAAGGGGTCATCTTATAATGCTATCGTCATTCTAAGCAAAATAAGATGCATAAAGGATAAACATCACATGCAATTAAAAATATGTGACATGATATGTCCATCATCGTCTTGTGATTTTGATCTCCATCTCCAAAGCAAAGGCATGATCTCCATCGTCACCTGTGTGACACCTTGATCTCCATCGTTGCGTCGGAGTTGTCACACCAACTATTGCTTCTACAACTATTGCTAACGCATAGCGATAAAGTAAAGAAGTTACATCACGCTTAAGTGATTGACACACGGGTCATACAATAATTAAAGAGAACCCTAAGGCTCATGTGTGTTGTCGTACTCATCGACATGCAAGTCGTGAACTTATTACAAAACATGATCATCTCATACATCAACATATATCAAATCATATCTTGATCATATCACATCACAACATGCCCTGCAAAAACAAGTTAGACATCCTCTACTTTGTTGTTGCAAGTTTTACGTGGCTGCTACGGGCAACTTGTCACGCCCAAGATGTGATTCTATCCCGGTCACGTTATAACCTCGTGATTGGGGCACAACCGCATTTCGGGTGCTTAGCAAGATGGATATCATTACATCGTACCATTACATAAATAGATGGGGATACATACAAGTCATACAATTACCACATTAATACAACACATTATACACAAGACATCCGACTACGGATGAAAACATGAAAAGCACAACGACATCCATCCTGCTATCCCACGCTGCCGACCAGGAACCTATCCCAAGACTGACGAAGAAGAAGAAGAAGGAACTCTAACACAAGTAACATTGCTCTCACGTCAAGTCATCGGAAACCTGCACCTGCAACTGTTGTTGTAGTATCTGTGAGCCACGAGGACTCGGCAATCCCATAACCATGGGTATCAAGACTAGCAAAGCTTAATGGGTAGGGAGAGGTAATGTGGTGAGGTTGCAGCAGCGGCTAAGCATTATATGGTGGCTAACTTACGAGTACAAGAATAAGATGAGCATCTATGCAAACGGTCATAAACTAGTAATGACCACTAAGTGATCTATCTACTTACGTCCAAACATAACCCCACCGTGTTCTCTTCTCAACATGAAAAGAGACGGTCACGATTACTCACGCGGTTGGTGTATTTTATTTTGGATCATGTGTCAAGTTCTCTACAACCAGATATTAACAAATTCCAATCCGCAACATAACCACGGGCACGGCTTTCGAAAGATCATAACCATGCAGGGGTGTCCCAACTTAGCCCATAACAAGCTCTCACGATCAGCAGAGGTAAAAACCCCTTATCTTAGGGAAGGCCCGAGCGTCCTCGGAATCCTGGTGCACAAGTTCTTCGAAGAAAGGAAAACTAGCCCAAGGAGATCTCCCGGTGAGTCGAAACCCATGTCCAGAGCCGCGCGCTCTCCATCTACGGACTCATCCGTCTATGCATAGTGGACGATAGCCAGAATACCTCGAGTTGCCCCGAGGCGGCACCGCCGACTGCTAGGTAGGTGTACCAACACTCAAAACGAGCACTGGCTCGGGGGGTTGAATTAATAATCCTCGGGTTAATTACTCCCTCAGCAAGTTTTAGTTATTAGGCAAATGGTAAAACCAAAGTTGGATCTCCTCGGGAAAGCTTTACTTTAAGTGAAGAAGCAAGGGGGGGCATAAACCCCAACCGTGTAAGGAACTCAAAATTAAGGAACATAACACCGGTTTATCGGTTCTTAAGGCGGCATGAGTGGAACAAAATACCGAGCAAAAGGCCAAGCCTACCACCCATTGCCATGTATATGGGTGCATTAATTTAATATAAGATATATTGTGATATTCCAACAATCCAAGATCCGACATGGAGCAATCTTCAACTTCACCTGCAACTAACAACGCTATAAGAGGGGTTGAGCAAGCGATAACATAGCCACACAATGGTTTGCTGGGATGGTGTCAAAGGTTAGAGGGTGTTTCATGGCAACAATGAGAGGCTGACAACAAATAGATAGGTAGCGCGACATATAGCGATAGCATCGAGACAACTAGCATGGCAATGATAGTAATGAGATCCAAGGTGACGGTCATCTTGCCTGGAATCCCGCAAGGAAGAAGAACAAGTCCATGAATAAGAAGAAGCCACGAAGATGAACCAAGTGTAGACGAACGAATCCTCATGATCGCAATGAAACAGGAACTACCGAGAAGAACCAAACAACATGGTAAACACACCACACATAAACAAGACAATATGCTCAACCAAGTATGATGCATGACAAGGCTACATGATGCAACACATGGCAAGAGATGATGCACACAAGAACAACACAACCAAACAAGTTTAAAAGAGGTCGGAAACAACATATAACAATTCTGGTAAGTCCTCATATGCAAATTTCGAAATTGGTCCAGATCTGAACAAACCTTAAGTTAAAGTTGTTAAACATCAAGTTAACATGCACCATGATGATCTACATGAAATTCTAGTCAAGTTACATATAAAGTTCATTTAATTCAGAGCTACGGCCTATAAGATATGAGCAAAATAAGTCAAGCATGACATTGATGCAAAATGCATTCAAACATCAAGCAATCACATTCCAAACATGTATACAACATGATATGATGCATCTACATGCAAAAACAAGCAAGTTTCATATAGAGCATGCTCAAAACGGAGCAGCGGTTCAACACATACACATGAAACAAGATATAACAACAATCTGTCCCAAAACAGCATCTAGGCACTTTGCAATCATCAAAACAACATGCTACGGGAACATTTCATGGCATCAAAGGGCATGGCAAGAATGTACATGTCAAGCACTACAAAGGTGTGTTGGAAATATTCCCTAGAGGCAATAATAAAAGTATTATTATTATATTTCCTTGTTCATGATAATTGTCTGTTATTCATGCTTGAATTGTATTGTACGGAAACAGCGATACATGTGTGAATATATAGACCACAATGAGTCCCTAGTAAGCCTCTAGTTACTAGCTCGTTGATCAACAGATGGTCACCGTTTCCTGACCATGGACATAGGATGTCGGTGATAACGGGATCACATCATTAGGAGAATGATGTGATGGACAAGACCCAATTCTGAGCATAGCACGAGATCGTATAGTTCATAATGCATAAGCTTTTCGGTGTCAAGTATTTATTCCTTAGACCATGAGGTTGTGCAACTCCCGGATGCCATAGGAATACTTTGGGTGTGCCAAACGTCACAACATAACTGGGTGGCTATAAAGGTACGCAACGGGTATATCCGAAAGTGTCTGTTGAGTTGGTACGAACCGAGACTGGGATATTGTCACTCCGTACGACGGAGAGGTACCTATGGGCCCACTCGGTAAGACATCATCATAATGAGCTCAAGGTGACTAAGGAGTTAGTCACGGGATGATGGATTACGGATCGAGTAAAGAGACTTGCCATGACGAGATTGAACAAGGTATCGGAAATACCGACGATCGAATCTCGGGCAAGTACCGTACCGATGGACAAAGGGAATAACATACGGGATTAAGTGAATCCTTGACACAGTGGTTCATCCGATGAAGATCATCGAGGAACACATGGGAACCAACATGGGTATCCAGATCCCACTGTTGATTATTGACCGGAGAGTCGTCTCGGTCATGTCTACGTGTCTCCCGAACCCGTAGGGTCTACACACTTAAGGTTCGGTAACGCTAGGGTCGTAGAGATACATGCACGTGGAAACCCGAAAGTTGTTCGGAGTCCCGGATGAGATCCCGGACGTGACGAGGAGTTCCAGAATGGTCCGGAGGTAAAGAATGATATATAGGAAGTCCAGTTTCGGCCATCGGGTGAACTCCGGGGGTCACCGGGAGTGTCCCGGGACCACCGGAGGGGTCCCGGGGGTCCACCGGGTGGGGCCACCCATCCCGGTGGGTCCCCTAGGCCGCAAGGGGGAAGGGGCCAGCCCCTGGTGGGCTGGCGCACCACTTGGGCCCCCCCTCCATGCGCCTAGGGTTGAAACCCTAGGGGAGGGGGGCGCCCCCTATGCCTTGGGGGGCAAGTCTCCCCCCTAG
>LR738709.1:494691024-494720035 GCA_902687465.1 Secale cereale
TAGCCCCTATATATAGTGGGGGAGAGGGCAGCCGCACCCCAAGCCTCTGGCGCCTCTCCCCCCTCCCGTCACACCTCCAACTCCTCCGCAGGGCGCCGGCGAAGCCCTGCAGGATTTCCCGCTGCATCCACCACCACGCCGTCGTGCTGCTGGATCTTCGACGACCTCTCCTCCCCCCTTGCTGGATCAAGAAGGAGGTGACATTGCTGTACCGGACGTGTGTTGAACGCGGAGGTGCCGTCCGTTCGGCGCTAGATCATCGGTGACGAAGAACGCGAAGAGTACGACTACTTCATCCACGCTTCTTCGAACGCTTCCGCTCGCGATCTACAAAAGGGTATGTAGATGCACTCTAATATGCTTGTTGCTAGATGTCTCCTTAGATGGATCTTGGTGAAAGCGTAGAAATTTTTTGAATTCTGCTACGTTCCCCAACAGTGGTATCAGAGCTAGGTCTTTTGCGTAGCATCTTGCACGAGTAGAACACAAAGCAGTTGTGGGCGTTGAGTTTGTTCAACTTTCTTGCCGTTACTAGTCTAATCTTGATTCGGCGGTATTGTGGGATGAAGCGGCCCGGACCGACCTTACACGTACGCTTACGTGAGACTGGTTCCACCGACAGACATGCACTAGATGCATAAGGTGGCTGGCGGGTGTGTGTCTCTCCCACTTTAGTCGGATCGGATTCGATGAACAGGGTCCTTATGAAGGGTAAATAGAAATTGACAAATCACGTTGTGGTTTTGGCGTAGGTAAGAAACGTTCTTGCTAGAAAACCTGTAGAAGCCACGTAAAACTTGCAACAACAATTAGAGGTCGTCTAACTTGTTCTTGCAGCATGTGCTATGTGATATGGTATGGCCAAGAAGATGTGATGAATGATATATGTGATGTATGAGATTGATCAATGTTCTTGTAATAGGGAATCACGACTTGCATGTCGATGAATTTGACAACCGGCAGGAGCCATAGGAGTTGTCTTAATTATTGTATGACCTGCGTGTCACTGAATAACGCCATGTAATTACTTTACTTTATTGCTAAACGTTAGCCATGGTAGTAGAAATAATAGTTGGCATGACGACTTCATGAAGACACGATGATGGAGATCATGATGATGGAGATCCTGGTGTCAAGCCGGTGACAAAGATGATCATGGTGCCCCGAAGATGGAGATCCAAGGAGCAAGATGATATTGGCCATATCATGTCACTTTAATTGATTGCATGTGATGTTTATCATGTTTATGCATCTTGTTTACTTAGAACGACGGTAGTAAATAAGATGATCTCTCACTAAAATTTCAAGAATTGTGTTCCCCCTAACTGTGCACCGTTGCTAAGGATCGTTGTTCCGAAGTACCACATGATGATCGGGTGTGATAGGTTCTAACGTTCGCATACAACGGGTGTAAGCCAGATTTACACAAGCAATACACTTAGGGTTCACTTGACGAGCCTAGCATGTACAGACATGGCCTCGGAATACGGAAGACCGAAAGGTCGAACATGAGTCGTATAGAAGATACGATCAACATGAAAGTGTTCACCGTTGATGACTAGTCCGTCTCACGTGATGATCGGACACGGGCTAGTCGATTCGGATCATGTATCACTTAGATGACTAGAGAGATGTCATTCTGAGTGGGAGTTCATTAAAATTTGATTAGATTAACTTAATTATCATGAACTTAGTGTAAAAATCTTTACAATATGTCTTGTAGATCAAATGGCCCACGCTCAAGTTTCCCTCAACTTCAACGCGTTCCTAAAGAAAACCAAGCTGAAATACGATGGTAGCAACTATACGGATTGGGTTCGTAACCTCAAGATTATCCTCATAGCTGCCAAGAGATCATATGTCCTTGAAGCACCGCTAGGTGATGCACCCATTCTCCCGGCGACCCAAGACGTTATGAACGCCTGGCAGTCGCGTTGTGATGATTACTCCCTGGTTCAGTGTGGCATGCTTTACAGCTTAGAGTCGGGGCTCCAAAAGCGTTTTGAGCACCACGGAGCATATGAGATGTTCCAAGAGCTGAAAATGGTTTTCCAAGCTCATGCCCGAGTCGAGAGATATGACATCTCCGACGCATTCTACAGCTGTAAGATGGAGGAAAATAGTTCTGTCAGTGAGCACATCCTCAAGATTTCTGGGTTGCACAACCGCTTGTCTCAGTTGGGAATGAATCTCCCAGACGAAGCGGTCGTTGACAGAATCCTCCAGTCGCTCCCACCTAGCTTCAAGAGCTTCGTGTTAAACTTCAATATGCAGGGGATGGAGAGGTCCATTCCCGAGGTGTATTCAATGCTGAAATCAGCGGAGGTGGATATCAAGAAAGAACATCAAGTGTTGATGGTCAATAAAACCACTAAGTTCAAGAAAGGCAAGGGTAAGAAGAACTTCAAGAAGGACGGCAAAGGAGTTGTCGCGCCCGGTAAGCCAGTTGCCGGGAAGAAGCCAAAGAATGGACCCAAGCCTGAAACTGAGTATTTTCATTGCAAGGGAACGGGTCACTGGAAGCGGAACTGCCCCAAATACCTAGCAGACAAGAAAACCGGCAACGTCAAAGGTATATATGATATACATGTTATTGATGTGTACCTTACCAGCGCTCGTAGTAGCTCCTGGGTATTTGATACCGGTGCAGTTGCTCACATTTGTAACTCAAAGCAGGAGCTGCGGAATAAGCGGAGACTGGCGAAGGATGAGGTGACGATGCGCGTCGGGAATGGTTCCAAGGTCGATGTGATCGCCGTCGGCACGCTGCCTCTACATCTACCCTCGGGATTAGTTTTAAACCTTAATAATTGTTATTTAGTACCAGCTTTGAGCATGAACATTGTATCTGGATCTCGTCTTATGCGAGATGGCTACTCATTTAAATCGGAGAATAATGGTTGTTCTATTTATTTGAGGGATATGTTTTATGGTCATGCCCCGCTGGTCAATGGTTTATTTTTGATGAATCTCGAACGTGATGATACACATATTCATAGTGTAGATGCCAAAAGATGTAAAGTTGATAATGATAGTCCCACATACTTGTGGCATTGCCGCCTTGGTCATATTGGTGTCAAGCGTATGAAGAAGCTCCATTCATATGGACTTCTAGAGTCTCTTGATTATGAATCATTTGACACGTGCGAACCATGCCTCTTGGGCAAGATGACCAAGACTCCGTTCTCCGGAACAATGGAGCGAGCAACCAACTTGTTGGAAATCATACATACCGATGTGTGCGGTCCAATGAGTGTTGAGGCTCGCGGAGGCTATCGTTATGTTCTCACCCTCACAGATGACTTGAGTAGATATGGGTATATCTACTTGATGAAACACAAGTCTGAGACCTTTGAAAAGTTCAAGGAATTTCAGAATGAGGTTGAGAATCAACGAGACAAGAAAATAAAGTTCTTACGATCGGATCGTGGGGGTGAATATTTGAGTCATGAATTTGGCACGCACCTAAGGAACTGTGGAATTGTTTCACAATTGACACCGCCCGGAACACCTCAACGTAACGGTGTGTCCGAACGTCGAAATCGTACTCTATTGGACATGGTGCGATCTATGATGTCCCTCACCGATTTACCGCTATCTTTTTGGGGTTATGCTTTAGAGACTGCCGCATTCACTTTAAATAGGGCTCCTTCGAAATCCGTTGAGATGACATCGTATAAACTTTGGTTTGGCAAGAAACTGAAGCTGTCGTTTCTGAAAGTTTGGGGTTGCGATGCTTATGTCAAGAAACTTCAACCTGAAAAGCTCGAACCCAAATCGGAAAAATGCGTCTTCATAGGATACCCTAAGGAAACGATTGGGTGCACCTTCTACCACAGATCAGAAGGCAAAGTCTTTGTTGCCAAGAATGGATCCTTTCTGGAGAAAGAGTTTCTCTCGAAAGAAGTGAGTGGGAGGAAAGTAGGACTTGATGAGGTGATAGTCACCCCTCCTGGACCGGAAAGTAGCGCAGCGCAGGAAATTGTTCCTGAGGTGCCTGCACCGACAAGGGAGGAAGTTAATGATGATGATCATGAAGAAACAGATCAAGTTACTACTGAACTTCGAAGGTCCACAAGGGCACGTTCTGCACCAGAGTGGTACGGCAACCCTGTCATGAAAATCATGTTGTTAGACAACGGTGAACCTTCGAACTATGAAGAAGCAATGGCGGGCCCGGATTCCAATAAATGGCTTGGAGCCATGAAATCCGAGATAGAATCCATGTATGAAAACAAAGTATGGACTTTGGTGGACTTGCCTGATGATAGGCACGCCATAGAAAACAAATGGATATTTAAGAAGAAGACAGACGCGGATGGTAATGTGACCATCTATAAGGCTCGGCTTGTCGCTAAGGGTTATCGACAAATTCAAGGGATTGACTACGACGAGACTTTCTCTCCCGTAGCGATGCTGAAGTCAGTGAGAATCATGTTAGCAATTGCCGCATTCTATGATTATGAGATATGGCAAATGGACGTCAAAACGGCATTCCTTAATGGCTTCCTCAAGGAAGAGTTATATATGATACAGCCGGAAGGTTTTGTTGATCCAGAGAATGCTAACAAGGTATGCAAGCTCCAGCGCTCGATCTACGGGCTGGTGCAAGCATCTCGGAGTTGGAATATTCGCTTTAATGATGTGATCAAAGCGTTTGGCTTTATACAGACTTATGGAGAAGCATGTATCTACAAGAAAGTGAGTGGGAGCTCTGTAGCATTTCTCGTATTATATGTGGATGACATATTGCTGATGGGAAATGATATAGAATTCTTGGAAAATGTAAAGGCCTACTTGAATAAGAGTTTTTCAATGAAGGACCTTGGAGAAGCAGCTTACATATTAGGCATCAAAATCTGTAGAGATAGATCAAGACACCTCATCGGTCTTTCACAAAGTACATACCTTGACAAGATATTGAAGAAGTTCAATATGGATCAGTCCAAGAAGGGGTTCTTGCCTGTTTTACAAGGTATGAGATTGAGCAAGGCTCAGTCCCCGACCACGGCAGAAGATAGAGAAAAGATGAGTGTCATTCCCTATACCTCAGCCATAGGTTCTATCATGTATGCCATGCTATGTACCAGACCTGATGTGAACCTTGCCATAAGTTTGGTAGGGAGGTACCAAAGTGATCCCGGTATGGAACACTGGACAGCGGTCAAAAACATCCTGAAGTACCTGAAAAGGACTAATGATATGTTTCTCGTTTATGGAGGTGACGAAGAGCTCGTCGTAAAGGGTTACGTCGATGCTAGCTTCGACACAGATCTGGATGACTCTAAGTCACAAACCGGATACGTGTATATTTTGAATGGTGGAGCAGTCAGCTGGTGCAGTTGCAAGCAGAGCGTTGTGGCGCATTCTACATGTGAAGCGGAGTACATACCTGCTTGCGAAGCAGCACAAGAAGGAGTCTGGATGAAGGAGTTCATCACCGACCTAGGAGTCATTCCAAGCGCGTCAAGCCCGATGACTCTCTTCTGTGACAACACTGGTGCTATTGCCATTACCAAGGAGCCCAGGTTTCACAAGAAGACCAAGCACATCAAGCGCCGTTTCAACTCCATCCGGAATTATGTTCAAGATGGAGACATAGATATTTGTAAAGTGCATACGGATCTGAATGTTGCAGACCTGTTGACTAAACCTCTTCCACGGGCAAAACATGATCAACACCAGAACTCTATGGGTGTTTGATTCATCACAATGTAACTAGATTATTGACTCTAGTGCAAGTGGGAGACTGTTGGAAATATGCCCTAGAGGCAATAATAAAAGTATTATTATTATATTTCCTTGTTCATGATAATTGTATGTTATTCATGCTTGAATTGTATTGTACGGAAACAGCGATACATGTGTGAATATATAGACCACAATGAGTCCCTAGTAAGCCTCTAGTTACTAGCTCGTTGATCAACAGATGGTCACGGTTTCCTGACCATGGACATAGAATGTCGATGATAACGGGATCACATCATTAGGAGAATGATGTGATGGACAAGACCCAATTCTGAGCATAGCACGAGATCGTATAGTTCGTAATGCATAAGCTTTTCGGTGTCAAGTATTTATTCCTTAGACCATGAGGTTGTGCAACTCCCGGATGCCATAGGAATACTTTGGGTGTGCCAAACGTCACAACGTAACTGGGTGGCTATAAAGGTACGCAACGGGTATCTCCGAAAGTGTCTGTTGAGTTGGTACGAACCGAGACTGGGATATTGTCACTCCGTACGACGGAGAGGTACCTCTGGGCCCACTCGGTAAGACATCATCATAATGAGCTCAAGGTGACTAAGGAGTTAGTCACGGGATGATGGATTACGGATCGAGTAAAGAGACTTGCGATGACGAGATTGAACAAGGTATCGGAAATACCGACGATCGAATCTCGGGCAAGTACCGTACCGATGGACAAAGGGAATAACATACGGGATTAAGTGAATCCTTGACACAGTGGTTCATCCGATGAAGATCATCGAGGAACACGTGGGAACCAACATGGGTATCCAGATCCCGCTGTTGGTTATTGACCGGAGAGTCGTCTCGGTCATGTCTACGTGTCTTCCGAACCCGTAGGGTCTACACACTTAAGGTTCGGTAACGCTAGGGTCGTAGAGATACATGCACGTGGAAACCCGAAAGTTGTTCGGAGTCCCGAATGAGATCCCGGACGTGACGAGGAGTTCCGGAATGGTCCGGAGGTAAAGAATGATATATAGGAAGTCCAGTTTCGGCCATCGGGTGAACTCCGGGGGTCACCGGGAGTGTCCCGGGACCACCGGAGGGGTCCCGGGGGTCCACCGGGTGGGGCCACCCATCCCGGTGGGTCCCCTAGGCCGCAAGGGGGAAGGGGGCAGCCCCTGGTGGGCTGGCGCACCACTTGGGCCCCCCTCCATGCGCCTAGGGTTGAAACCCTAGGGGAGGGGGGCGTCCCCTATGCCTTGGGGGGCAAGTTTCCCCCCTAGGCCGCCGCCCACTTTGCAGATGGGATCTGCCAGGGCCGGCGCCCCCCTGGCCCCTATATATAGTGGGGGGAGAGGGCAGCCGCACCCCAAGCCTCTGGCGCCTCTCCCCCCTCCCGTCACACCTCCAACTCCTCCGTAGGGCGCCGGCGAAGCCCTGCAGGATTTCCCGCTGCATCCACCACCACGCCGTCGTGCTGTTGGATCTCCGACGACCTCTCCTCCCCCCTTGATGGATCAAGAAGGAGGTGACGTTGCTGTACCGGACGTGTGTTGAACGCGGAGGTGCCGTCCGTTCGGCGCTAGATCATCGGTGACGAAGAACGCGAAGAGTACGACTACTTCATCCACGCTTCTTCGAACGCTTCCGCTCGCGATCTACAAAAGGGTATGTAGGTGCACTCTAATATGCTCGTTGCTAGATGTCTCCTTAGACGAATCTTGGTGAAAGCGTAGAATTTTTTTGAATTCTGCTACGTTCCCCAACAAGGTGATCACTGAGCTACTGCCAAATACCACTAGAACATGCTCAAAACATCATGGCAAGATTGCAGATGATAACAATTTCACAGACTTAGTGAAATAAACTGAACATGGCAGCAACAACGACAAGTAGGCATGTTTGCAAGCTTTTTCAACTCATCTCAAAGCATATCATGGCAGGTTAATATCTCCAACAGCAAGAAGACATGTTTATGCAGCTACTCATGGCAAGAACATGGTCATAGGATGCATAGAACACTAGGTATTCACATGGCAAAATTGAACTTACTGATAATAGGCTGACAGAAACATTATATAGCAATTTGAGAGCAAGAAAGAGACAAGCTACAACAACTTATAATTTCAAACAAGGGCATGGATTGATAGAGCATAACATGGACTTCAAGACATGGTCACTGGACATTCCAAAACATTCATGGATATGACTGTAGCATCAAGCAAACATGGCATCATAATATAACAGTTTCAGACTTAGCAGTTTATAGCAACTCTCAGAAATCAACAAACAGCGAGTAGGCCACTTTGTAAGCTTGTTCCACTCACCACAAGGCATATCATGAAAAGTGGATTGCACCACAGCAAAGATGACATGATTGTCCTCCTAACACATGTTGACATGATGCTCAAACAAAAATCACACAAAAAGATATGAAAAGGACAAAACAGCAAATTATAACAAGTTTCAGCAGTTAACAGCACTTAGCACTTTTGCAACATATATTAACATGGCAAGATGCAATCTAACATGCATGCAAAGCACACCATCATGTAGAGCATCAAGAGCCGAACATTTTGACATATTACATGCTCCATATGGACACACATGCACAAAGATATG
Organism: Secale cereale; assembly: GCA_902687465.1. NCBI lineage: Eukaryota > Viridiplantae > Streptophyta > Magnoliopsida > Poales > Poaceae > Secale > Secale cereale. The sequence continues at coordinate 494,699,341 of LR738709.1, forward strand.
ACTATCCAAAGTATGCATCATAACATAGCAGAAAAAGGGACTTAGCCGTTTTAACTCAGGAAAAAAACAGGCAGGCACAAAATGGCTAAAGGGCGCACGAGCGTGGGATAGCGAGGCGACGCTCACCTCGGGCCCGTGGGCCAGCAGGCGGACGTGTGGACCTGGGCCGACGACTGGAAGGCGAGGTGGGCCGCGCGCGAGAGGGGCGAGCTGGGCCGACGGGCGAGGCGCGGCCCACCTGGCCCACGCTCCTCCCGATCCTCCCTGGATCGAGGAAGACAGAGCGAGGCGGCGGCGCGGTCGGTACTCCGGTGAGCAGCGGTGGGCGCGCACGGCGGTCGACGGGGCTCCGGCAGCGCGGATCCGGTGGGGATGGCCGGATCCGACAGCTGGGGGCGGAGATGAGGCCGGAGGCCGCGGGGCGAAGAGGAGCAGGGGCGGCGGCGTGGTGCTGGTCCGGCAGCGACGGGGTTAGGCAGCGGTGGGGATCGGTGCGGGCGGCAAGGCAGAGCCACGGCGATGGGGCGAAGTCTGGCGACGGCAAGGTCGGTGGAGCGGAGCCGAGGCACGCGGGTTGGTGGCGGCGGCGGCTCGGGCCTGGGCGGGCCTGCCCCGGGCTCGAGCGGGCCGCGGGCAATGGGAGGTGGTCGGCACCCACGTGGCGGTTGCGGGTTGGTGGTGACAGCGGCGGAGCTGATGTGGCGGTCTCTGATTGGCCGGGCAACGTGGCTGGGGTAATGGACGCGTCCGGCGGTGGCGCGGACACGTCCGACTGCGCGAGGAGTTGTGGAGGGGCGCGGAAAATGAGGAAATGGACTAGGGTTTCCAGATTTGGACGGGGGAGGTGTTTATATAGGTAGAGGGAGCTAGGAGAGGGCTGGTGAGGTGCGGTTTTCGGCCACGCGGTCGTGATCCAGCGGCGAAGAACATGGAGGAGGTTTAGATGGGCTAGTGGGCCATTGTGGAGGGGTGCTGGGCTGCAAAGAGAGAGGGGTCCGACGGTTAACGCGGTTAACCGTTGGGGCATCAAACGACCTCCAAATGGAACGAAATTTGACAGGCGGTCTATCTACACTATAACAAGACCGCACATCAACTTTCATCCCATCCTGAGAACATTTTCCGGCCACTTATAACATAAATATTCAGAGGTGTCGCGGGCGCGTGCAAGTGTGTTTGGGCTCAGAACGGGCAACGGAGACAACTGGGCGACGGGCAACTACGAACGGATGCAAGTTTTTGAAAACGATGCAGATGCAATGCACATGATGACATGGCAAAATGCAACACGCAAGAAAATGACATGGCAACGACAGCGAATAAGAGGGAGACACCTGGCGCATCGGTCTCAGGGTGTCAAACAACTAGCAAGAACTATTCTTACGTACGCAAAAACCATAACAGTGATCGTCAAGTTGCTATTTAACCTTCTGCAAGGACCACCGTAGTCAAATCTGATTCAACTAAAGTAGGAGAAACAGACACCCATCAGCCATCTTTATGCAAAACAAGTTGCATGTCAGTCGGTAGAACTGGTCTCATGTGCGTGGACATGTAAGGTTGGTCTGGGATGCTTCATCCCACAATGCCGCTGAATCAAAATAAGACATTGGTGGGAAGAAATATGAACATTACCGACCACAACTCCTTTGTGTTCTACTCGTGTATATCATCTACGCATAGACCTGGCTCTGATGCCACTTTGGGTAACGTTGCATGGAAAACAAAAAATTCTAGACGCACGCAAGATCAATCCATGGAAATGCATAGCTACAAGAGGGGGAGAGAATCTACATACCCTTGTAGATCGCTAAACGAAAGCGTTTATCAACGCGGTTGATGTAGTCGTACACCTTCACGATCCATCCCGGTCAAGTACCGAACGTACGGCACCTCCGCATTCAGCACATGTTCAGCTCGATGATGTCCTCGCCTTCTCGATCCAGCAAGAGAGGCAAAGTCGTAGATGAATTCTGGCAGCACGATAGTGTGGTGACGGTGGTGGTGAAACTATCTGCAGGGCTTCGCCAAGCACAACGGACGTGGACGGGGAATGAACTAGAACTAGAGGGAAAGGGGGTGCCGCACACGGCTTGGGGAGTGTGGTATGTGTTGCCCCTCTCCCTTCTCACATACATATAGGTGGAGGGGGGAGGCAGCCTAGGGCGCCCCCAAGGGGGGCGGCGGCCAGCCCTGGCCGCGCCCCCCTTCCTTCTTTGGCGCATGGGGGAAAGGAAAGGGGGTTGGCTGCCTTAGGGCGCCCCCCTTTCCTTTTCTCTCTTCCGTACAGAAAGGCAGGAGGGGGCAAGCCCCTATCTTTCCTTTATAAGGTCGGCGGCCAGGTTGGGGGGCACGCCAGCCTCTTGTGGGCTGGTGTGCTCCCCTCCCCTTGGCCTGTTAGGCCCAGTAACTTCCCGTGGCCTCCAGGAACCCCTTCCGGTGATCTGATAAATACCCGGTGCATTCCAAAACCTTTCCGGAGACCAAATACTATCATTCTATATATCAATCTTTACCTTCGGACTATTCCGGAGCTCCTCGTCGTGTCCATGATCTCATCCGGGACAACGTACAACATTCAGTCACCAACATACATAAATCATATAATACTATATCATCAACGAACGTTAAGCGTGCGGACCCTACTGGTTCGAGAATGATGTAGACATGACCGAGACGCCTCTCCGGTCAATAACCAATAGCAGGACCTGGATGCCCATATTGGTTCCTATATATTCTATGAAGATCTTTATCGGTCGAACGTTTATGACAACATACGTAGTTCCCTTTGTCTGTCGGTATGTTACTTGCCTGAAATTTGACCGTCGGTATCTCCATACCTAGTTCAATCTTTTTACCGGCAAGTCGCTTTACTCGTTCCGTAATACATTACCTTGCAACTAATTCCTTAGTCACTTTGCTTGCAAGATTCTTGTGATGTGTATTACCGAGAGGTGCCAGAGATACCTCTCTGTCATACGGAGTAACAAATCTCAATCTTGATTCACGCCAACTCAACAGATACCTTCGTAGATACCTGTAGAGCATCTTTATGATCACCCATTTATGTTGTGACGTTTGATAGCACACAAGGTATTCCTCTGGTGTCGGGGAGTTGCATGATCTCATGGTCGAAGGAATATGTATTTGACATTAAGAAAGCGGTAGCAATAAACAGAACGATCATATGCTATGCTAATGGATGGGTCTTGTCCATCACATCATTTTTCTAATGATGTGATCCCGTTATCAAGTGACAACACATGTCTATGGTTAGGAAACCTTAACCATCTTATGATCAACGAGCTAGTCTAGTAGAGTCTCACTAAGGACACGGTATTTGTTTATGTATCCACACATGTATTTAAGTTTTCGGTCAATACAATTCTAGCATGAATAATAAACATTTATGATGATTAAGGAAATATAATAATAACCACTTTATTATTGCCTCTAGGGCATATTTCCAACATGGCACTGTTTTGGGCATGCCTGGCAGTGACCCAGTTCATGACGTCGAAATCCTTTGATATGCAAGACCTACTGTAATTGCAGTGCTCAAAGTAGATTACGGCTCAGTTTGCAGCTGTTGAACCGTGCTGAGTGTTATTGTTTTATAATTTGATGTGCAATTGAATTCGTGTGGAATATGGCATGCCCAAAAATACTACACTTACGGAAGTCTCTCGGGCGTTTACGTTTTCATGCCTTCCATCAGTGTCGACGTCGATCTGCCTCATCTCTTGTGGTCTTAGGGCTATGGACGCACGATGGATCCTTACCCTTGCGGCGGGCGGGCTCATCCTTCGTTTTTGGATATCTTTTGAGTTGCTTAGCATTTGTGTTCTGTTCAGAAAAGCGAAGCCACGATGGCTTCTTGAAGATGGAATAAGGTTTTTCTCGTATAGCCCTTGTCCCGATGGTGCGTCTTGCATCGTCGAAGGGGGTGTGGAGATGTGTCTTCGATGAATCTCGCGGGATTCGGGCGGTGTTTGTCTTCGATAAATTTTCGTGGATCCGTGTTCATTTGCCTACATTCATGCGTCTACAGGTTGGATTCTTCTGATGTACAATTCTCTTCATCAGTGGCAGTTGTTGTTCCGGTGTGTTGCTCCTTTGGGGTTTAGCATAACGATTTTTTTACTGTGTACTACGATAAAGTTTACCTGGCTCCGGTGAAGGAGGGACGATGATGACAGCGTGCCATGAACACGCTCCAGTGCTTGTAGTTTTCGCTAGGTGGTCTACGGACATGGATGTAATTTTTGTTACTTCTCGTGTTCTTTGTAGTTTCAAGATGTTTGACGAATAGGTTGAAAGTTTTTCTTTAAAAAATAAAAAAAAAATTGCTAAATCTGGTCGCATAAACGAGCTCCACTGAGTACGCAACGCAGAGACGTGGCATTTCATCAAAATTTAAATCTGATGAAGCACGGAAAAGTTGGCATGTATGTGCCTTGTGGGCTGCGGCGATTGGGCGCAGGATGAGGCGCGTGTGAGCCACACCGCGCCAGGCTACACCTTCCTCCGCCGCACACCGCGCCCCCGAACCCCTCTGAAAATCACGAGACCACATCATCCCCGCCGGCCACCGCTCGCACTCTCACAGCCATGGCCACTGCGGCCTCGCCGCCGGCGGCAGCTTCCGCTCGGGCATCGGCGATCCGCTCCCGCTCTGGCCGCCTCTTCCTCCCCGCGGCCCTCCCGGCGGACGGCCGTGGTGACACTGCCACCACCTACAAGGAGCTCGGTAGGTCCGCCTTCGCAGTTGTTTAGTGAATCAATCAATTAGACTGATTGGAAATTATATGATCCTGGATTTTCCATGATTAAAATCAGTACTGACCGTACAGTTGAATTTGAGTAAAATGTGCCACCTGAATGCACCCAATCTACGAGCCAGATTTGAACGTCTTGCTGAACTGCTAGCATAAAACATAAAACAAGAACTAAAAGAATTGATTCTAGTGCCATTTGTTGGTTGGTTTTATTAAGGTTTGTACTCCTGGAAAAGGAGGATCGAAGATGCGGTTATCCGAGTCGAGTTGTCTGCGTCCGATGCACTGGAGAGGGAGGAAGCACGGAGAATCAAACACGAAGAAGTATTGCAAAGCCGTAACTTGTGGGACAATCCGGCCAAGTCACACGAGACGCTCTCTGCTCTGTCCAATGCCATCAGAGCGGTTGATCATCTCAAAGACCTTCTATATAAGGTGCTTGCTTAGATGCATAATGTGAGTTCAGTTAACTGTTTTATTTTGTCCAAAATTTGAACCCCTTAAAACATGCTTTATATAGCATGCTATATAAAGCAGTTATGCTATATAAAGGCATAAGGATCATGCTTGAGAAGCAGAAGATGGACTAAACAATATGCGCAGTTACTTCCCTTCGCCGCTTCAGAAATTATGAATTAGTGTCCTTCCCCTTTTGCTTTTATTGTGAACTACGGAAATGATGGGTTAGAGTTTAGCATATCTTGTTATTGTTGTTCATTAGTATAATGTGCAGGCTGAAGAGGCTAAGTTGATAAGTCAACTAGCAGGCATGGATGTCATAAATGGAGAGCTATTTAAGCAAGCATATGATATCTCTTTGGATGCTAGTGAGTTTCTAGATCGTTACCAGATGTACGAACTTCTTAAGGGTCCATATGACAAGGAAGGAGCTTGTATCATGGTCACTGCTGGATCAGAGGGTGTTGCTTCAGAGGTCAGTTGATTGCAGTGGCATTGAATAAGTCAAATATTGATCAAAGCTTGGTGATGTTACAATAAGGCAACACCAATATAGCACTGATCACAATACCACTTAACTATGTTATCATTATTTTTTTCTTCAGTTGGAATTATGTAATATTCTATTTAGACAACAAATGATGATACCTTAAAAAGGGTGGAGCAAAAAGAAAAAAATCTAAAGGATGGCCATTGCTAATATTTCTTCCAAATCTTTCATAGTTATCAGCACTTCAATGATATAGTATAGCAGTGCATATGTCCATGTTTATCCAAACTAGTCCTTTGATCAAATTAGATCATCTCCACCTTTTTGAATTCTTTTTCTGATTGCAGCTATGGGCAGAGAAGCTATTTGATATGTATACAAGTTGGGCACGGAGGCAAGGTTGCAAGGAAGGGCTGGTAGAGAAGATCACATCAACAAGTGGTCATATCCAGTTTGCAGCGTTGGAGATTGAATCGGAGTACATGTTTGGCACCCTTTCTGGAGAAAAAGGAATTCACAGAATGATCTACTCTTCTGTTGGCAATTGTGGCACTGACGAGGTGATTCCATTTTCTATTCCTATTTGTTATGATTTTTCTGTCCAAACAAATTAAACACAATGGTTATATCAATAAAAGCTGAGTTGTACTTTCAGAACCATTTCGATAGAGCTGACTCATGTGCACGTACTGAATATATCTATGCCAGCGAGCGACTTACCAAATGTACAAGTGTCACCTAGATATACTGAGTAAAAGACAGAAGTATGTCACGCGCCCTCAACTGGAGAAAATTAGGACATGGACTTTGGTACAAGTTTTAGAATGCTCAAATTAGATTATCATTTTCAACATATTGCTTCAAAATTCAGTATTTTCTTACAGCCAATTATGTTGGTGTAAATCAGAACCAACAATATGCATTCTGTGAAGTCCCACTTGTGACTACTTTGACCTCTGGGTTCTAGGATGTTAAGTCTCCCCAATTCAAATCATTTTCATTTACTTTTCTGGAGCAACTGTGGTACAATTTTCTCGAGGCTTGGATTTTGTGTGCAATTTTTGGCATACTTTCTCCTTATGCCGTTTGCATCAGAAGAGCGTTTTACCATGATATTTTCCTTGTGAAGAATGGATTTATCTTTATCATGATCTTTTCCTAACAATGCTTCATACCAGAATGGCTAACTCTAAACCTACCAAAGCTTCCAGGCGATTTCAGCTAGAGTCGATATAATTCCTCTCTTCTTGGATAGACCAGTTAATTTTCACGTGGACGACAGCGATCTGGAGATTTCTCCACTACCCAGTGAATGTGAAAATCGAGATCGAAGAACTGGTGCCACTGTGAGAGTTCGACACATACCAAGTGGAGTTACTGCCGAAAGCTCAGGTAATGGGCACAAATGTGGCATGTTCATGCAAGTGGGAACCCGCACATACCTGCAGGCTAAATTTACTGGGTTGGTCTGTCCACAGGTGAAAGAAGCTATTTCGCAAACAAGCTAAAAGCCGTGAGCAGGCTGAAAGCAAAGCTACTCATCATAGCAAGAGAACTAAGAGTACCAGACGCGAAGATGATCGAGAAACCAGCCGTGGAGGAAGGATGCAGACGCGAGACGAGACGATATACGTTTGGCCCCCAAGAATTGGTCCATGATCTTAACACGGGCATCCAATTGTCCGACCTCAACTCGGTCCTGGAAGGCGACATCGAACCGTTCATCAGGGGCCGTATTGTTTCAAGACATGGATGATGATACGCAAGAATTCGTGTGCAATTCTGTAAATCCATTTTTGCTGATACAGATATAGCACATTACCGCACCGGAGGATAACCTCTGTAACATGGGTCACATTTCAAGCCAAAAAAGCAAATATACCAGGTATAGGAAAACATGTTCTCTCACCAGCCGCTTACTCCGACAGTCCGACTGATCATGTACCGGATGCAGATGCTCCTTCCCTGTCAAGCTTGCGAGCGCGGGCGCACACGGCGCGCCAATGCTCGTCTAGCGCCGCCTTGTGCTTGCCCTGCAGCCCCCTCTGCCGGTTCAGCGCGACGCCGAGCGCCATCATGGCGTGGTCCTGGCAGTGGATCTTCGCCGGCGCGAGCAGGTGCTGAGGGATGTAAGCATACTGCTGACTACAGTCGACCACGGTGGGAGGCCGCAGGGGCGGCTGTCCGTAGAAGACGGCCCCGAGCCAGTACTCGGACAGGCTACTCCAGCTCTTCACCTGGTCGACCATGTGCGCCGGCAGCACCCCTCGCCGGGCCGCGTTGCACATCATGTGGCCGAGCGCGCCGCCGACGCTCCTGAACCTGATGGCCTCGCTGACCATCACCGACATGGTCATCAGCGATCTTGCGATCTCCTGCTGGGTGCCGGCGTTGGCCGCGAGCTGCCCCGCCGCCGCCTCGAGCTCCTCCTTGCCGAGGGTGAGTGCCTCGAGTGCCGTCTCGGCCACTTTCGCCATGTCACCGTAGCTATGGCCGAACGAAATCGGCCTCGCGCCGGCGATGAGGGAGCCACCAAGGAACTCGGACCACAGACCGTCCGAGCTCCGGTAGCCGGAGATGTAGAGGTTGTCTGCGCGTATCCGGAGCAGCGCCGACTGCCCGGAGCCGCATCGGAGCGTGACGCCGAACCATGGGGCCCTGCGTGGGTCCTCTGCTTGCGGAGCAAGCAAGACGAGCTCCAGGTGGCGCGTCGCCCCGGCGTGGAGCACGAGCTGGTCGCGCACGCCGGAGACGAAGCTGCCGTAGGATGAGCCCCGAGTGACGTCGAGCTCTGCCGTGAACGCCGGGTTCTCCATGGCAGAAAGAACGGCGAAATAAGATGGCTAGCCAGCGAGGAGAACTGGTCGTTTGGTCAGCACGCGGCACTGGGTCATGCACATCATCGCAGTAGTTTTCTACTGGTTGACCTGGGCTAGTTTGACGTCGTAGTGGGTTGTGAAATCGTGCTTGTCTGACTCTGTTGATTATTTTACCGTTTGGCCAATACTAGTTTCTACTTTCCTGATTAGAGAAAACAATGCTTCAACCATTTACTTTCTTTTTTTGGAGGCAACGATGCTGCAACCGCGAACTAAGAAAAGATGGCAACAAGGCCCAGAAGGTTAATCACTTGACCAACATTCAAAAACAAAGGGAAGGGTGCGCGTTGCAGTAGATGTCTGAAGAATTTAGCCTTTGATTCAGTGATTGCCAGATGCTGGCAACACACGTGAATTTCAGAGGAAACCCTCAGATAAAACTTGGGCAGCCGGTACCTTGGCTAGCCGAACTTAGAGCATCTCCAGCCGCGTCCCAGAAAGGCCACCCAGGCGATTTTTTCGCGCCGACGCCGAAAACGGTCCAGTCGCGTCTCAGGAGCCCGATTTTCGCCGGCCTGGGCCGAAAATAGCGCTGGCGGACCCAGGCTGAACCCGGCGTGCTGGGGGGCGCCCGGGGGCGCCGGGACGAGCTGTTTTGGCGCGAAAAAGCCACGGGCCAGCCGCGTCAGCGACACGGCGCCTCGTCTTCCTCCAACGGCCTCGGTTCCCGCGGGGAATCAATGGCAAGGCTGCCGCCGGTCAGCTTTGCCAGTGATTCCTCACGGGCGGCGCGTCACGGGACGGCGCGCCGATGCCTCCCCTCCCTCGCACGCGTACACACGGGCGCGGCGCGGCTATATAGCCGGTGGCCTCACTCGCCTGTGCCCACACCAGCCTCGCCCCTCGCCACCGCCCAGCCCCTCCCTTTCCGTCTACCTCTCCCGAGCGCTGCCGCCCAGCCCCTCCCTCTCCCTCCCTACCTCTCCCGAGCCTGTCGCCATGGCAGAGCGTTTCCCCGGAGACGAGGCGGCGGCCAACGGCTTCGGCCGCCGTTCGCTCCGCGAACACGAGTCCTGGCTCCTGTTCCAGGCGAACATCCCGGCGCCGCCGGACATGCGCGCCGGGCCGACGGGGTGGAAACTCAGCGACGGGGGAGTGCCCATTCCCCCGTTGCCCGACGCTGTGGCGAAGCCCAAATACTTCGCCGACGAGGTCGAGGTCGTGCGCGCCTCCCTCACCGACGCCGAACTCTCCCTTCCCCAGTACGCCGCCGACAACCACACGGCTTGGGCGGCGTACTTCCAGCGCCGCCAGCAGCAGCGCTTGGCGTCCACCAACGGCGCGCCGGTGGTCGGCGGTGTGAAGAACAGCGAGGGGCGCCACCTGTGGTGGGGCGTCCCCGGCCGCACACTCGAGAGCGTGCTGACGTACCTCGAGGGCGGCAACGACCCGCCGTTGGCGTACCCGGCGAGGGTGGCCGCCCCGACGCAGCACCGACGCGCCGGGCCATGGGCGCCAAGGAGGATCGGGTCCTCCTCTTCTTCCTCCTCGCGATCTTCATCGCACTCCTCCGGTACTCCGGCCCTGCTCGGCGTCCAGGCCGAGCCCGCGGCGGAGACGCCGCTCGGCCGACGCACTCGCAGCGTCGGCATCGTCATCAACAAGGGCGGTCGGCGCGCCTCCTCGTCGGCTCCTCCTCCGCGCTTCGTCAAGCCAAAGACGGAGCCGGGGCTCGCGCCGGTGAAGACGGAGCCGAGGCTCGCACCGGCGAAGACGGAGCCGGGGCTCGCACCGGTTAAGACGACGGAGCTCGACGACGATGACGACGGCGCGGCCCTGGAATGGGCGCGCAGGGACTCCATAGCGATGGAGAAGGTGCGGCTGGAGAAGGCGAAGGAGCGCCAGTGCGCCGCTTCGCGGAGCGCCGACGCGGCCTCGACGAAGGCGGAATCATCGTCATCTACGACAGCAACGACGACGACGACGCGCCGCCACCAGTCCGCCATGGCGACGCCAGGCAGGGGTCCAGCAAGGGCGCCCACGTCAAGGAGGAGAAGGCCAGCGACGATGATGGCAGCGACGGCGGCGACTTCAGTCAATTTTTTTTAGATTAGTTTATATATATGTGCTATGTAATGAAAATCCACGAACTTCGCCGAACTGTGCCAAAATTTATAGTGTTTGGCGGAAATTTATCGTGTTTTTAGCCGAACTTCGCCGAACTGTGCTATACTTCTTTTATTTTAAAACACGCCTGGGGCGGCCCTGGAGCCGGCGGCTGGGGACCAACTCGCACCCAGGCCCAATTTTTGCGCCGACTCACCCCAGGCGGCGATTTTAGGCGCCCCCTGGAGGGCCAACGGCTGGAGATGCTCTTACCCAAGGCACAAACCGAATAGGCCCAACGCTGAAAACGCAATCAAACTGCACCGCTAAGAGCATCTCCAACAGCCGCGCTATACTAGCGCCGCGCCGCAAAAAATGCTATTTTAGCGCGCGCGCAACGCGTCGCACAGCTCCAGCGGGCGCGCAAAAAACGCGCGCGCGCTAAAACGAATTGGACGCGCTGGTGAAAGCCCCATCCCGCGCTGTTGATTTGGGGCGTCCACTTCCGCGCGCGGCAGACTCGAGCGCGCGCGCGAACTCTCCTTTCTTCCTTCTTCCCACCCGCGCGCCGGCGCTCGCGCCCCTTCCGCCATGGATGCGCACACCGGAACCCCTCTCACCCCGCTGTACAGCCGCGACCCCCCCGCCGCCGCAGCCGCCGCCGCCGCCGCCGCCGAAAACCCTAGCGCGGCGAGCGTTGGCGCTGGCGCCGCCGCCGCCACCGGAGCTCCGCCATCGGTCGGCCTCGCGCGCAGCCTCTTCTTGCCGCCGCGGATGACCACGCCGACGAGTGGCGTTGCGCCGGCGCCGTCCCGTTCTACCGCCGCACCGTCAAAGCTCCCCAATGCGGAGGAGCCGAAGAAAAGAAAAATATCCGCGAAGAAGAAGGCGGCGGACGGCTCCGGCACCTCGAAGAAGAAGAAGCTTGCAGGGCGGCGGACGGCTCCGGCGTCTACCGAAGCGCCGGCGAGCTCAATAGTTGAGCCGGCGGCCGACGCGCACCACGTGCTCGAAGAAATGCCCCCAAGGTGAAAAATATTCCAACTTTTATTTTCTTGTTATTTGTTCAATGCATCATCATATAGATTTCTTTATATTTGCATTTGTAGTCTCAACGATGATGCATACATGTCAACTATGGGTGTTGGGTCCAACAATTCGCATTGGTCTCAAACCAATGAAATCCATTTGGACGACCATGAGTTTGAGGTGGACGAGGAGGGTGAGGGCATTGTCGAGGCGCCGAAAGGAAGAGCGGGCAATTACACCATCAATGATGACAAATTACTATGCAATACTTGGTTGCAAGTGTTGAGGGATCCATCCGTTGGAGGTGATCAAAGTAGAGATGCTTATTGGGGGCGAATGAAAGAACACTTTGATGCTCAGAACGTGAGTGGAATTGACCGCTCCGAGAGATCACTTCGGTCCTGATGGTCGACAATCAACTCGGATTGTCAAAAGTGGGCGGCCGCACAAAAGGCAGTTGACAAGCTTAACCCAAGTGGGACAAATGAGGATGATAGAGTAAGTGGCATCTCATACATGTTCATCATACTTTTTTTTGGTGTCCGAAGTGCTAACTTGTTTTGTTTTTCTTGTAGTACAACATTGCACAAAACTTGTTCAGAGAAGAGACGAGGACAACCAAGAAGGGGAAGATTAAGAAAGGAAAGATCTTTAGCTTGCCTCATTGCTATGAAGTGTTGAAGGATGATGAGAAATGGAAAAAGCGTGAAGATTTGGATGATTTGCATTTGAGCAACAAACGCAAGCGCACAATTGAGTTGAATGATGATGAGGAGGAGGATGATGCATCAAGTGAGGACGGCAAGAGAAGCCCCACACCCAACTCGGTTTCATACTCCAAACCAAAACGACCGGATGGGTGCAAGAAGGACAAAACCGAAAAGAAGAAGAGGAAAGGAGATGATGAGCTCACAAATGCTATGGAAGCTATTGTGAAGGCAAGAAAAGAAGCGAATGAGGTGAGAAAAATGGCAAGGAACCAAGATGCCGCGGCCGAGGAGAGGAGGTTGGCGGCCGAGGAGAGGAGGGTGGCCGCCGAGGAGAGGAAAGTGGCATTGGAGGAGAGGAAGGTTGGCATGGAGGAGCGAACTAGGTTGATGGAATGGGAAAAAAACTTGTTCTTCTTGGACACATCTTTGTTCAATGAAGCGCAAATGGAATATGTCAACCTTGCCCGTCAAGAAGTCTTGATTCAAAAAAGAGCCATGATCAACACAATGGGTGGCGGTGGCCTCGGCGGCATGGGTGGCGGTGGCCTCGGCGGCATGGGAGGCATGGGCCTCGGCACCATTGGAGGCTTGGGTGGCTTCGGAGGCATGGGTGCACCTCCGGCCGCCATGGGAGACATGGGTGCACCTCCGGCCGCCATGGGAGGCATGGGTGGCTTTCGAGCACCCTCCAATGCTATGGGAGCCATGGGTGGCTTTGGAGCATCCTCCAACGTTATGGGAGGCATGGGTGGCATGAGTTTTGCTTCTCTCATGGGAGGCATGGATGCACCTCCGGCCGCCATGGGAGGCATGGGTGCACCTCCGGCCATGAGGAGTGGAATGTCTTTCGATGTGCCTCACACACATACCCATGAAAATGCCGTTGAAGAACTTGCCAAGACCGTCGGAGCTACACGTGATGCGGTGCGTGATGAAGTTAGGGAGGAAGATTCATCGGCGGAAGAAGAGGAAGAATCGTCGGCGGAAGAAGAGGAAGAAGACGAGGAAGATGGTTGATGTGTTTATATATGTCTTGAATTTTGTTGATTGAACTTGTAATTTGAACTTGGTTTGCATTTGGAACTTGGTTGGATGAACTTGTGGGCCTGACTTTTTATGTATTCATCAACTTGTTTGTATTAAATTTCACATGTTCATTGCATTTCGATTAAATGTTTCAAACTATTTTATGTCCAAATGCCATATTTGGCGCTGCTGTAGCGGCGCGCGCTGCATTTTTGCGCGCTGCTGGAGCGGAGCGCGTGCGCTGCATTTTAGAGCAGCCGATGGAGCCAGCGCTGCGCGGCGCGGCAAACCAGCCGAAGCGCGCGCGGCAAATGCGTTTTTTGGGCGCGGCGCGTAGCGCGGCTGTTGGAGATGCTCTAACCCATCAGACAGCTAGCATAATCGGTAATGTTCAGAGTCTGCCACACCATATAATCAAATTTCTGGTGGCACATGAATACAGAAAAGCGTCATGAACAAAAAGGGTTACGCATATCCTGGACAAAACAAACATAAGAATACACGGTACCATAGAATCCTGACAATGGAACATCCTTCTCTTCACTATCATGTTCTCACAATGTCAATAGCATAGCATCTTCATGCTATCATGTCCCTTAAATGATGTGAGATGGCTCCGATGAAGTGCATCAGTAGGGTCTGTACCGCGGTTGTACTCTTGATCTGCTGCTGCTTCCACTGGAACCATAACCATACTGAAACGTGAGGAAGAATTGTTAGCGAATGTCTCGTAACTCACAAGGTGACAATCGAGAAAGTCGAAGAGCGAGTGAGAAACTAGTTTGAAGCCTATGCCCCTTCACAAAAATATATATGAAGAAGATGAAAACAGTGAGTAGCTTTTGTACTGCTCTCTACTTACATCATAACCAAGACTGCCAGAGAACTGGCCATAAGACATCATCGGACTGTAAGCTCCATACGGCCCAGGTGGTTCCATGTAACCGCCTCGACTGGGGCCACCCTCAACGGGTGCAGCTGAGTCTACAGCAACCTGGGGAGAAAACACAAGGCAGATCAATGAATTAATCTCCACACTGGCATTTTTGGCAGGCTGAGCTGAGGCAGTGGCTCTTATTGTCTCACCTCCTGTCCCAAAATTTCATGACTTCTTCGTGCTACACGATCTGCTACACCATCCTCAGCAAAAGTAACAAAACCAAAACCACGGTGGCCGCTCTTTTTTGGATCCTACGATAGCACTAGGGTTTGTAAGTTGTCAAAAGACTAAACACTACCAATAATGAAGGGCATAGCCAAACCTTTGGAATGTATGCATCCACAATTCTGCCAAATCGGCCAAAATAATCCCATAAATCATCAGTATTTGCTTCTTGTGGGAGTCTACCAATAAATATCTTTTTGCTTGATACAGGGGGCTCATTCAAGTATCCTCCTAGCCAATTTTGATGCAATATTCAGTAACAATCGATTGTTTCCAAGTCAAAATATCAGGCAAAGTGTAGAGCTCAAGACTTACTTCCATAAGCTGGTGCAGGATGATCATACAGTGTTGGTACGCCCAGAGCTGCATATCTGGTAGCAGCTGTAATGTATGCATTGTATGAGCCATAACCACCCTCACCCTGTGCTCCTCCCCCCCTCCTTGGAGGGTGCCTGACTTCTTCATCCTGCTATGTAGGAGGGAAACCAATATCTTAAAAGTGGATAACTAGAGCACCAGTGTGAGGCTACCAAAGCCCTTGTCCTTGATCTCTTTATCTCTCTCTAATCAAGTACTCCATCTGTACAGAAATATAAGAGTGTTTATAGATCACTAAAGTAGTGATCTATACGCTCTTATATTTCTTTACAGAGGGAGTAACACCTAATCTCAAAATGTGTGCATGTTTGTGCAGTATTCAAACACCTAATCTCTTTATTGTGGTTGTGTCTCATATGGGATCAACAAGCCATAACACTATAATCATGTGCTTTTCACATCCCTGAGTGTTTCGATTTCTGCGTTCCAAAGAGGCCCTTTATAGGATCATGGCCGTATCCGAATGCTAATTGTAGCATCTTTAGGAACCCATGATCCTGCGGACCTACATTTGTAAGCAAAATTTAGCTTTTAGTCTGTGTTTATTATTTTTATATGCTTTCATACTACCATCCATTTTCCGGTACAACAAGAGTTGCTATTGAAAATGTATCATTTATTACTGTTAGATGCTACAGTTCTTCATTAATTTTACCATTACAACAATTTTCAACCTGTATAGAAACATTTGCCCGTACAGGTTCATCAAACAAGAAAAGCATATACATTTGCTATGACCTTCCAACTTCTTAAGTAACACATTAATATATTAATAATAAATATAAAAAAGTACATAGTTATAATGAATTGTATTGTACGTATTATTACTCCCTCAAGTTTCATAAAATTGGTCGTTTTGGACATAGCAAAGTAAAACTTTCAAAACTCTGAGTGCATATGTATCTTTAAAAATGTTCAGATTGGACACTTGATAATCATACATATAGGTTTATCTTGACAAAAATCACAATATAGTTTTGTTCAACTTTATACATACATTGCAATAGGAATAAGTAATCAAAGTTGCATTTGGGGATCGTGTCCATGTCCAATATAACACCTTTTCAAGCACCACACGGAGTAAATTGGTTGTATCATGGTACGATTGGATATCACAACCCGGACCAGTTAAACCGCAAAACAATGCGCCACTTTTCAAGCACTAGAAGGAGTAAATTGGTAGGATCATGGTACCGATTAGATATTACAACCCGGACAAGTTCAACCCCAGAACAATCCTTCCTACTTCCTAGAATAAACGATAGTGTCAAGTCGTCAACCCTGGGCTATTAGTTCTAGTTTAAGTATTAGAGATGGAGCACACAAAATAATACATGTATTCCAAGTTCAAACACTGAGCTAAGTGAATTGGGAAATGTACCTTCGGAGTTGCACGATCAACAACAACGGTTGAACCATCAATCTCATGATTTTCTTGCATGACATTGTCCACGCATTCTATAAATTACAGTTCAGAGTTACAAACCAAAGCTAAACAGGTTGTTGAGGAACACTATATTACTCGTGGTAAATTGTGAAGCAAATGGAAGTTCCAAGAATAATTTAGGAATGCAGCTTCCAAATTAAAATCAAATCCTAGCTCATGCACAAGTGAAGTAGATGAGAACAAATAAGCACTTAGGCAGAAGAATGTAAGATCATAGATCTGAGCAAAAGTCTAGTTACAAAACAGACAAGAATCAGTTAAAAATGTAAGCTAGGGCAGGCATTGCTGCGACAACCCTACTACGTGAATTTAAGGTTATAGGTGATGGTGAAATTCATAGGGGGTCTTGCTGTACTGCGGCGGCACTACAAGCACCAGTCCCACCATTATATTGCTATAGTACAAAGGCAATGCTTTTGCATCACATGGAAGACCGAAGTTATACTCCCTCCGTCCCAAAATAAGTGACTCAACTTTGTACTATCTTTAGTATAAAGTTAGTACAAAGTTGAGTCACTTATTTTGGGACGGAAGGAGTACTACATTGTATAGAGGCTGCGTCAATTAATTCAGATCAGAGGGAGTAACATTTTTCCTCTATTTAGTTCAATCTGACCTACCAGTGTATTAATTAAATAACACATCTCTTATAGAAGATTCTATACACGTACCTGCACTCCGGAAAGTGACAAACCCAATTCCACGATGTTCTTTTGAACCGAGTTCCTGCATGAGATCGGTGGGAGAACAAAACCCATGTTAGCAGAAGCATGTTGACTCAAACTGCAATTTCTCTGTAGGATATTTTGGATATAATCATCGAATGGTTGCATCAAACAGGTGGCCAGCAAATAAAAAAAGATATTACACGGACTAGAAAATAAAGGAAATTGGGCATGTACGAATCCAATTCCACCCATCTTGTCTATTCTAACTAAAGCGATGCAAGCGAGCTGACCAGATTCCTCAACAGGCTGTATGCTTTCACAGGTGTCTAGCGGTAGACAAGTTGAACCCTCATCTATGTCCATCACAATAATCTGGGTTTGTTAGATATGAAAGCTCAAAAGACTAGACGAAAAATCATTCTGACTTCTAAGGAAAATTCTCTCAAAGATTCTTAAGTTATACTGGATGAATCTCTCTTCAACAGTACACTTGACAAATCAAGGCACTGTGTCTTGTCAGGTGTTCAAAACTAATCGAACACGTGTGGTGGAAGTAGCTTGACCATGGAATAACAGGTTTATGTGTTCAATTATATTGAAATATGTCCTAAAGATGCTTGAACAGCATCAATTTTAATTGTCAGTCAGAAGAAAACTAGGAACATTATTTGGTATTTGCCTCCTTAAGTGATCATGAATGGCCAGGAAAGGTGTCAAGTCACTAAATCAGTATTTGGTGATCTTTAACATGAAAAGTAACTTCCACTAAAACAGTGCAAACGTTGGCTGGAAATACCTTCAATGTACTATCAAAAAAGAGAAGGTTCCAGATATTAACATACAGAAAATTGATGCCAGTCAGCAACTGTTTTTGTTTTTTGTATATTACCAGAGTTTGAGCAAATACACTAACATGAACAAAACTAGATGATGGCACTTCGATCTAGAATATTATATATCTCGTGTCAGCTTAACTTCCTCACCTTGGGCATATAAAGATCTGTTATTTCTCCAAAAGTTTGAAAATGCCTGTTCAAACAATATCAGCGCTTAGACAAGTTCATATATTGAAGGTTGCGTAGATCAACAATGGAAAAACATGTACTGGAGCTCACCTGCGAAACATTGACTCGTCCACAGACTGTGGAATCCGAGCAACAAATATCCTAGTAGCTTTCTTGTTTCCTGGAGCTCGCATTTCTTCCTGTGTTTAGAACTCATCAGTCATCACATCGTTACCAAAAAAGGCAAGCAAAGGTCTGGCACTGAAGATCTGTCGTATGCTGCATATGGTAGAAGAGATTTTCTACTTTTTTGCTAATATTTACCTTGGGAGTCGCTATCTTCACTTCCAGAGTTCGGTCTCCAAGAATATGCTCAGAGTTAACGACATTCTAAAAATAGTACACAGAGAATCAGAGTTAATAGAGGCGACAGGAGAGAATCATATATTTAACTAAACTAGTCAAAAGATGCCATCAAATCATATCCTAATCACTTCTCAAAATTTTCTTCATTCAGTTGACTAAAGCATGACCAGGACAAAGGAACGTGTATTGCTTTTCTCAGAAATGTTTGTACTTCTGGCACACTCCCTCCATTCCAAAATATAAGGTATATTAGCTTTTTCTAAAAGTCAAACTTTTCTATATCTGACCAATGTTTATATCCACATCTGCAATACCAAATAAATGAAATATGAAAACATATTTTATGATGGATCTAATGATAATAATTTGGTAATGTGGTTATTGATATGTTTCTCTATAAACTTGGTCAAACATAAAGAAATTCAACTATCAGAAAATTAATACACCTTATGTTTTGGAACGAAGGGAGTATTGTTGATGGCTAGAACACTGATAAAGTACCAATCTTGACCTAACAAATTTTTGTTACAGTTTAACATTTATTGTTATACTTTAGATAGTGTTAAACATGATTGGTTTGAGCGAAGCAATAGCATGTATTGAATGACTAGTTACCCATTTTCTTTAAATGGTTGATAAACAAGCAAGATGCTATTACAGGACGTTAAAAGTTAAAACAGAGGAGAACCTCACACTCACACTCAGTGGGGATCAACTAGATGTACGGTATACAACCACAAGACAGGTAAAAACAAAAAGATCTTTGTCGCAAAAGGCAATGTAGAGGTTAGTTATGTACATTGTCAAGCAATGAAATGTAAACAATAGAGAGTAAGCATCTGTCATCTGTCGAACTGTACATTACCATTTGCCACTGGCCTCGGATAATATACAATTGAAGTCCTAATAAACCGAAGGGATTCCCGTTTATTACCTTTGCATCCTCTACTGACGAAAACGTCACATATCCAAAACCACGAGATCGACCAGATGAGCGATCCTGACATTTTGTAGAAAACATGTTGGTAAATTATTAGATTGGAAATGAGCAATAAAACATGATTTGAATAAAAAATGATGTAGCCCAAAGCTAGGAAAAGAAAATTCAGTCGTCCCTTCAAAAAACAAATGACATAATAGAGAAAGATAAGAACACAAAGTCAAACTTGTTTGGATTGCAATAAGAATAATATCCGTGTGTGCCTTGGGAGAGCGAGGGCAGACCATCAATTAGACAAGAGACAGCTCAGTTTTCAACGTTGCTTACAGAATGATGGATATTAAGTATAAACTTATTTAAAACATCAGCACTGAAAATTGAGAAACGATACAAGACAGACCATGCTTCATCGAACTGATTGGGGATGTGAATTGTCACAAACCTTCATAACAATGCAATCATCCAGGGGGCCAAACTTGCTCATGTACTCTTTTAATCCTTCTGTATCCACATCCCAAGGGATTCCAAGAACCTAAGCGCATGAAGTGCTCACCCTTGTTACTCCTGGAGGAAGGCATCCCTAGAATAGATCTCATGAAATAGAAAAAAAGGATTAGTAACTAACCACAAGCTTTGAAGCCATGCTATCACTACGCAGCTCTCCTGTACTTCTCAGGCCAAGAAAACTCCCCGATCTATGCTTCTTCAGCGACACCCGGGTGTTGCTTTTATCAAGCTATGTGTCCAAAGGAAAAGGTTCAGCCTGAGACTCTCCCCTCACTCTTGAGGCTGAACTGGCGACCTCCACTCTTTATCGATCTCACTCAGCTCACGGTAGTAACTAGTAAAACAATGGTAAAAGTTACTCGATTAGTACTTCAACATCTATGGCATGAAGAACAGTAGCAGCATGTTGTTATAATTATTACTACTCGTCCACAGTAAAACAAAGATAGAGAAAACTAAAACACAGGGAATGGAGACAGCAGGAACGCGGTGTCCCCGGCGACGGGATGCTGGCGGCGGGATTGAGGCGGCGGCGATAACGCTAAGGTAGGTCACGGGATTCAGGCGGAAGAGGAAGCAAAGGCACACGGGATAGCAGGGTTCGGCTCTGGATGGACATGACATATAGAAGAACTAATCAAGATAAAAATCGCATCGCAATTTTCAAACCATCGAAAAATTCCGAATCTGACGGCGCATCAAAGCCATCTTCTTGGAGAGCCTGAATCTCGAATTGCTCCGCGGAAGAGGCTGAATTCCCTGGCGCGGAAACCCACGGGGCAGGGACGGGCCTACGTCTCGCG
>LR738709.1:494720128-494739976 GCA_902687465.1 Secale cereale
AGAAGAAGGAGATTACGGCGGCGGAGAGGCGAGGTCGATGGATCGCCCCTGGCTCCGAGACTGAGGAGAGGGGAGGGGGGTCGGGAGCAGATTTGGGTCTTTGTCAGCGAAAGAAATCAGGTTACGGATTAATGTGGTGGTGTGCACCCAGGTCCTTCGTAGAATTCAAATTTATGGTCTACCCCAATTACAATCGTTTCTGCCGTGCCAGCATTTATATGTATATTGTTGCAAAGTATCATCATCAACATTCCACAAGACCAAACTTCAAAAAAAAAAAAAAAAAACATTCCACAAGACCACGACGGGGCCAAAAATTAACCAACAACAAAATCCGCCTATGGTCTATATACTATAGTCTTATTATGGTGCCACGTCGTTACGCGGTAGATAGGGTTTTCCCAAAGTTTTAAATTGCACGGGAGGATTTCGTGGGCGGCTCTCAGCAGCCATAGCGTGCGGCAATTCTTTAGTCGGGATAAAGATTTTTGAGGTTGTTACTGAATTTGGCATGTTTAGCGGGACTTTTAGCCAATTTTGCATCGAGGCACCCGGCGGCAATAGTGACGTCATCATTGCGATTTCGCGGGCGATTTAAAAATCACGGGTTTTCCTTCCATTTTCTTGCACTAAGGTCATATATTGCCCACCACGATCAGATCAGTCGCCGCAAATTATAACTTCAGGCAGTCATTAGATAGTCGAGGCATGCCTACTCACAGACATTACCATCATCACGGTTATTGTCCACGAAAGTCAAACTTGACACGTTGTAACCAAAACCTAACATAAATAAATAAAAAACTTGTCTTTCCCTATCCATACGCAAATCAAATCAAATCTAGAATATTATGGGTATAAG
Source organism: Secale cereale (assembly GCA_902687465.1). Taxonomy (NCBI): domain Eukaryota; kingdom Viridiplantae; phylum Streptophyta; class Magnoliopsida; order Poales; family Poaceae; genus Secale; species Secale cereale. The sequence goes on from LR738709.1 coordinate 494,720,991, forward strand.
ATTTATGTTGGACATCATCAGTGTTGAATCATTAGACTATGTATATATGTCCCCACTGCAACGCACATGCAATTAGCTAGTTTGTTTTAATGTTGTAGTGTGGGTTTTTAGACTGTTGCAGCTACTTCAAGTAATCATTATGTTTAGTGTATGTTTAAAATCCCATATTCTGTTACACGATGGGAGAATAAAGTGAATAGAATATTTTTGGGCATGTTACACTGAAACTATTTAGGGTAATATTGGGGCAGCACACAGTTGATCTTCCGTGTGATGAAGTTTTAATAGTGTTGCTGTAGTACAAATTTATGTTGACATGCTAGTTCGGTCCTATGGGAGGATCAGATTACGGATTCATATCCCACATGCAATCTAAAAAAAAGATCATTTTTCAGTTAGTCATTTGCTAAACATAGCAACCTATTTAGCCATTCAAAATCTGGTGTGTTTTGTAGTTAGATTATAATCTGTTTTTCCAAACAAAGTTGTAACTTATTCACTGACTAGTTTTGCATAGCAGATAACAAAATAAATCTAAGCAAGGCCACAACGCAGAAAGTTGACTAGTTTGATAGTTTCTACATGCGGTCACATTTTTTTTTTTAGAAAAGGGGCATTCCCCGGCCTCTGCATCAAACTGATGCATACAGCCATCTTATTAATAACAAAAGGTCAAGGTCTCCAAAAGTATGCAAAATAAGAGTACAAAAGGCTCAGACTGAGCTAGAAAAAAACTTTGAGACACCAGATTTACAATAGCCAGCCAAGGAGATAACTTAGCAAAAGTGAGTATAAGTTCGGCCACTAAACTATAAAGTTGAGGCACATCAGAGAGATTCTGCAAACGGGGGCGCCTCAAGGTCAACCTCTTGCCTCATGACACAGGTCATGAGCCACTCACTGCTGAATGTCTTTATGCCTCTTTTTGCTGCATCCATTGCAAGCTCCATGCCTTCTTCACATGCCAAGAAGATTGTCTTTGAGGGCTCATCTATGTCATCGAGCTTACTGATGATCTGCAAAGTAAATAGATGTGAATATGCTTAGAATAGCCTGTGTAATTATGTTCTCTTAGGAACTAACAATAGGAACATTCCAAATGATGGGACTCGTGCAAAATTTGGAATTGACCCAAAATTATTCTCGAGAGCTTATAGTAATGCCATCTAGTCAATACTTGCAGTTTAAGTGTCATCTGTATGTAAGCAAATCATTTTAAAACATTTTCCATAAATAAAACCACATGTCTAGCTGTATAAGTTTGCACTTGGAACTTCAGTGGTGACATGTGTTATTTAAACATGTTGCAGCAGAACTTCATGCCTCACATAATAGAGCGCAGAAATTGGAATGCCCTTAAATATTTCACAGAAATAGGACCTCCAGGTTCTAGAATGTTTCGTCAGATGGTAAATGGATAAGTTCTGCTAAATCTGTAACATGTTCAAGAAGTTTGGCCATACATGAGTTTCACATGGCAGGATGAGCTTTAATTACCTTGCCACCAGAGGATTTGATAACTGGAGAGAGGACACCAGGAGAGGGTTCGATGTGCTTGGTCAAACAGAAAGTGTAGCCAGAAAATAACAAGCAAGGCCTCTCTTTAGCCCTCATAACCGCATCTCTCATTTCAGACTTGTACTTCATCTTATATTCTTCGTCATCTAGAACATGTTCTGCTTCACCTATGAAACAGCAGAAAGGTGCAAGATAAGAAAACAGCATAAGTTGTTTCTTTGCTCACACATTTCATTTCTTCCATTGCACAGAAACACATGGCAATAATTGGTTACCTAGCCATCTCAAGTTTTGACTCACCTACAAATTTCCCTTGTTTGAAGCTCTGTTTAAGCCAGTTTGGAGAAACTATCCAAGCCCTGCAATCAGTATATGGCCCAGTCAACTGAAAACTATTACTCCACGGTGAGTACTATGCTTCAACAACTATACGTGAAATGTAATTAATTGTAAAACAAGGAATGGGAATTGTATTATAGTTTGAAACGTGATGAATTGGGTTGTGTAAGGAAAATGTAGATGAAAACTAACCCAGAACTCAAAGCAATACAAAAGTTCATAGTCCTAAAAGCTTTTCCAGTAACGACATGTGTGCACGAACTTCCTTCGCAGGTAACAACTCCCCCGAGCATTTCAACTACCTGCGCCATAATTCAAAACCCAACACATATTTAGAAGCAAGAAAAATAACTAAATTAGTGCAAAAAAAAGAGTATGAACTTTTTTCTAAAAGAAAAAAAGACTGCGGTTTTCATCAGTGCGCCAGTGACAGTTTCTTTGGTAAGCACATACTCATACATTGCTTTATTTTGGAAATGCCGCTCACATTTCCTCAAAAGTAAGAGTAAAGTTTATGTAGAAATTACCTCTGTAAGCCGCATCTTCTTTGTTTCATCTGCAATATTCATGAGCATAACTGAAGGCCTTCCATTAGAACAGGTAGTGGCCTTAGCATCTCGTGATATTTTGTTGTCAGCGTGGACTACCATACTAGGAGTCCAAGGTGTGCTATTTATGGATACAGATTTGTCACAGATACCGTTTTGTCTCATGTCTTGTGTATGGTCAGCGTGACCGCTGCATCTTACTCTTTTTGACTTCAGTGAAGACGATGAGGATTCATATGTCCGTTTCTTTGGTTGTTGATCAGATAATGAGCATCCTTCACTACCAGCAGAAGCTTCATTTCTTACCACCTTTGCAGTCGTGCTGACTTTGTGGCATCCAGTGGTCTGGGGAGACAACTTTTCACACGAGGGAACTACAGTATCCATATCACCAGGAGAGATGCCTGAAAAATATCACAGAAGATCATTATTAGACATGTCATAAATATCACCGATGCTTATACGATTTAGCCAGGTGTATTTTCATTGTTCCTAAGGTTGAATGAAATCAAACTTGATAAACCAATAAGTTACAGACTTGCAATGTATGAATAATAGTTGTAGCGTAATATATGCTCAAAATTTTAGCTTTTCACTCTTTGCGCAACTTCCATTGTTAATTCGCTAAATTAACGCACTGCAATCCGCACAATAAAAGATTTCCTTTGAGCAAACAAATGAACCATTACATTGGATATATATTGGCATGTCGCTTCTCTATGGCCAGACTGTGTATCATTGCTCCTGTATGGCCAGACTATGTATCATGGTTCCTCCTACTTTATAATTTTTTAATGGAGTTCTTAATTATGCAACTTGGATATAAAGTGATGACCAATTCTACTGGAATTAGTGTCTCTGAGGTATCTGAACCTGAAAATTTGCATAATCATTACATTGAGCAAATAAATTAACCATTACATTGGATATATATTGGCATGTCGCTTCTCTAATAAAAGATTTCCTTTGAGCAAATAAATGAACCGTTACATTGGATATATATTGGCATGTCGCTTCTCTATGGCCAGACTGTGTATCATTGCTCCTGTATGGCCAGACTATGTATCATGGTTCCTCCTACTACTTTATAATTTTTTAATGGAGTTCTTAATTATCCAACTTGGATATAAAGTGATGACCAATTCTACTGGAATTAGTGTCTCTGAGGTATCTGAACCTGAAAATTTGCATAATCATGACTTCATGAAGACTTACTATCTGGTACCACGGCATGGAGCTGAGAAGTTTGCAGTTCTGCCAGTGAGTTTTTGGACGTGGTTGGCAAATCCTTCTTAATATGTGTAACCATAAGTGTTGAACTGCCTGGAAAGCATAATGCTCTCTTGATATCAGCCCTTACTGGAATTCTGCGAATCTTACCTTTAGTATCCACCTCTCCAACAGACACAAAACCCTGCAATGCACCCAGGAGAACAGACCAGTCGTATCATTAGCATAACCTTGCAATTCTTGATTGGATAACCATGTTAATACAGTAGGATACAAAATAGGAGGATCTTCGGTAAAGAAAAGGCTCACTAACATAACAATGACTTCAATGAGCAAAGGAAATTCATTTACTCTGAACTGAAATTCATCTGGTTACTTTACAAGTAGGCCTGTTCAAAACCTGAGCCTGGTGACAGGCTTTGGTCCGGACTTGAAAAAGCCCGACCCAAAACTGCCAGGACACATAAAAATTAGCCTTTGTGGATTAAAAATACATAATTTAAATCGTTTTTGGAATAAAATACTGATTATTTTCCTATCAACTACTCCTCTCAGACTTTCTTGGGCTTTCTGGCCAAAAACCAGGTTGGGGCACGGACACCCATGATCAAGTCTACTTATAAGTTGCTAATCATTGAACAATTATTGTAACAAGCATAAGAGTGCAGATACTACAGACTGTCAAAATACAGAAGTATAACAAGTCAAGCATGTTTCTTCATTTCTATTTGATGCATGTTTCTCTTGCCAATAATGCAAGCACGAGATTACTAAACTATATAGCATTTGCCAAACCTAGTATTAGGATATATTTATTATATAAAAGAAAACTGAAGCAGAGATATCAAATTTCCATTTCCACTTGCCTGTTTAAGCCAAAATCCTTCAGATACCTTATCTGCCCAACAGAATATATTGGTAACACCAACATTGTGAAGACGCTGGCTAAGTTCCTTATACAACAGATGACCAAAACCCTGAGATAATATGAAAACAACTACCTTAATTATGAACCTTTTGGAGAAACAGTGGACTACTGTGTACATTTCATTCACCATGTGTACTTTAGAGTACAGAAATGTCATTTACCAACAAAAACATAATATAAGTGAAATGTGCTCATGATTGGTTTGCACTATCATTTTAGTTTAGATTGAGAATATCAAGCAAATATAACTGAATGCTTTGCATGCCATAAGAGTTCTAATTGTAGTCCAGGAAGTAGTTTGAGGCAACTTGTCTACCATTTAGTAATATACTATTTCCCTCATAATCGAAGGATAGCTAGGGTAAGGTGTGTGTTCCCGTCAAAAAAGGGGTAAGGTGTGTTGCATTAGATGAATTGTAAATACCATATGATTTTTTGTAGGATATAAAGAATTTATGATGAGAGTGCATATATGGTATGTAGTATAAATAACCAGTGGGAACAGATCCATTAGGCAACCAGTAAGGGAGAAAGTACCAACAAGGCATGCAGAAGTAACTCAATTTTAGTAACATGAAATAGGAATGGGTCTTGCAAGACGGATGGTAATTCCAAAGTTTAAGAGGGTTTATGAATGGCATACCACACGTTGAAAAGGCGATGTCACAGCTGCCAGGGGTATTTCAGCATATTGTGTGTCAGCTGGCACTATCTGATATGATACAGCAGCTATGATCTGTGTGACAGAGTGATTAGATTTTAACATTAACAAAACCTGGCATGCTAGTTTAAATGTAAAAGCAAGGAGTAACAATTCGATTATCCATGAATACTAAATTTTTAAGTTACCTGCTCTTACATTATTGTTCTACTTTAACATATAAGTAAATAGAGAAGTTCACAGTAGGTCAACTTCACTGTACTTACATTCACAGCAGGAGGTTATTTATCTAATTTCACTAGCCACTAGCAGAGCTCACTAGTCACACACATTTCCTGAGATAATCTAATCTATTTATTACTAACACAATAGAGAAACAATCCACTTCGTCCACATACACAAAAATATATGCTCCATTCAATATTAACAATGCCTAATTATATGTTTGAGATTTAATAATGAATCAACTATCTACATTAGCAGCTAGGGGATGATATCATGGATGAAATTAGCAAGCCAATGAACCCATTCTTGCTTTCTAGCTCTGTAGTTCTATCCGGGTCCTGAACGTGGTAAGCCGCATCTCTGTTTCAACTAAGAAATATGTTTTCTGTTTCAATTAATCCAGCAAGCTAGACGTGCTAGTGATTTCAAATTTGACATTTGATAATTGTGCTCTCACAAAAATTACGATTATCACCGAGTTTTTTGCAGCACTCCCGCAAATTGATGTGTTTAGTAAAATATGCCTAACATGTGTGGTGGCCACGTAGTATAACTGTTGAGATTGTAGAAAACTGTGAGTTGATAATATGTGAATACCAAGAGCCACAATCTAGCGGTTGGTTATGGCGGATCCTATCAACAATTGTTGAGATTTAAAATTCCATAAAAGAAATGTATAATCAAAGCTATAATCTTATCTATAACTATACATAAGAAATGTACAAAATGTGTCCATATAACAATAAGCTACAGATAATTTTTTGATAAAATAGAAGTTTTGTGCCTCATAGTGTTGATAGAAAGACTTATTTACAAGCCCACCACCCCTCCTTTTGCCCACAAACGGGATAGGCCTTTATTGTGTCAAGCAGGTACCATGTTGGGCTGCATGCCGTAGAAGGCAACTGGATTGTGCTGCTTCCAAATCCACCAAGCCGCAAGCATAATCACCCAAGAGGTGCCCTTCTTTGCGGGCGCGGGGGTGAATAGCCTGCTGCCACCAGTTCACAAAACTTACCCCAGAAGCATAGCTAAATTATATCATCGCAGAGGCGATCACATAGGCTGCATGTATCGTAGCATCGCAATGAAGATCACATAAGCTACATGTATCATAACTTTGAAGTGGCAACCACCAACGAGATATACCGCTCAAGCAGTCTAATCAGAGGCGAGTGGTTGAAAAGCGGTGAGAGAACAAAAGCAGAGAAAGGATGGAGTGAGATTTTATTTTTTGGGGGGAAAGCAGATAAGTGAGATGATAAATGACAAATACACAACAACTTTCATTCACATAGACAAAATTATCTTTATCATTGGTCATGATGGGTTTATGGGCGCAAATTAATCAGATCGCTTAAGTCTATTAATAAACTATAAAAATAATACAAATACTATCGGGTGGGCAATAATAAGACAACTCCATTATACATATAAATTCCATAAGCTTCCTTCTGGGGGTGTTTATGTAGATGTACAAGTCTTCAAATTATTTAAGCAATGTAGTACAACAGTACATCAGTAAAATCAAACGCATCTCTAGAATGAAACACGTAAGTGAAACCGAACACATCTCGGGAATCTCATATGTTCCCTTTAGGGGATGCTTATGTGATGTAAAGAAGTCTTCAAATCATCTCCATCCTTTTTATATTTGGCAAACTTTTGTATCAGCAAAATATTTGTGTAATTACTTGGAAATGTAGAGCAAGTGGGCAGATAAACCAATGTAGAATAGTATTTACGCATTATGCGGTCAAATAGGATGATGCGTGGGTAGAGTACCAATGATGCTTAATGCTTACCTCTTCAGGTCCGGCAAGTGAACTAGACCTCAGAATTAGAGTCTTATACTTCCTGGGGAAGAAACAAACATGAAACCATAACATTAACTCTTTTCTACTCTTCCAAACAATAGCATAGTAATAATATTTACTCTCTGTGCTCTTACCAAAAAACAAAATAGAATAATGTCAAAGCAAAAACTCTGGCAATAATTTCGTTGGTGCCATCAATTAAATAGAAGAAGATTTTTACCCATTCAATATGCATTTTTCAAGAAATCCTGATTTTCTCCCAGTGTCAGCAGCATAGTCCATAGTTGGAAGCTCCTTCTTATAAAGCCTCAGAACTTCCTAAACAATTAATAGCAAAATACACGTTACCACAATATTTTTGGTACAATCATTAATGCTTCGACATTAAATATTATCCCTGCAGTATTATATCAGCCAATTAAAAACTGAACTCTAGCTTTGAGAAACCTAATGCCACAGTTATCACAACTCAACAAGTTATTTTACTGCGGCTATATCTAAGTTAAGTTCGTGCCCAATTGTACCAATGTGTATAGCCAATATGCATCCATGTAATCCTTCAATCTATTTGTTTTGAGGCATGTAGTCTACAATCAAGCACTCTACAGTATCAGAATCAAAGTAAAACCCAGACAATATAGCACTTGTTTGTCCCTCATGCAACAGAAAGCTAAATACAAAGGTTATAAGAGTTAGGTTACCTGGAGTAAAGATTCATTTAGGCTATCGGCCTCGTTGGGGTTCAGAAGGATGAAATCAGAACCCTCACCTACAGACAATACATATGTTACATCAGAGCAGTTAACAGAACCAACACTGATTCGGCTCCCCTGCTTGTTCTTCTCTCATAAGAAAATGGCCCGCACACTATTACACTAACCAGTCCCATCCGAAGAACTCCTGGCTCCATCGACTGCACAAGGATCATTGAGAAAAAAGCTGTGGCATCAAGAACAGCATCTAGGACAAAAGAAGAAAGGAAATGCGGGGAACACGGTATTCCTCGCGCCATACCAGTGATCAAGATCTTTGCGCCCCTGGTTCCCGAAATGGTGAGATTCTGCTCCGTGGACACGCACCTTAGGCCGCCCCCGTGGATCTCCACCTTGCAGTTGCCTGCAAAACGGGTGTTTTCGCCTTGTGGGTGAGGCACAATCTACCGCCTGATTGGGGAATCGTCGCGTCGGGGTAGGGTTCGGCGTACCGATGGAGAGGGCGGGGGACGGGGCCTCGGCGCCGCCGGCCTTCGCCTTCGTCTTCCGTGGTCTTCCCATCTGGTGATCCACTTGCTCGGATGGTTCGCGGATATTCAGCAGGGACTCGAGCCTCGACTCTGACGCAACTATGGCTGATTTGGGATGCGAAAAAGAGGAGTTTGGGCGGGGTGGGGGGCGTGATTTGGAGTTCGGGCGGGGGTTTCCGCGCGGGAACGAAAAGAGCTAATACTTCCTCCGTTTTTTTAGCTCACATATAAGATTTGATGAAAGTCAAACTTTATTCCGTTTCGAAAAAAAATCAAACTTTGTAAAATTTGACTAGCTTTGTAGAAAAAGATATCAACATTCACACTATGAAATCAGTATTATTGGATGCATGATAAAATTAATTTTCATAACATACAACTTTTGTATTATAGATGTTGATATATTTTTTTTATGAAGTTAGTCAAACTTTACAAATTTTGGCTTTGACCAAATCTTATATGCAGACTAAAAAGAAACGGAGGGTGTAAGAGCAACTCCAACCGGCCGACCAACGACGAACGCCTTTTATTTGTTTGGATTGGCCGCACGGACGACTGTGTCCGTTTTTATTTAGATCAAAGCATGTATTTAAGGAATTTTGGCTCCTTCACATCCCAGAAAATTTTGAGTGCAAAATTATGCACCCTTGGGACGTAGTGCCCCATCCAAGGAGGGCGCGCAAGAAGCCCGCATCCCTATTTAGGGTGCGGGATACGTGGCCGAGGTTGACTTTGTGTAGCCCGCGTGCGCTTCGAATAGTTGGTGGTGCGTTTACCGTTGTAGGCTGCCTCCTCGGATGTATGTATCTCGGCTGCGAAACCCACGGTCTGCTCCTTCATCCATAAGAACACGTGCCAGATGATAACCATTGACAGTTGGGTCCAGGACAAGTGCAGCCGATCTGCCGTGCCTGGTGCTGGTCGGATGGTCGTACTTGTCAAATGTGATCGGATGAGCCGATCATGGGTTGGACTTCGGGGCGACTGGCTCTAACACGTAGACGTCTCGAAGCACTCCTTTCCTCTCCCTTTTAGGGATGTGGGTAACATAGATCATATTGACTTCCGTTACCTCGTTAGGAAACTTCTTTTAGCCTCCATTACCGGGCCACCGAGATTCATCATCGTCCTCGCTGCGATTTTGAGATTTACTTTGGCCCTCCGTCGCTACCTTGTCAGCCTGCTTGAAGACCCAGCAATTCCTATTAGTATGGGTTGTTGGTTTGTCCTCACTGTCGTGGATTTGGCACGGCCGATCCAGGATCTTTTCTAGCTAGCTAGATATGTCCTTGCTCCCTTTAAAGGGTTTCCTTTTCCGTCCAGATCTAGGTCTGGTAAATGAGGGAGTCCTGGATTTGGGGGTCCTCGGCTGTCCGTACTACTGGTGGTCGGCCGGACTGATGGGCCGTGAAGATAAAACAGAAGATCATCCCCCGTATCCGGGTAGGACTCTTATATATGTAGAAAGGCAAATTTTGATGACCGGACGTAATGATTCCTTCCTCCTCAAGTCAACTTTGTACAACCCTAGGCCTCCTCCGGTGTGTATATAAACCGGAGGGTTTAGTCCGTAGAGGCTAACAGAACAATCATAAGCTAGACATCTAGGGTTTAGCCATTACGATCTCGAGGTAGATCAACTCTTGTAATCTTCATATCCATCAAGATCAATCAAGCAGGAAGTAGGGTATTACCTCCATCGAGAGGGCCTGAACCTGGGTAAACATCATGTCCTTGTCACCCCCTGCCACCACCGATCCTCAGATACGCAGCTTGCCCCCCTACCCGAGATCTGCCGGTTTTGACACCGACAATGGTGCTTTCACCGAGACCTTCGTTGTGTAGTCGCGAGAAGCGATATGTGGCTCATCTCGTCATCAACGACGACATCACCTCTGGGAGAAGCCTGACTTTTGGGCAGGTCCTCCAGCCCGGCGGATTCACCATATGCGCTCGCATGGCTGTCAAGCCAGTCGCATCCCCTGCGGTCACCGAGCATCACTCCCTACATCGGACTCGAACACTCTGAAAAAGCGGATCCGGCAGGTACCTTGTCCTTAAATGAGCTGCTAGATCACATTGCCACCCTAGGGCTTTCAGTGGCCAATGATCGGATCGGGCCTAAACCTGACCAGGGGGAAGACAGTTCCTCCCCGATCACTCATCTGGTGGCGGCCATTGAGGAACGAGCCGAAAACACTTCCCCTCTCGAATCGGAGATCGGTTGTGTTTGGTTCTCCGAACCCATTGAGCCGAATACCCTTCCATCGGACGGGTCTCTACATCTTCCGAGCTCAGGGTCAGACACGGAGCCCGGGGAGCGCTCAGATCCTCCCGAGCTCAAGTCATCAGCGTCGGAGACTTTGCGAACTTCAGATACTATATTGGGTCGGGATTCAAATTTTTCCACACCCAGCCACCACAATCAATATTCTCCAAGAAATTCTGGCCCTCCAGACATATGCGAATTGATGTATGTGCGTCAACAACCTCATGAGACGGTCCATCACTTCTAGGCCAGGTTCCTACTTGTTAAAAACAAGATTAAAGACTGTTGCGACGATGGTGTGGTTTCAGTCTTTCATCGCAATTGCACGGACGAGGGAGTCTTGAACGCCCTCAACCGCAGTCGCGTACAGAGTTTCACTGAGTTGTCGCACTTAGTACGAAAGTACTGCGCGATGGAAAGTGCATGGAAGGCCCAAAACACCCATCTGGAACAATCCGTCTTCGGGCAATATGTCGCTAAAGCAAAACGGACATACCCTAGCGGGGCATCCAATCATAAGCCCATCAGCAAGAAATACAAACCATTTGCGGGATATAGGTCTGTTCTTGACGAACTTCTGGACAAGCCCTGCCCGATACATGCGGTCTCTGGCACGATCCCAACTCACAACCTTCGAGCATGTTTGTAGGATCGAAAGTATGTCTAGAGGGGGGTGATTAGACTACTTGACCAAATAAAAACATAACCTTTTCCCAATTTTAAGTCGTGGCAGATTTTAGCAATTATGCACAAGTCAAGTAATCAACCTACACATGCAATTCTAAGATTATAGCAGCGAAATGTAAAGCAATTGCATATGAAGGTCAATGGAGGGGTTTGGAGATTGCAAACGCAAGTGTAGACACGGATGTTTTTGTCATGGTTTCGATAGGTGGTGCTATCATACATCCACATTGATGGAGACTTCAACCCATGAAGGGTAACAGCTGCGCGAGTCCACGGAGGGCTCCACCCACGAAGGGTCCACGAAGAAGCAACCTTGTCTAACCCACCATGGCCATCGCCCACGAAGGACTTGCCTCACTAGGGTAGATCTTCACGAAGTAGGTGATATCCTTGCCCGTACAAACTCCTTGGTTCAACTCCATAATCTTGACGGAGGCTCCCAAGTGACACCTAACCAATCTAGGAGACACCACTCTCCAAAAGGTAATAGACGGTGTGTTGATAATAAACTCCTTGCTCTTGTGCTTCAAATGATAGTCTCCCCAAGACTCAACTCTCTTTCATAGGATTGGATTTGGTGGAAAGATGATTTGAGTGGAAAGCAACTAGGGGAAGGCTAGAGATCAAGATTTATGTGGTTGGAGTGGAATATCTTGACCTCAACACATGAGTAGGTGGTTCTCTCTCAGAAAATGAGTAATGGAAGTGTAGGCTTGTTCTGATGGCTTTCTCCATGAATGAAGAGTGGGTGGAGGGTATATATAGCCTCCACACAAAATCTAACCGTTACACACAATTTACCAAACTCGGTGGGACCGAATCAGAGAACTCGGTCAGACCGATTTAGTTCATAATGTGACCGTTAGGCATCTCGGTGGGACCGATGTGATCAACTCGGTAGGACCGATTTTATTAGGGTTAGGGCATAACTTAATCTCGGTGAGACCGATTACACAAACTCGGTAGGACCGATTTTGGTACTAAGCTAACCAGAGAGTTGGTCAGGCAAACTCGGTGGGACCGATTCACTCGTTTCGGTTGGACTGAAACATTACGAAGGGGAAACAAAGAGTTTGCATTGCGAACTCGGTGGGACCGATCGCTCATATCAGTTAGACTGAAACGTTATGAAGGGAAACAGAGAGTTTGCAATCCCATCTCGGTGAGACCGAGATCCCTATCGGTGAGACCGAAGTGACTAGGGTCTGTGGCAGTGGCTATGTCAAGAGAACTCGGTGGCGCCAGATAGAAAGTTTCGGTGGGGCCGTGTTTGACTTTTGGTTTGAGACATATGTGGATGTGAGAAAGTGGTTGAGGGTTTTGGAGCATATCACTAAGCATTTTGAGCAAGAAACCCCATTAAGCAACACCTCGTCCCCTTTTAATAGTATTGGCTTTCGTATGGACTCGATATGATCTTGGATCACTAAAATAGAAAATGTAGAGTCTTGAGCTTGAGCCAATACATGTCCTTAGCATTCTGAGGGGTCCACATTCCTAGTCCATGCCATGCCAATCATTGAACTTTCTGAAATGATCATCTTGAAAGAGCATTAGTTCAATGAGCTATATGTTGTTAGTAATTACCAAAACCACCCAGGGATAGTTGCACTTTCAATCTCCCCCTTTTTGGTAATTGATGACAACATATAGATCAAAGCTTCGACAAATGATAATAAGATTTAAATACATTGTCGCTTTGAGAAGTATGTGATAAGCAAGAGCTCCCCCTAAATTTATGCATTATTTAAAATTTGCGTTTGAATGCAAATGCACAATCGATTAGGATCATGGGTTACTCTTCAATGTCACATACATCTTGGTGGAGCGCTCAAAATGATATAAACTAAAAGCATGCACTCATCACCAAGTGATACGTCCAAAACGTATCTATAATTTCTGCTTACTCCATGCCTCTTTTGGGTGATATTGCTATGATATTTATACACTTCCATACACTTTTGATCATATTTGGACTAACCTATTAACTCAGTGCACCCCAGTGCCAGTTTCTGTTTTCGGCTGTTTTTGTATTTCAGGTTTTCACATTACGAGAACTGCCAGGAAAAATCCAGAAAAATTATATAAAAAATCAGCGTTCCAGAACCTACCGTGCGCCCGAAGGACAGCCGGGGGGGGGGGCCACCAGGGCTCCAGGCGCCCTGGCGGCGCGCCCCCCCTGGGCCGCGCCGGGGGGGCGCCTGGGCCTCCCGAGGCTCCTCCGATGCCCCCTTTGGCATATATTTAAAGCGTCTCCCGAAACCCTCGAAACAGGAACTCTTTTCGCGATCCCATCTCTGTTTTGCCGCCGCCGCCGCTTCCAAGATCGGGAGCACCAGGAGAACTCTTCCCGGCACCCTGCCGGAGGGGAGGATCACCACCGGGAGCTTCTCCACCACCATGGACGCCTCCCGGATGAGTTGTGAGTAGTCTCCCTTGGACCATGAGTCCATGACCAGTAGCTATGTGATGTCCTCCTCCCGTTCTTGTGCTTCACTAATTATTCCTCGTGAGCTGCCCTACATGATCGAGGCACATATGTAATCCTTATGCTGTTGCTATGATGAGTTTGCTGGGATCCGATGGATTATGAGATTATGTTCAGATTGTGCTTGAGTAATATATTTGATCTACCTCTTTTATATTTATGTTCGTAAGTAATTCTTGCATGTTCTCCGTTGTTATTTATTGCTTTGGCCGAGTAGTAGGTAGTGACTCCAAGAGGGAACATTATGCTTGATTGTGGGTTCATGCCCCTCGATGACTAGCTTGAGTGACAGAAACATGAGTCTAGGGGGTGTGCTGTTGCCACAAGGGGGAAAACAACGGTGCTTGTGCCCGCGGGTGCAAGTACTGTTTACTTTACGCAAAGTTCTTTTAATGCAGTTGTCTGTTGCTTTGAGCTTACACTATGTGTGGGGCTCGCAACTTAATACCAGTGAGATGTTCTGGATAGATATCTCAAGGTGGATGATTAGTAGTAGATATTGATGGATTTCGGTCTACTTACTTTGGCGTACCGCCCATGCTTTGAACCTCAACCTTTCTTGCAATGTAATCAGCATTGGTTTGCGCACATGGTCCTGTCAATTGCCCAGCTGTAATTCGTTTACCTCACATAGTTATTTTATCGTCTTTTGGGAGAGAGACATCACTAGTGAACATCATGAGACTCCGGTCCATATTACCATCATTGATCACATCCGCTATTTACTTTTCCGCTATTTACTTACTATTGCAATTATACCTATCACTATTATCACTTGCGTTTGATCCTTTGTAAACTACAAGGCCGCAGGGATTGACAACTTCTCTGTACTCGTTGGGAGCAAAGTTATTTGTATCTGTGTGCAGGTCCACGTTGATTGCTAATATCCGGCGCCGTTAGCAGTTGACAGCTTCTTGTTGAAACTGGGAGTCTCTGGGAAATCGATCCTTGGTATTATCAAGGGAAAACTTCTGCTACACTACATCTCAAACCTTCCACTTGGGGTAACCAACGAGGGGTGAGAAGCCACCTAGCAAAGCAATTTTCGGCGCCGTTGCCGGGGACTCCACTCTTCAAGATAGGGGAGTTGCACGCTATCTTTTACCTTTGCTTTTAGTCTTGTTAGTTTACCTTTCAGTTTTTTTTAGTATCTTTTATCAAAAATCACAAAAAAAAATTATTTACCTTTCTGTTAGTAGTCCTTTCTGTTTAGCCAAACATGTCAGGATTTGGTGCTTTGAGGGAATCAGAAGTTCTAGATTTCCATCAAAGGGATGGGGAAAACATGAAGAAGGCATGGGACAGAATTTCTGATGCACATAGGAGAATTATGCCTTGGATACCTATAAAAATTGTGCTTAGAAATTTTTACTATGGTCTTTTTAAATGGTGTAAACACTCTCTTGACATTATAGCCGAGGGAGATTTCCTAGAATGTGATGAAGCTAGAGCTCTTGAAATTATACATGGTCTATCTAGTTACTTTGTTTATGATCATAATTTTGATACTATCATAGATAGACTTGTGACTATTGAAAAGAGAATGGATGCTCTAGACTTAATGAAAGTAGAGAAACCCAAACCCAATAAGAGAGATATTTTGGAAATAGATAATGATTGGGAGCCTCTTGTTAGGATTGGTATCTCTAATCAAAACTTCCTTGCTTATTGTGATATTGGATCTATGGTTTCTACTATGCCAAAAATTGTTCATGATTCTTTAAAATTTAACATGGATAGATTATCATCTCATCATGAACACACTAATGGAGATATTTCTAAAATCCAGGGAAGAATAAAAGATGTACCGTTAAATTCCTTAAAGGGATTGCAATGATTGATTTCTTCATCATGGAGCCAAACCAAGGAAATATAGTGCTTGGAAGGGACTTCCTCCGAGCAGTTAAAGGCTTCATTGATATAGGTAAGGGACAAATCCGCTTGCGCGGAAAGGCAAAAGGTGTGTACCCCTTTCCTAGAAGGAACAAGAATGAACTTGTTGAGGAACCATTTGAAGCAATTTATAGCTCCGATTATTACGATGGTTATTGATTCCTCTATGCATTATGCCTAGCTTAAAGGCATAAAAGAAAGCGCTTTTGGGAGGCAGCCCAATGAATAAATTTATTTTGCTTTTGTTGTGTCTTGATGTTGTTACTACTGTAGCATCATCATTGTATCTTTACTTTTCAATTTTGTGCCAAGTAAGGCTCTGATTGCTAGAAAGTTCAAAAGTTGTGAGGTGCTGTCCAGGAAACAGATTCTGTCCTTGAATAGAAAAATTCGTATAAGATCACCAAATCATCTTTTTGGTCTGACTTTTTTCGACAGCGTTCTCTATATAATTGTCTTTTTTGCGTCTGTTCTGAGTTTTTTGATTTGAGTTGCAGAAGTGCCCCGAACAAATCAATTACTACATGTTGTTCTGTTTTTCATAGATTCTGTCCTGTTTTGCCTTTCCTTCATTTTGCAAACCTAGAGCTTGCTTTTTCTTTGCAAAAACCTTTTGGCAATCTTGAGAAACAGTAGACCTTCAAGAATATCTTTATTTCCAGCAAGGTACAATTATTTTATTATGGGTACTAACCTCGCTAATCAGATTATGATGAGTTATGTATGAAGGGAGTTTTCAAGTGTGCGAGGGAAGATGATAAAAAGATTCAGGAGTGTCAAGCGTTCAAGCTTGGGGATGCCCCCATGCACCCCCAAGAAATATTCAATGAGACTCAAGCGTCTAAGCTTGGGGATGCCCCCGTGCATCCCCTTCTCCATCAACATTATCAGTTCGTCTTTTGTTCCACTATATTTTAATCACTTCATGTGTTATGTGCTATGCTTGGAGCGTCTTGCTTTTAGTTTTCTTTAGTTTTTCATAACGAGTCGGAACTCAGCGTTCTTTATGTGGGAGAGAAACACGCTCCACTTCTACCTAGAACATAACATAGAATTTTCATGTCTATTTTTGCTGTGTGTGTTCTTTGTCTTTTAATAGCTACTGTCATGCTCTGCTCTTAGTATTCATGCTTATCTTTTTAAAGAGCTTTTGTTTAGTTGGTTGCTTGAACTCTCTTTAATTAACATGCTCATCTTATTAAGAGAGTTTGCTTCCGTTGCATTGGTTAATATGTCTATGATAAAGATGCTACGTGCATGATGGCGCTTAGTAGTTCAGGTTTTCTTATGGTTAGTCTCAAATAGCTGAGGGATTTCCAATGTGTTATTGGAGTACCAACATGATTTGTTTGCCAATGATGTGGTATGGTTTAGTAATATCTTCCTTCAAGAATTTATTTTGATTGACTTGGCGTATGCTCACGCATATTTAAGACTGTAAAGAAAGTCTGTCAAGCCTTGATGATCTTTTATTTCTGAGTAGCGATATAACTTCCATGCCTGATTCAATGTTGCTTTGTCGCTCTGCATGATTATGACCGTCATTGCTCTTTTAGTTGGTCGCTCCCAGTCTTTTGCTAACCTCCACCTGTACTAAGCGGACTGACTGCTTGTGCATCCACATCCTTTTAAACCAGTTGTGCCATATGAGTCCACCATACCTACCTATATGTGGTATTTCACCGCCACTCCAAGTAAATTTACATGTGCTACCTTTAAAACCTTCAGTTTTTGCAATACATAGCTCATGGGAAAGTAGCTTAAAAACTATTGTGGTAAAGAATATGTTGCTTATGTATCTTATTTTCTTATAAGTTGCTTGCTGAGCGGTAACCATGTTTCTGGGGACGCCATCAACTGTTACACTTTTGTTGAGTATCATGTGAGTTGCTATGCATGTTCGTCTTGTCTAAAGTAAGGGTGATTTGCCATGAGTTGAATGGTTTGAGTATGCATATTGTTAGAGAAGAACATTGGGCCGCCAACCAAAGCCATGTATCATGGTGGAAGTTTTAGCTTGGACATTAATCCTCAATCTCTTATGAGAATATGCTTAAGCATTAAAGAGGAGTCCATTATCTATTTTCTATGTTGTCGCTGTATGGATGTCCTCAAGTTGAGATCTATCAAAAACGAGAAATCAAATGCGATCTATCTCCTTGGACCTTTGTACAGGTGACATAGAGGTACCCCTTTGTGACACTTGGTTGAAACATATGTAATGCAATGACAATCCATGGAAATCCGAGCTAATTAGGACAAGGTGCGAGCACTATTGGTATTCGATGCATGAGGCTTGCAACTTATAGGATGTCTTATGCATAACACATATGAAGTACTACTACCGTTGACAAAATTGTTTCTATGTTTTCAAAATAAAAAGCTCTAGCACATGAGTAATCCCTGCTTCCCTCTGCGAAGGGCCATTCTTTTACTTTTATGTTGAGTCTCCACCTTCTTTTAAAAGCACGAACTACTGAGAGCATGATTGTCATTCTGAGTGTAATGTGCATTGTCCCAAAGTAGCATTGTCTTTTGCATGATTGTGATATCGTTTATTTTGAAATCATTGTATCTAGTCATCACTTAAACCTTGGAGGTGCCCCTGCATTTATGTTTTACTTCACTAAAGGGGGCAAGCTAGATATCACTTTATCATATTTGCACATCATGTTCATTGCAAATCTATTTGATGTTTCAGTATCATATTGTAAAACTTTCAGTTCTTTGTGATTTTCTCATGAGGCAACTTAATTACTACAGATTCATTGTCTCAGTAAGCTTTTGTCATATGACTATGAAAAAGTCATATATGGTTAATAGCATGTCACCACATAAATTATTCTTGTTATCATTTACCTACTCGAGGACGAGCAGGAATTAAGCTTGGGGATGTTGATACGTCCAAAACGTATCTATAATTTCTGCTTGCTCCATGCCTCTTTTGGGTGATATTGCTATGATATTTATACACTTCCATACACTTTTGATCATATTTGGACTAACCTATTAACTCAGTGCACCCCAGTGCCAGTTTCTGTTTTCGGCTGTTTTTGTATTTCAGGTTTTCACATTACGAGAACTGCCAGGAAAAATACAGAAAAATTATATAAAAAATCAGCGTTCCAGAAACTACCGTG
>LR738709.1:494739986-494768729 GCA_902687465.1 Secale cereale
CGCCCTGGCGGCGCCCCCCCCCCCTAGGCCGCGCCGGGGGGGCGCCTGGGCCCCCCGAGGCTCCTCTGATGCCCCCCTTTGGCATATATTTAAAGCGTCTCCCGAAACCCTCGAAACAGGAACTCTTTTCGCGATCCCATCTCTGTTCCGCCGCTGCCGCCGCTTCCAAGATCGGGAGCACCAGGAGAACTCTTCCCGGCACCCTGCCGGAGGGGAGGATCACCACCGGGAGCTTCTCCACCACCATGGACGCCTCCCGGATGAGTTGTGAGTAGTCTCCCTTGGACCATGAGTCCATGACCAGTAGCTATGTGATGTCCTCCTCCCGTTCTTGTGCTTCACTAATTAGTCCTCGTGAGCTGCCCTACATGATCGAGGCACATATGTAATCCTTATGTTGTTGCTATGATGAGTTTGCTGGGATCCGATGGATTATGAGATTATGTTCAGATTGTGCTTGAGTAATATATTTGATCTACCTCTTTTATATTTATGTTCGTAAGTAATTCTTGCATGTTCTCCGTTGTTATTTATTGCTTTGGCCGAGTAGTAGGTAGTGACTCCAAGAGGGAACGTTATGCTTGATTGTGGGTTCATGCCCCTCGATGACTAGCTTGAGTGACAGAAACATGAGTCTAGGGGATGTGCTGTTGCCACAAGGGGGAAAACAACGGTGCTTGTGCCCGCGGGTGCAAGGACTATTTACTTTACGCAAAGTTCTTTTAATGCAGTTGTCTGTTGCTTTGAGTTTACACTATGGGTGGGGCTCGCAACTTAATACCAGCGAGATGTTCTGGATAGATATCTCAAGGTGGATGATTAGTAGTAGATATTGATGGATTTCGGTCTACTTACTTTGGCGTACCGCCCATGCTTTGAACCTCAACCTTTCTTGCAATGTAATCAGCATTGGTTTTGCGCACATGGTCCTGTCAATTGCCCAGCTGTAATTCGTTTACCTCACATAGCTGTTTTATCGTCTTTTGGGAGAGAGACATCACTAGTGAACATCATGAGACTCCGTTCCATATTACCATCATTGATCACATCCGCTATTTACTTTTCCGCTATTTACTTACTATTGCAATTATACCTATCACTATTATCACTTGCGTTTGATCCTTTGTAAACTACAAGGCCGGAGGGATTGACAACCTCTCTGTACTCGTTGGGAGCAAAGTTATTTGTATCTGTGTGCAGGTCCACGTTGATTGCTAATATCCGACGCCGTTAGCAGTTGACACCTTCTTGTTGAAATTGGGAGTCTGTGGGAAATCGATCCTTGGTATTACCAAGGGAAAATTTCTGCTACACTGCATCTCAAACCTTCCACTTGGGGTAACCAACGAGGGGTGAGAAGCCACCTAGCACCAAGCAAAGTGAATGATCATATAGGGATATAAAAGATAATATCATTCAAGCAAGCATTAAAGTAGCATATGATCAATCACATGATCAAACAAGTATCTCACACACATAACATAAAGTATCAAGCAAACACACAAATGTATCAACCAAATAGCAAGAGACCAAGAAGCAAAAACACTCTCTCTCGAAGCCTATGATCTATACATATTTCTCCCCCTTTGGCAATAAGTTACCAAAAAGTTTAAAAATGCATAGTGCTATGCATCTCTCTAGTCTTGATCTTCGGGAGGCGGTGTAGAGAGAACTCCAAGGACGAAGGCATCTGTACATGTTGTCGGAGCTGTTGGAGTGGCAAGTGGAGGTGGCATTGAAGTTGTAGCTGCTAGTGCTGATGTAGTAGCTCTAGTGCCAGGTATGGGCGCTGCAGCAGATCTCTGACCTCTAGGCACTCTCTGAAAGGCATCTGTGGTAGCCTGCCCTTTCCTCTCCTCTGCTTCCTCCTGGACCTGCTCAACTGTAGTATGTACCTCAGCCACTTTCAGATCAAGATCATAGAACTTTGTTTCAATGATCCTCTCCAAGCTCTCCTGATTTTGAGTTAGGGTGGCCAAGCCCTTCTCAATCCTCAAAGTTGCTTGAATCATATATGTCATTTGATCTTGTTTTGACTTGAGGGACACTTGAGATGCCTCTTCAACACTTGGCATCTTTGCTGCTTTCTCATCTCTAGCTTTCTGTCTCTTTTCTTGTGCTTGCATTGATGAAAGTTCATTGTCATCCATCACAACTCCGTTGTCTTCAAATTCTGGATATAGGGGTAGATGATCCTTATCTAACAAGTATGTCCATGTGCCCATCTTGGAGTTGATGAGCTCCTGAATGTGTGGAGCATACCCACATGATCTCTTCTGGTCTGCAGCAGTCCTCTTGATTGTTTAAACAATCAGGCTCATGACCTTGAACTTTTGAGGTACATAAAAAATGTGCAGCAAGTTGGTTGAGTGTCCTCTGATCATCTTATGATCTCCTGATTTGGGCAACAATGTATGCCTCAATATAGTATTGATTGTAGCTAGACCAGACAACAAGTAATGTACAGATCCAAGCTTGTGTGTCTCCAAAGTTGTATCGGGGATCTCTTTGTACATGTTTGCCATGGAGTTGTGGTCTTTCTTCTTCTTGGCATACACATCCAAGTCATCTTCATGCTCTTTAGGGGCTTTTATCAACTTGGTCCACTCATCAACAGTTGACTGGTACCTTGTACCTTCAGACATCCACACAATTCTACCATATGGATAAAAATGTGATGTAGAGTAGAATTGCATGATGAGTTCATCATTCCATTTTGTCAGCTTCTGACCCACAAACTTGTCAACACCACATGATTTCAAACTTTCATGCACACTTGAAAAGTGATCTTCATTTTCCTTGATGTATTCCCAATCAACCCATCTCATGTCACATACCATTGGCTTCTTGTCAAGCAGAATGGTCTCATAGAAATCTTGTTGTTCTTTGGTGTGGAACCTGTAATCCACAGCAGTCCTTCTCCTCACAACATATGGATCAGATTGTCTCCATCGTCTGAGGCATGCATCCTTCCTCAAGTTCATGTCCTCAGCAACAATATGATTATCATCATGATCAGGGATCTTGGGCTTCAATTTTCTGAGCACTTGAACCTCAACATCTTCATAAATCTCAGGCACTGGGGCCTTGTTCTTTTCTGCAGCTGGAATGTTCCTTGTGCTTCTCTTGGGTGCAGACTTGGTGTCTTGAGCAGCAGCTTTGGGGGCAGTCTTGGGCTTTGAAGGAACAACCCCAGACTTGATGGCATCCCCCATCAGCTTCTGAGATTTAGGTGCCGGTGCAGCAGCATCTTCTACTTCTCCAGTTTCATCATCATCTCTCATGGATGGCTTGCCAATCACTCTGGATGTGGTCTTTCTATCTCTCTTCTTTGTACCTGCTGGCTCATCATCTTTGGTTTCAATAGTGAACACCATTGTTTCTTGAGTTGATGCTCTGGCCTTTGACATTGGAGCTCTTTTGGCAGGGCCCTTCTTGTTCAAACCTGGCTTGACAACCCTAGTTGATTCTTTCATAGCTTGCTTCTTTGAAGTGGCCTCATTAGCCACAAAATCCCCATCCTCGCTGTCAGAAGTTTTCTTATTCCTTGTCTTGGTAGAAGCCTTAGCCAAGTTGCTTGGTGTGCTTCTGCTACCCTCATCAGAACTGCTAGAGGGACTAGTGCCCTCACTCATGTTAACTTGCTCCTCAGATCTATTCTGACTGTCGCTCTGGTCAGACATCTTGGCAATTACACTGACAACAAACCCTGTGAATAGATGTAGATGAGGTAGAGTGGATAAGCATCACAAAGTGCAGAGTATTTGCAAAACATATGACTCAAAAACTTAGTTTTAGTTCTCCACAGAAAGCATTTCGGAGCTACCGATTTGTTAAACTCGGTGATACCAAAGCAATTTTGGAACCTAAACTAGTGAACTAGGTTAGACCGAGTCACAGTTCGGTGACACCAAGATTGCTAGGGTTTCACAGAGAGTTGAACTCAGTCGCACCGATTTGCAATTTTCAGTCAGACCAAAAAGTGCAAGTGCAATGGCCTAAGCCAAATCTGTGAGACCGATTTCTACAACTCGATCGGTCCGAGATGAGTTCGGCGGAGACCTAACCCTAAATTTTCGAATCAAAACTAATCTATACGGAGTTTTTGCTGGATAGGGTGATTTCAATCGTGGCAAGAATCATGGCAATATCTTTGTGCTTAGAATTGGAGGTAAGGATTGCACATAGATCAAGCTCATACCCTAACTTGGCGGCGAGCTCGCAACGACAACAACGGCGGGGCAGAATCCCGTTGACGGCGACGGAGACCAGCGGCGGGAGGTCGCTGGCGGCGAGAGGACGATCCGGAGACCCGAGACGGCAGAGCAGGTCACGCGCGGGCGAGAGGTTTTGGAAAGTTTTCCAAAATTTGACCCGACGGTATATATAACCTGACCCTGTCGATGTGATCGAGTGGAACAACTCGATGGCACCGAGATGCAGAATCGCAAGCGGTTACTGCAACTCGGTGTGACCGAAAAGTTCAAATCGGTTGCACTGAGATGGAAAACCTAGATCAACTTAGTGAACTCGGTGTGACCGAAGTGGATGATTCGGTCATACCGAAATGCACAAAGAGGTTTTGGAAGTTTAAGTCTATGACGAATCGGGGACTCCGAGTGCTCCTCACACAGAGTGGTTCGAATCTGACTTGATCAAACTTTGTGATGTAGCATGAATAGAGTTTGAGACGAGAAAAGCATAGATAGCTAGAGGGAGTTCTTAGGCATTCTTGTCCATGCATTTGGCAAAAGAGAAAGAGCCAAACAATCAAAGCAACAAATGGATATCCTCGAATGAGTAAAATATGCATTCAATATGCTCACACAATAAGATAACAAATGAAACACGTGGCAAAGCATGCAC
The DNA here is from genome assembly GCA_902687465.1 of Secale cereale. NCBI lineage: Eukaryota > Viridiplantae > Streptophyta > Magnoliopsida > Poales > Poaceae > Secale > Secale cereale. Next base: position 494,744,853 of record LR738709.1, read on the forward strand.
AACCATTCTAGCATCTATCAAGCAATTGGCGATGACTAGGTCATCTATATATGAGTATATTGACTTAGGAGTCAAATGAGAACATTTGATCATAGGTCATCGTTTAAGCATTGGGGAACACAATATTTTAAAATTTTCCTACGATCACGCAAGATCTATCTACCAGATGCATAGCAACGAGAGGGGAGAGTGTGTCTACGTACCCTCGTAGACCGAAAGCGGAAGCGTCAAGTGACACGGTTGATGTAGTCGAACTTCTTCGCGATTCAACTGATCAAGCACCGAACGTACGACACCTCCGCGTTCAGCACACGTTCAGCTTGATGACGTCCCACGAGCTCTTGATCCAGTTTAGCTTCACGGGAGAGTTTTGTCAGCACGACGGCATGGTGGCGGATATGATGAAGTTACCAGCGCAGGGCTTCGCCTAAGCACTGCAACGGTATGGCCGAGGTGTGTTTCTGTGGAGGGGGGCACCGCACACGGCTGGAGAGATCAACTTGTGTGTCCTTGGGTGCCCCCCTACCCCTGTATATAAAGGAGCAAGGGGGAGGCCGGTCGGCCCTCCTATGGCGAGGAGCAATCCTACTAGGAATAGGATAGGAATCACCAAGAGGGAGAGAGGGGGGAGGTGTAAGTGCATATAGTGCCACCCCTGGTTGGTTTTGGAGTATTGACGACAAACCTGGTTGAGGGACTAATGTGTTTGTGAGAATTACAGGATAACACAGGTAGTAGTCCCTCATTGATTCGGTTTACCTACCGGAGATGACCCCTAAAAATGTATGAAGACATTGACATCAGTGGTGGTACATGAAGATAATCTTATTGAAGACTATGCCAAGAGAAGACATTGTGTGAAGACTATGGAGCGCGAAGACTTTGATGTTTCGTTGTTTCCTTTTCTTCTTTGTTGAGTCATAGGAACCACCGTACTGTTAAGTGGGGTCCAAGTGAACTAAGTCAGAGTGACTGAAGTGATGCTCAAGCAAATCCTATGTCTTCGAGCGAAGACAATGAGAGCAAATCTTATCCAGAGCTGGATGAGTCAGCTTTACTTGTAGCCCAAGTAAAGCTGCCGTGTGAGTGTTTGAAATCTGATCGTTGGAACACGCGTCAGTTCCTTAGTGACCCAGGGTCACTTCGGACAAATCAGGTCGGGTTGCCCAGTGGCTATAAATAGCCCACCCCCTACACCATAAATTGGTGGCTGCTCAGAGTTATTGCACGGCTTTTGTCGTTTGAGAGCAACCCACCTCCGAAGCATTTGAGAGGGAGATCCTTGCGAGGACAAAGCCAAAACACCCAGAGCCAAAGAGTGTTAGGCATCACTGAAGTCTTTCTGTCTGTGTGACCTGAAGACTTATTACACTTGAGGACTGTGTTTCCTCCAGCCGGTTAGGCGTCGCGCTCTGAGCATCCAAGAGTCATTGTGGATCGCCGGTGAACAAAGTCTGTGAAGGTTTGGAAGTCTACGTTGAAGACTTACCAGAGTGATTGGGCGAGGACTAGGTGTTCTTAGCTCAAGGGGAATAAGGTGAAGACGCGGTCTTCTGAGTTAAATCTCAGCCTCCCTAACCAGACGTACAGTTGTCACAGCAAGTGGAACTGGTCTAACAAATCGCTGTCTTCCCGAGCTACTGGTTCTATCCTCCCTTCCCTTTACTTACTGTCTTATGTTGTGAAGTCATTGCCCGCCTGCCTTATATGATTGACTTCACTGTGTGACTACATGTTCGGTTTGGCTTCATTCCTTCTTCCATCTTGATCCTTACTGCCTAGCTGCTATTAGTCTTCATGCTTTCACTTCATTGAATACCTGACTATGGCTTGTCTAGTGTAGTCTACTTTTCCGCTGCATATAAATAGGATTGGTTTTATCCTTTGTCTTCGAAACTTCCATGTTTTGAAGCATTTCATAAAAATCGCGTATTCACCCCCCTCTAGTCGATATACTGCACTTTCAATTGGTATTAGAGCAAGGTACTCTCTTGTTATGTGTGATTCGGTTAACCACCTGGAGTTTTAGCTATGTCAACTGCAGGGATAATCAAAGTCTTCGCTGCGTGCCCCGTCTTCGATGGCACCGAATATCCCTACTGGAAGAACAAGATGCGCATGCACCTTGAAGCCATTGACGTGGACCTCTGATTTGTTGTCAAGAACGGCGTTCCCAAGACTGGTGAAGGTATCACCCCTGCTGATGTCAAGAGGCTCGTTCAACTGGATTCAACGGCCAAGAACATCATCTGTGGTCATCTGACCAAAGGACAGTATGGTCGTGTAAGTGCCTTGGAAATGTCAAAGGAATTCTGGGACTGGCTCTCAAAGGTTAACTAAGGTGTCTCAACCCAGAGAGATCAAAAGATCAACATCCTTCACAATCTCTTCAATCGCTTCAAGAGACATGACAATGAGAATGTCCAGCACACATTTGATCGTCTCACTGACATCACAAATGAGCTTCAGGCACTCGGTGCCACTGAGATCACCAAGCATGAAATCATCAAGACCCTCTTGAGATCACTCGATAGCTCATATGATATCCTTGCCCTGATGATTCAAGAACGCCCTGACTTCAAGACTCTCGATCCGTCTGACATACTTGAGAGGCTCAACACACATGATTTCCAGCTATCTGAGAAACGTGACATCTATGGTCCCAACTATGGCCGATCTCGCACCTTAAAGGCAAAGGCTGTTTCTTCATCTGAAGAAGAATCTGACTGCAGTTCTGATGATCCTGAAGACATTGGAAAGGAGCTTGCCATGCTTGTGAAGAAGTTCCAGAAATTCACTAGGAAGAAAGGCTTCGGAAAGTCTTCATGATCCAGCTCAAGAAATGATGAAGCTTCTACCCGTGACTACAAGAAGAGAACATGTCATAAATGCAAGAAACCTGGTCACTACATCTCTGAGTGTCCTTAGTGGGACAATGAGAAGAAGAAGAAGAAGAAGAAGAAGAAGAAGAAGAAGAAGAAGAAGAAGAAGAAGAAGAAGAAGAAGAAGAAGAAGAGCAAGGAATATGATTCTGATGACAAGAAAAAGAAGGAATACTCAAAGTCTTCTTCCAAGTCTTCATCAAAGTATTCATCACACAAGAAGAATTCATCTGGCAAGGCTCGTGTGTTTGTTGGCAAGGAGATGGATTCAGAGGAGGAGTCTGCTTCAGAAGATGCAGAGGTGGAGTCTAAGGAGGAGTCCGATTCTGGTGCTGCAAGTCTGGCTCTAGCCACAGCCTATGTTGCCAAGTCCATCTTCAACACTGAAGACAATGGCCCCGTCCCCAATATTGATGATGAGGACGACGACTCTGCTCCCACCTACTGCTTCATGGCACGCGGTGCCAAGGTAAAATCACGTGATGCTTACTTTCAAACGTCTAGTGAAGATGACTCTAATTGTGAATCAAAACCTAGCTACAAAACACTTGCTAAAATTGCCACTGAACAACAGAAAGCCATGGAACATATTCAAAAACCGTTAGACAAAAGCGATGACTTGTTGGACGTGGAAATGACCCGTTCTCAGTCCTTAATTGAAGACATAAAAAATCTTCATGTTAAGTACAAGGAACTTGAAGGTCTTTATGAATCGCTCTCAAAAACTCATGAAAAGCTTTCCCACGATTACCTTCAAAGGAAGCGAGAACTTGAGAAATTGAAAGCGGCTCATGAAGATCTTCAAAAAGAAAATGAGTCACTCCGCGCACAACTGATCAGCTCCACTCAGGAAGAGTTTGAACCACCATGTCTAAAATGCATTGAGCGTGATAACGTTACATCTATTGCTGAATGTTCTACTGCTGCCACTGTTGCAATATCTTCAACTGCTGATGTGGTAACTAACCCCTCTACTGAGGATACCACTACTATTGCTGATGAAAATGCTAGGTTGAAGACTTTGCTTAAAATAGGGATGTACAAAAGCCTCAAAGGGAATAAGACTCTATGTGATGTCCTCAAAAAGCAGATACTGAACCGAAACCCTAGGAAAGAGGGTGCTGGGTTCGACAGGAAAATGAATGTTGATGGTTCATACTGGAAGCCTGAGCAGTATCCCAAAACCACATGGGTTGCTGCAAAGGAACCTTCAGTGGATCCATCTACCCTATCTGGCTTCACTTGTGCTAATCCTATTATCATTGATGAATCCTTTGATGCAAACTATAAATTGTTTAAGAATCAAAATGGTGAAGTGTTTGCCAGGTATATTGGTACTAACTGCAGGAACGGGCCACCTATGAAGAAGATCTGGGTACCCAAAGGTTGTCTTGAGAAACTTCCAGCAAATGTTATCATGACACCTCTTGGGAAGAAGACAAACCCCATACCAAAGGCTTCATATGGTCCTAAGGCTTCATACAGACAAAGGACTCACCTGAGTCACCCTAACGCCAATGTTTTGCAGGGAAACCATACTCAGACCCATGAATATGAGTGTGTTTCCTCAAACCGCTATATTCATAAAACAAAGAACTTTTCTGCTTATTCTTATGAGTATTATTCCCCTCCTGCAAGATTATTTGCTAGGGCTCCAAAGCCAAAATTCTCAGATGCTGCTCTTAGACTCATTGCTTCTAAGCCACCCCTGAAGATGTGGGTGGTCAAGAAGAACTAACTTTCTCTTACAGGGAAAGGTCTCCAGCCGAAAATCAAAGGCGTCTGATGCTATTGCTGGGGACCTAAAACACTTGAAGGGTACAAGATCAAATGCCCAAATGATTTACTGCTCATTCAGTTCATGAATCACTTGCTAATCATCTTATCAGTCCTAACTTGGATCTAAGCTTTCATAATCCACTTGTACGTCAAATGTTTATGCTTCACAATGGCTTTTGGTGAAGCCTATCCTCCTAACTGCATTGTAGGGAGTGACACCAAAGTCTTTAGAATGGATTATGGACAGCGGGTGCACAAATCATATGACTGGAGATCGAAGTCTTCTCATGGACTCAACCTTACTTCCATCTAACAAGAGTCACATCACATTTGCTGATACTGGTAAAAGCAAAGTGTTGGGTCTAGGTAGAGTTGCAATCTCAAGGGATCAGCACATGAATAAAGTCATGCTGGTTGAATCTCTTGGTTTCAACTTAATGTCTGTCTCAATGCTTTGTGACTTAAACATGATTGTGATATTTGGTAAATTTCGTTGCCTTGTACTAATGGAATTTGACAAGTCTTTAGTATTTGAAGGATACAAAAAAGGTGATATGTATATGGTAGATTTCTCAGCTGGACCGCGGATGGCCGTATGTCTTCTAGCAAAAGCTTTAGAGTGCTGGCTCTGGCATCGGAGGCTAGGACATGCTGGCATGAGGAACTTGCACACTCCCGCAAAGAAGAAGCACGTCGTAGGCATCGAGGACGTTAAGTTCAAGAAAGATCATCTATGTGGTGCCTGTGAAGCTGGGAAGATGACTAGGGCCAAGCATCCCTCAAAGACAATCATGACGACATCCAAACCCTTCGAGCTGCTTCACATGGACTTATTTGGCCCTACTCACTACTCCACGTTCTCTACCACAGCTTGTCTCTATGGCTTCGTCATTGTTGATGATTATTCAAGATACACATGGGTGCACATAATTCTCTACAAGACTGAAGTGCAAGATGTCTTCAGACACTTCGCCAACCGTGCCATGAACAACTATGGCGTCAAGATCAAGCATATTAGAAGTGACAATGGCACTGAGTTCAAGAACACCGGCCTTGATCTTTATCTGGACACAATAGGGATCACTCATGAGTTCTCATCCCCATACACACCTCAGCAGAATGGCATCGTAGAGCGCTAGAACAGAACCCTAATTGAGATGGCTCGAACGATGCTCGATGAATACAAGACACCAAGAAGGTTCTGGCCCGAAGCTATTGACACTGCATGCCATATCATCAACCGTGTTTATCTTCACAAGCTTTTGGAGAAAACGTCCTATGAACTCCTCACTGGAAAGAAACCAAACGTAAGTTACTTCAGAGTATTTGGAGCTAGGTGCTGGATCAAGGATCCACATCACAAGTCAAAGTTTGCACCAAAAGCACATGAAGGCTTCATGCTCGGATATGGAAGGGACTCACACTCCTACAGAGTCTTCAACATCTTTCTCTATAAAATAGTTGAAACTGTGGATGTGCGATTTGATGAAACGAATGGTTCACAGAGGGAGTTCCTGCCAAATGTGCTGGATGAGGCTTCACCAAATGAATCTATCAAGCTAATGGGAACTGGTGAGATCATTCCTTCTGAAGCACGGCCTGACGAGGAACTCATCATTTCTGCTCCAAATCAACCTGACAACAATGCTCAGCCTGAAGACAACCCTCCTGATGATGACAATGTACAGCAAGAGCAAAATCTTCGTCCAACTCATCCTCGTGTTGCAAATGAAGTACAATTTGAGAAGATAATTGACAGCATAAATGCACATGGTCCACTTACTCGTTCAAGAGCAACACAGCTTGTAGATTTCTGTGGGCGCTTTGCTTTTGTCTCAATATCTGAACCCAAGAAAGTTGCTGAAGCTTTTATGGAACCCGAATGGATTCAAGCAATGCAAGAAGAGCTTCAACAGTTTGAGCTGAACAACGTGTGGGAACTTGTCAAGCGTCCTGACCCTCGCAAGCACAACATAATAGGCACAAAATGGATTTATCGCAACAAGCAAGATGAGCATGGTCAAGTTGTCAGAAACAAAGCTCGTCTTGTTGCTCAAGGATACACTCAAGTTGAAGGCATTGACTTCGATGAAACATTTGCTCCTGTGGCTAGACTTGAAGCTATTCGTATACTGCTAGCCTATGCAAATCATCACAACATACTTCTGTATCAAATGGATGTAAAGAGTACCTTTCTCAATGGAAGGATTGAAGAAGAGGTGTATGTGGCACAACCACCTGGCTTTGAAGATCCAAAACGTCCTGATATGGTATGCAAACTCAACAAGACACTGTATGGCTCCAAACAAGCGCCTCGTGCTTGGTATGACACACTCAAAGACTTCCTGAAGAGCAAAGGCTTCATACCTGGATCCCTCGATCCCACACTCTTCATGAAGACATATGATGATGAACTGTTTGTCTGCCAAATCTATGTGGACGACATTATCTTCGGCTGCACTAACAAAAGATACAGTGATGAGTTTGGTCACATGATGCAAGAACAATATCAGATGTCCATGATGGGTGAGCTGAAGTTCTTCCTTGGTCTTCAAATTCGTCAGCAAAGCAACGACATCTTCATATCTCAAGAGAAGTACCTCAAAGACCGCCTGAAGAAGTTTGGAATGCAAGACTGCAAAGGGTACTTGACGCCTATGCCAGCTAAACACCATCTGGGTCCCGACGCCAATGGTAAAGAGTTCGATCAACAGGTACACGGCTCCATGTTTGGTTCTTTACTTTATTTATGTGCATCTAGGCCAGATATTATGCTTAGTGTTTGCATGTGTGCTCGATATCAAGCGGCACCAAAGGAGTCGCATCACTTAGCTGTGAAGCGAATACTTCGATATTTGGCTTACACCCCAACACTAGGATTATGGTATCCAAAGGGCTCAGAGTTTGATCTAGTTGGATTCTCAGATGCTGATTATGCTGGTGACAAAATTGATCGCAAGTCTACATCAGGCACATGTCACTTTCTAGGACGATCTCTTGTCTGTTGGTCTTCAAAGAAGCAAAACTGTGTATCACTCTCCACTGCTGAATCTGAATACATTGCTGCTGGATCTTGCTACGCTCAGCTTCTCTGGATGAAGCAAACACTCAAGGACTATGGTGTTCATCTAAAGCATGTGCCACTCAACTGCGACAATGAAAGCGCCATCAAGATTGCCAACAACCCAGTTCAGCACTCGAAGACAAAGCACATTGAAATTCGTCATCACTTTCGCATAGATCATGTCATGAAGGAAGATATTGATATCATACACGTCAACACTGAAGAGCAACTGGCAGATATCTTCACAAAGCCCTTGGATGAGAAAAGGTTTTGCAAGTTGCGGTGTGAGCTAAATATCTTAGAATCCTCAAATGTCCCGTAATCAGGCACACATCCTAACACTTATGCAAATTGATGACTTAGATGTGCAACACATGAAGTAAAGTATATCTTCAACAAATGAAGACTTACATTCTAAGTGTGAATACAATAACGTGGAATTTGACTTCGGAGCGCCATGATAATTGTGCGTTGTGTCTGGGTCTAATACTTCCTATACGGTGGGTAACGCCACCACCAAATCTTTGTTTGAAGTGTTTCTTGTGGCGTTACATTTGCAAAGTCTTCACACTTGTTTTTGTCTTCATATAGGATATATATATAGAGAGAGAGTTGTGTTCTGTCCTCTACATCATTCACTTATAGCTATGTCTTCTTATTTGAATCTTTTGAACTAAGTGAATGTGATCGGACCCTAACCTCTCTATGCTCTCATCTCAAACTCTGTCTGTCCAAATCATATGCATTCTGTTGGAACTGTCGAATATCTTCTCTGCGTCCTTGTCAGCAGAAGATACGGAGACAAACTTTAAATCTAATTTAATGCTCCATCCTTTATGCCTGAAACCCAGAGAAGCCGGAACGACCACTCCGATAGTCGTGGCGTATGTGGGATCGTGGGACAACTCCCAATGTGTTACATGTCTGCCACGTGTCCCTCAGATGTGAACCGCCAGGGGCACCTACGTAATTGCGTTGTGCCGTCTCCCATGCTTATAAATGCACGTCCCATCACGGTCAAAAATTCTTCTACCACCTCTCCACCTCGACCAACCCTAGCGCCTCCACTAGCTCTCGATGACGCCGACGATGAAGCGCTTCGCTGCGGCGACCTCATCGACGCCGTCTTCACGCCGACCGCGGACATCATCTACTCCGCCGTTGCCGTAGCTGTCCTCCGCCGCCAAGTTAGGGCACGGAAGATCGAACTGCTGGGCATCCAACTCCTCTCCGTTTAAGCAGTTCATCGTGTGGTAAATTAAACTCTCTTTTTACCATCTTCTTGATCCAGAAAGATTCATCACTTTTACCACAAGAAGTTTCTGCCTACACATGTATAGATCTATCCTATCTGCATCTCATATCTTGCCTAGAACATTCACATATGCTTCAAACATAGTTAGATTCCTCACTTGTACCTATTCATGGATTAGTACAAATCTGGAACCAACTCTCATCACATAAGTGAATGTCTTCGCGCTATGAGGTCAAAGTCTTCTAAACTGATTTATCTTCAAAAAAAACTTCTGAGAATGCATATGACCTCTTCCCGTTCCCTCGCATCTCTAATGTTGTCACAGGTACATGTCCGTGGGAGAATCCCTTGGTTCTCATAGTCTACATTCATTTGCAGAATTATTGCAGTGTCATATTCACTCTCCTGAAGCCAGTTCCTATCTGACCAGTAGACCGAAGCACTTGCCAGTGTTGAAGCCATTCAGTTTGAAGCCTTTCAGATTGAAACCAATGGCAACCGACAAGTCAGTTAGGAAGGGTGGCAGACAGCGCCGTGGCAACACCTCCAAAGATTTGCCTCCTGATCTAAGTGAGATGTACAAGACTGATCCAGAGGAGGATTACAACCAGAGGAAGACACGAATCCAATGGATTCGAAGATATTGGGCTGAACAGTGGTTCAAGTATAGGTTCGTGACCCAAGAATATGCTGAAAAGAATGCCATCAAGGGTCCTTGGGGAGATATTACCTACAAACATCTTCCACCCAAGACTCAAGCTGAAGCCATTGCTCAAGGCTTCTACCCTTGCATGATCAGAGGGCCTCAACCTGCTGGTGCCGATCCTTCTTCTCTGCTCTGGTGTCGCGACGACAATTTGTTCAAGTGAAATCTTCAATATGCCAAGAACTCAGCCAAAGAGAACAAGAAGAACTAGGGATTGGACTTCAATCCTGGCCCCTCTGCGCCCCGTGCTGATGGCACGCGCGAAGCTGAACCAAACCTGGTTGGGCCTTTCTACAACCTAGAAGGCCTCATCAGTCACATCAGGGTTCAAGGGGCGGATGTGGATCAACCTGCAGATGACGCTGATTCTGCTGAAGCGCCTGCAACCCCGAAGCCCAAGAAGAAGAAGAAATCTAAGGCTTCGAAGACCACTCCACCAATCGCTTCGAGAGTGAAGCCTTTGGCCACTGCTCCACCAACACCAAGTGTGCAGTCTGAGGAGCACTCTCGCATCTCCAAGAGCAGACAGCTAAGGAAGAAGCCCTTGCACAACCCCAGTCTAGCTCTCACTCCTGACGATGTTATGAAAACTGCCAATGAAGCCTTTGATCTCTCGAGCGACGAAGATCTTGGTGATGATGCTCTGGAGCAATTGATCAAGAGCAAGCAAGACGCAGAAATCTTCAATAATTTGCCGCTCTTCGACATGGAAGTGCTCAACAATTTCATTGATGAATGGTTTGACACCCCCAAACTCACCTTCGACGATCTGCAGCTTCCAGTTGGCCTCAGCGTCTCCTTCCATGGCGCCATTGCTTCTGAGCTAGCTCGTGCTTAGAGAATCGTTGAGCTGAAGCAAAAGATTGATTATGAAAAGGCTCAGTTCAAGAAGCATGTGGACAAGCTCAACGCCCAAGATATTCAGAACTTCAAAGTCATGATGCATGAGCTCAAGGAAGCCTTTCGCAAGAGGCGTGATGAAGCCAAAGGTTCTCGTGAGCGAATCAAGGCCTTGGCTGCCAAATGCGTTCAAGCATATAATGAAGCTGAAAAGCGCAAGGCCCTTGGGCGTCCTGGTATTGACCCTAGGATGGCTGCCAAGAAGAATAAGAAGCAACCTGTGCCCGATGCTGAAGAATCCAGGCAGGAAATGCCTAGCATTGTCTTCCCTGCCAGCATGACTAGCACGAAGCCTAAGGTCACCCCAGCCGCTTCAGAGCTCAAGAAGACAAAGGTGGCTGAAGCTGAAGCTCGCAAGCGCAAGCAAACTACTGATGAAGCTCCACCCACCAAGAAGCGCAAGACAAAGAAGGACAAGGCTGCTTCGACAGAGCCCATCTTTGTCGAGCCCATATCAGTTGCTCGCCCTGCATCTACACACCGAGAATGTCGCATGAGAGTCCATGAGCCTGCTCCCACAGAGGCTGAAGACATTCCAACTGTTGACCCCACCGCAGCTGAAGACATTGGTCCTCATGACAATGTTGAAGATGATGTAGTTCTTCCTCAGATCGAGTACAACGTGGAATCTTCGCCTGTTCTTACGAACAGCGAACGCACCAGCATTGGTCGTCCATTGACGCCAATTGCTCAGTATGACTCGTGGGCTGATCACCCACAAGATACACCAGCAACTCCCCAACCAAGTCAAGTCACCAATTCAGTGCTTGAAGATGAAGATTTTGAGGCCCAACCCACTCCATCCCCTCAGGCGTCGCCAGCATTTCGCAGGCTTCACAAAGGACCAAGGCCTCAAGTCGTCACCCCAAGTGTTCCAGAAGGAGAAGAGCAATAATCTGTTATTGAAGCTGCTCCTACCGTGAACCTCTCAGAATCTGAAGCCAAAGCGGCTGAAGATATTCCGGCTACATCAGCCGAAGAAGAACCACCCCAAGAAGAAGAACAACCCCAATAAGAAGAAGCACGTGCTGCCACACCCCCTGTTCTCGAGGAGAACGTGTCCGACCCTCCAGCTCCTGAAGTGGAGGTTACAAATTCAGAGGCTCCCACCACCAACACTGAAGACAATGACGTGGTCATGGCTGAAGCCTATGTGGCACCTGAAGTCATAATGGTGCCTGAAGTGATGGCGCCTGCAGCAAGTGCTGCACCTGAAGCAAATCTGCAGCCTGAAGCCACTGCCTCTGCTCCTGTTCCGCCTCCAAGGCCCCATACAATTGAGCAAGCTTACAACCAAGATGATCAGCTCATCACTGTCCGATGGCCCATTCTGACACCACCACCTGCTGCTGGACTGCATGTTGTTGGTCCTCAATTTGACCATCACGTTACAGGCCTCAGGTTCAGAAGCCAAAGCCAAGACTGCCAAGGTTTCCAGGTATTGCCACCTCTCAAGGGTCCTTCAATGCCAATAGCTTCACTATGCACACCACATTCTTTGACAGCGCCAAGAACCCCTATTCCAAGCCAAGAATATCATCAGATAGGTTCTGGAGCCATCAGCAGCGCAGTTATTACTCAAGAGTACTCTATGATCAAGGGCGCATTTTCCCTCATATGCGTCTTGACATTGAAGCTATTGCTGGACTGCCCTGTCTTGAGGAAGCTCTTGATTGCCTTTGTGATGCTGGTCTGCTCAACTTTGTGACTGACAAGGAGCGTTGGAATGAAGAGCTGCTCCTGCAATTCTATGCAACCTTCCACATTCGAGGCTACAACAGGGATCCGAAGACATGGGTCCTCGAGTGGATGACAGGCAATGTCAATCATGAAGCCAAAGCCTTTGATCTCATTGAGCTTACTGGCCTGCCCACTCTAGGAGAATTGTATGAACCTGGCTGTCAACTGCACAATGAAGCTTTGGAAAGCATCTTTCAGAAGCACAAGCCCAACATGAGCCAAATGCTGAGCATGAGGAAGCCTTTGCCTAGCGATGCCGAATATCCAAAGGAATTCTTTGTTGAAGACCTAGAGTATCTGCCACGAACCATCTATCATATCATCAGGCGTACTCTATGGCCTGTCAAAGGGCATTCTTCATCAGCCAAGCTTGAAGGCACAATGAAGACATTGGTCTTCTATATCTTCAATGGCATCAGCTTCAATGCTCAAGATTTCTTCATCCGACAGTTGGCTGTGTCTGGCTCTGATTTGTTTGGTCTCAAGTTCTATGCTCCATGGATTATGCGCCTCATCAAGCTTCATTCAGCTATCACCTATCAGCCCTCTGCTCGCAACCATCATATATTCTTGCCAGAGGTTGATATGTCAGCTGAAGCCATATACCAAGAGCCTGCCAAAGAGCCTGTTAATCTTCACAACGCTGATCACCAGAGCTTCACTCAGCAAAGTGAAGGAGTTCCTGCAGTCTCTCGTGTTTATCCTCTGGCTGGCCGCACTCGTCTACCTCGACATGCTGAAACTGAAGCCACTGAGAGCACCATTGCCCAACAGCCTTAGAAGCATTCTCGTGTTCTCAATAACCGAGAGCTTCTGGTTGCCCTCCATCAGAAACAAGATAAGCATCACTACTGGCTGAAGCATCAGATGCAAAGCCTCCTGGTGGATGTCAATCGCATTCGCAACCTTGCCACCAAGAATGCCTTTGTTGCTCATGAAACCTGTCGAAGGTCATGGAAAAGTTTAACTTTGCTGAGTGCTGAAGCGGATCTTCAAGACGATGGCTTCACAGAAAGATTCAAGTTTGACCACACTCCTCCAAGGAATGATGTCCTGCATTGAACTCCGTCTCTTGAAGACTCTAACTACTCCTCCTCCGCTGCAACAGTTGACGCCAGGGTGATCGATGATCAAGATGATGCTACCTCACCACCTCCTACTTCAGCGCGTGTCGACACTGCACCAACTACTTCTGCACCGCCAAACACCAATGCCGACTCTGCATCCTCTCCTGCTCCAACTGGGAACGAGTAGAGGCTCTATGTCTTCAAACCTTTTTGGTCCTTAGTGACAAAAGGGGGAGAAGCATATGAGTTGACAGTCTTCAAGCGGGTCCATATGGGCGGGTACTTTATACTTTGCCTAGTGTTTACAACTCTCGTTTTTGCTACATTTGGTTCTTTGAGTTGTAACACTTAAACTGATGGTCGTCTGCTACGTTTTTCTGCTACTCTGTAATGCGATGATAAATTCCGCATGCGCTACGTTATATTCCGCACTTAGTAATTTTTGCAGACGTCCATTTCTCATTATACATATCACTATATTCGACATATTGATACGTCCAAAACGTATCTATAATTTCTGCTTGCTCCATGCCACTTTTGGGTGATATTGCTATGATATTCATACACTTCCATACACTTTTGATCATATTTGGACTAACCTACTAATCCAGTGCACCCCGGTGCCAGTTTCTGTTTTCGGCTGTTTTTGTATTTCAGGTTTTCACGTTACGAGAACTGCCAGGAAAATCCAGAAAAATCATATAAAAATCAGCGTTCCGGAACCTACCTTGCGCCCGAAGGACAGCCGGGGGGGGGGGGGGCACCAGGGCTCGAGGCGCCCTGGCGGTGCGCCCCCTGGGCCGCGCCGGGGGGGCGCCTGGGCCCCCCGAGCCCCGTCTGGTGCCCCCCTTCGGCATATATTTAGAGCGTCCTTCGAAACCCTCGGGACGGGAACTCTTTTTCACGATCTCATCTCTGCTCTGCCGCCGCCGCCGCTTCCAAGATCGGGAGCACCAGGAGAACTCTTCCCGGCACCCTGCCGGAGGGGAGGATCACCATCGGGAGCCTCTCCACCACCATGGACGCCTCCCGGATGAGTTGTGAGTAGTCTCCCTTGGACCATGAGTCCATGACCATTAGCTATGTGATGTTCTCCTCCCGTTCTTGTGCTTCACTAATTAGTCCTCGTGAGCTGCCCTACATGATCGAGGCACATATGTAATCCTTATGCTGTTGCTATGATGAGTTTGCTGGGATCCGATGGATTATGAGATTATGTTCAGATTGATCTTGAGTAATATATTTGATCTACCTCTTTTATATTTATGTTCATAAGTAATTCTTGCATGTTCTCCGTTGTTATTTATTACTTTGGCCAAGTAATACGTAGTGACTCCAAGAGGGAACGTTATGCTCGATTGTGGGTTCATGCCCCTCGATGACTAGCTTGAGTGATAGAAACATGAGTCTAGGGGATGTGCTGTTGCCACAAGGGGGAAAACAACGGTGCTTGTGCCCGCGGGTGCAAGGATTGTTTACTTTACGCAAAGTTCTTTTAATGCAGTTGTCTGTTGCTTTGAGTTTACACTATGGGTGGGGCTCGCAACTTAATACCAGCGAGATGTTCTGGATATATATCTCAAGGTGGATGATTAGTAGTAGATATTGATGGATTTTGGTCTACTTACTTTGGCGTACCGCCCATGCTTTGAACCTCAACCTTTCTTGCAATGTAGTCAACATTGGTTTGCGTTCGTGGTCCTGTCAATTGCCCAGCTGTAATTCGTTTACCTCACATAGCTGTTTTATTGTCTTTTGGGAGAGAGACATCACTAGTGAACATCATGAGACTCCGGTCCATATTACCATCATTGATCACATCCGCTATTTACTTTTCGCTATTATTTACTATTGCAAACATTATCTATCACTACTATCATTCGCGTTTAATCCTTTGTGAACTACAAGGCCGGAGGGATTGACAACCTCTCTGTACTCGTTGGGAGCAAAGTTATTTGTATCTGTGTGCAGGTCCACGTTGATTGCTAATCCGCGCCGTTAGCAGTTGACACCTACTTGTTGAACCTAGGAGTCTCTGGGGATTCGATCCTTGGCATCTTTGCTAATGGAAAACACTTCCACAACACTGCATCTTTCACCTTCCACTTGGGGTAACCAACGAGGGGTTAGAGGCCCATCAAGGAGTATTTTCTGGCGCCGTTGCCGGGGACTCCACTCTTCAGGATAGGGGAGTTGCATGCTATCTTTTACCTTTGCTTTTTAGTCTTGTTAGTTTACCTATCAGTTTTTGCTTTAGTACCTTTTATCGAAAATCATAAAAATAGTTATCTTTCTTGCTTGCTATTATGGGTTCTACCAAAAACACTAAATGGGAGGAGTACACCCCTTCTTCCATTACCCCAATTACCACTGTCGGGATCTACAAAAGTGATAAACCTTGTGATTATATTAGTCTTGACGGAGGGTTATGCCCATGGCACGGTCTTCCAGGAAAAGAGTATGAGCCTCAGTTTAAAATTGCTCCTAAGCTTCCCCAAACTTGGGAAGATGTTCAAACTCTTATAATAGAGAGCGATTCAAACAAAGAGGATGACACTACAATTCTGCCCACTAATGATAAAAATAATTTTGATAATTATAGTATTTCAGAAGTTGTCACCTTTCTACAAGGAATGGCCAAAGATCCCCACACTAACACGCTTAATCTTGCCTTCACAGAGCACGTCACTAATGCTCTTATCAAAGCTAGGGAGGAGAAACTTAGAGTAGAAGCCTCCATACCTAGAAAGCTAGCAGATGGTTGGGATCCTATGATTAAAATTAAGATAAACAACTTCTCATGCTATGCTTTATGTGATATTGTATCCAGTACTTCTATTATGCCCAAAAGACTTTATGATATGCTTAAATTGAAACCTTATGATTCTTGTTCTTTTGGTGTTCGTCTCGTTGATTCTTCCATAAAGAAACCTTTGGGGAGGATCGACGATGTTCTTATCGTTGTTAATGATAATTATGTTCCCGTTGATTTTACTATTATGGATATTGAATGTGATCCTTCATGTCCAATTATTTTGGGACGTCCCTTTTTACGCACCGTTGGTGCTATCATTGACATGAAAGAGGGTAATATAAAATTTGAGTTTCCTCTCAAGAAAGGGATGGAACACTTCCCTCGTAAGAAGATCAAGTTACCTTTTGAGTCCGTTGTACGGGCTAGCTATTCTTTTACTCTTGATAAAACTTGATCTCTATGCATTATGCCTAGCTTAAAGGCATAAATGAAAGCGCTTTTGGGACGCAGCCCACATGAATAAATTTTTATATTTTGATTTTGTTGTGTCTTGATGTTGTTTACTGCTGTAGCATCATCATTGTATCTTTGCTTTTCATATTTGTGCCAAGTATAGCCTCTGATTGCTAGAAAGTTCAAAATTTGTGAGGTGCTGTCTAGGAAACAGATTCTGTCCTTGGATAGAAAAATTCGTATAAAATCAGCAGATCATCTTCTTGGTCTGAATTTTTTCGACAGCATTCTCTATATAATTGTCTTTCGTGCGTCTGTTCTGAGTTTTTTGATTTGAGTTGCAGAAGTGCCCCGAACAAATCAATTACTACCTGCTGTTCTGTTTTTCACAGATTCTGTCCTGTTTTGCCTTTCCTTCATTTTGCAATTCAAGAGCTTGCTTTTTCTTTGCAAAAACCTTTTGGCAATCTTGAGAAACAGTAGAACTTCAAGAATATCTTTATTTCCAGCAAGGTACAATTATTTTATTAAGGGTACTAACCTCGCTAATCAGGTTATAATGAGTTATGTATGAAGGGAGTTTTCAAGTGTGCGAGGGAAGATGATAAAAAGATTCAGGAGTGTCAAGCGCTCAAGCTTGGGGATGCCCCCGTGCACCCCCAAGAAATATTCAAGGAGACTCAAGCGTCTAAGCTTGGGGATGCCCCCGTGCATCCCCTTCTCCATCAACATTACCAGTTCGTCTTTCGTTTCGCTATATGTTTATCACTTCATGTGTTATGTGCTATGCTTGGAGCGTCTTTCTTTTAGTTTTCTTTTTAGTTTTCATAACGAGTCGGAACTCCGCTTTCTTTATGTGGGAGAGAAACACGCTCCACTTCTACCTAGAACATAACATAGAATTTTTCATGTCTATCTTTGTTGTGTGTGTTCTTTGTCTTTTAATAGCTACTATCATGCTCTGCTCTTAGTATTCATGCTTATCTTTTCAAAGAGCTTTTGTTTAGTTGGTTGCTTGAACTCTCTTTAATTATCATGGTTATCTTATTAAGAGAGTTTGCTTCCGTTGCATTGGTTAATATGTCTATGATAAAGATGCTACGTGCATAATGGTGCTTAGTAGTTCAGGTTTTCTTATGGTTAGTCTCAAATAGCTGGGGGATTCCCGATGTGTTATTGGAGTACCAACTTGATTTGTTTGCCGATGATGTGGTATGGTTTAGCAATATCTTTCTTCGAGAATTTATTTTGATTGACTTGGCGTATGCTCACGCATATTTAAGACTGTAAAGAAAGTCTGTCAAGCCTTGATGATCTTTTATTTCTGAGTAGCGATATAACTACCATGCCTGATTCAATATTGCTTTGTCGCTCTGCATGATTATGACCGTCATTGCTCTCTTAGTTGGTCGCTTCCAGTCTTTTGCTAACCTCCACCTGTACTAAGCAGACTAACTTTGCAATACATAGCTCATGGGAAAGTAGCTTAAAAACTATTGTGGTAAAGAATATGTTGCCTATGTATCTTATTTCTTATAAGTTGCTTGCTGAGCGGTAACCATGTTTCTGGGGACGCCATCAACTGTCACACTTTTGTTGAATATAATGTGAGTTGCTATGCATGTTCGTCTTGTCTGAAGTAAGGGTGATTTGCCATGGGTTGAATGAGTATGCATATTGTTAGAGAAGAACATTGGGCCGCCAACCAAAGCCATGTATCATGGTGGAAGTTTTAGCTTGGACATTAATCTTCAATCTCTTATGAGAATATGCTTATGCATTAAAGAGGAGTCCATCATCTATTTTCTATGTTGTCCCGGTATGGATGTCCTCAAGTTGAGATCTATCAAAAACGAGAAATCAAATGCGATTTATCTCCTTGGACCTTTGTACAGGTGGCATAGAGGTACCCCTTTGTGACACTTGGTTGAAACATATGTAATGCAATGATAACCCATGGAAATCCGAGCTAATTAGGACAAGGTGCGAGCACTATTGGTATTCGATGCATGAGGCTTGCAACTTATAGGATGTCTTATGCATGACACATATGAAGTACTACTACCGTTGACAAAATTGCTTCTATGTTTTCAAAATAAAAAGCTCTAGCACATAACCATTCTTTTACTTTTATGTTGAGTCTCCACCTTCTTTTAAAAGCACCAACTACTGAGAGCATGATTGTCATTCTGAGTGTAATGTGCATTGTCCCAAAGTAGCATTGTCTTTTGCATGATTGTGATATCGTTTATTTTGAAATCATTGTATCTAGTCATCACTTAAACCTTGAAGGTGCCCCTGCATTTATGTTTTGCTTCACTAAAGGGGGCAAGCTAGATATCACTTTATCATATTTGCACATCATGTTAATTGCAAATCTTTTTGATGCTTCAATGTCATGTTGTAAAACTTTCAGTCATTTGTGATTTTCTCATGAGGCAACTTAATTACTATAGAATCATTGTCTCAGTAAGCTTTTGTCATATGACTGTAAAAACTCCTATATGGTTAATACCATGTCACCACAGAAATTATTCTTGTTATCATTTACCTACTCGAGGACGAGCACGAATTAAGCTTGGGGATGTTGATACGTCCAAAACGTATCTATAATTTCTGCTTGCTCCATGCCACTTTTGGGAGATATTGCTATGATATTCATACACTTCCATACACTTTTGATCATATTTGGACTAACCTACTAATCCAGTGCACCCCGGTGCCAGTTTCTGTTTTCGGCTGTTTTTGTATTTCAGGTTTTCACGTTACGAGAACTGCCAGGAAAAATCCAGAAAAATCATATAAAAAATCAGCGTTCCGGAACCTACCTTGCGCCCGAAGGACAGCCCGGGGGGGGGGGCACCAGGGCTCCAGGCGCCCTGGCGGCGCCCCCCCCCGGGCCGCGCCGGGGGGGCGCCTGGGCCCCCCGAGCCCCGTCTGGTGCCCCCCTTCGGCATATATTTAAAGCGTCCTTCGAAACCCTCGGGACGGGAACTCTTTTTCACGATCTCATCTCTGTTCCGCCGCCGCCGCCGCTTCCAAGATCGGGAGCACTAGGAGAACTCTTCCCGGCACCCTGCCAGAGGGGAGGATCACCATCGGGATCCTCTCCACCACCATGGACGCCTCCCGAATGAGTTTTGAGTAGTCTCCCTTGGACCATGAGTCCATGACCAGTAGCTATGTGATGTTCTCCTCCCGTTCTTGTGCTTCACTAATTAGTCCTCGTGAGCTGCCCTACATGATCGAGGCACATATGTAATCCTTATGCTGTTGCTATGATGAGTTTGTTGGGATCCGATGGATTATGAGATTATGTTCAGATTGATCTTGAGTAATATATTTGATCTACCTCTTTTATATTTATGTTCATATGTAATTCTTGCATGTTCTCCATTGTTATTTATTGCTTTGGCCAAGTAATACATACAGACTCCAAGAGGGAACGTTATGCTCGATTGTGGTTCATGCCCCTCGATGACTAGCTTGAGTGACAGAAACATGAGTCTAGGGGATGTGCTGTTGCCACAAGGGGGGAAAACAACGATGCTTGTGCCCGCGGTGCAAGGATTGTTTACTTTACGCAAAGTTCTTTTAATGCAGTTGTCTGTTGCTTTGAGTTTACACTATGGGTAGGGCTCGCAACTTAATACCAGCGAGATGTTCTGGATAGATATCTCAAGGTGGATGATTAGTAGTAGATATCGATGGATTTCGGTCTACTTACTTTGGCGTACCGTGTGACGCCCCCGATTTTTCCGTACACTAATCATGCACGCAAATGTGTACGACCAAGATCAGGGACTCACTGGAAGATATCACAACACAATTCTAGACACAAATTAAAATAATACAAGCTTTATATTACAAGCCAGGGGCCTCGAGGGCTCGAATACAAAAGCTCGAAAACACAAGAGTCAGCGGAAGCAACAATATCTGAGTACAGACATAAGTTAAACAAGTTTGCCATAAGATGGCTAGCACAAAAGTAGCAACGATCGAAAAGGCAAGGCCTCCTGCCTGGGACCTCCTAGCCACTCCTCGAAGCCGATCTTCACGTAGAAACCTCCTCTGGATCTTCTGGGTCCTGGGCTCCACCATCTGGTTGCGTCATCCGAGAAGAAGGAACAAAAGCGGAAAGGGGGAGAAAGCAACCGTGAGTACTCATCCAAAGTACTCGCAAGCAAGGATCTACACTACATATGCAAGGGTATCTGTGTAAGGGGGGGGGGGGTAATATCTGTGGGCTAAACTGCAGAATGCCGGAATAAGAGGGGGATAGCTAATCCAAACGAAGACTACGCTTCTCGCAACGTCCATCTTGCAGCAGAAGAAGAGAGTAGCTGGAAGTAACAAGTATCCTCGCTTTTGGCAGCCTCCGTCTTGAAGCAGTAGAAGGGAATATATGGTAAGTTCACCAAGTAACATCGTATAGCATAAACCTACCCGGTGATCCTCCCCTCGTCAACCTGTGAGAGAGCAATCACCGAGTTATATCTGGCACTTGAAAGGGGTGTGTTTTATTAAGTATCCGGTTCTAGTTGTCATGAGGTCAGAGTACAACTCCGGGTCATCCTTTTACCGAGGGACACGGCTATTCGAATAGATTAACTTCCCTGCAGGGGTGCACCACATAACCCAGCACGCTTGATCCCATTTGGCCAGACACACTTTCCAGGGTCATGCCCGGCCTCGGAAGATCAATACATCGCAGCCCTACCTAAGCACAGCAGAGAGGTCAGCACGCCGGTCTAAGTCCTAGGCGCGCAGGGGTCCGGGCCCATCGCCCAATGCACACCTGCACGTTGCGTACGCGGCCGGTAAGCAGACCTAGCCTCTCCTAATACCAGAGTAGGCTTTCCAGTCCAATCCGGCGCGCGCCGCTAAGTCGCTCACGTTAAGAAGGCTTCGGCTGATACCACGACGTCGAGTGCCCATAACTGTTCCCACGCAGCTGGTTAGTGCGTATAGACCAAATGGCCAGACTCAGATCAAATACCAAGATCTCGATAAACGTGTTATTATGACATAACCGCGAACAACGACCAGGGCCAGGCCCACCTGTCTCCTAGGTGGTCGCAACCTGCCCTGTCGCTCCGCCACAAAGTAACCATCAGGGGGCTGTCGGGAACCCAGGCCCACCTCTACCTGGGTGGAACCACCTGCCCCTTCAGCCCCCATCTCCGAATCATCATCATGTGTATGTAAAGTATGTATATAGTATATACCCGTGATCACCACCCGAGTGATCACGGCCCGATGGTATAGCATGGCAGACGAACAAGAATGAAGGGCCACTGATGGAATACTAGCATCCTATACTAAGCATTAGGATGGCAGGTACAGGTATCAACAATTGCAGCAGCAATGACAGGCTATGCAACAGAATAGGAGTAACCGAACAGTAACATGCTACACTACTCTAATGCAAGCAGTAGAGAGAAGAATAGGCGATATCTGGTGATCAAAGGGGGGGGCTTGCCTGGAAGCCCTGCAGACGAAAGGAATCTTCGGAATCGTAGCCGTAGTCGAACACCGAAGCATCAACGGTCTAAGGGTCTATCACAGTATCGGAGTCTACCGAAAATAAGCAACGAAGGGGAAACAAATAAATAACAGAGCAAACAATAGCATCACAAAGCATAACATGGCAAAAGGCGGTGCTACGTGTGACCTAACGCGGTGCTCGGTGATACAGGCGAAGAGGAATAACATCCGGGAAAGTATTCCCGGTGTTAGGCATTTGCGGGCAGATGAAACGGAGGGGAATGTTGCATGTTCGGTATGATAGAGATGTGTGGCGTACGAACGGACCGCGTATTCGGATTCGTCTCGTCGTTCCGAGCAACTTTCATATATAAACTATTTTCATCCGAGTTATGGTTTAAAAGATATGATTTTATAAAGTTTTTATTAATTTCTGGAATTTAATATTAATTAAATTAAATCGAAAAAGGATATATAACATCAGCATGACATCATGCTGACGTCATCATGGTTGACTGGTCAAACTGACCAGTGGGCCCCACCTGTCATTGGCAGTAAACTAACTAACAGTTTAGTTAGATTAATTATGTTTTAGTTAATTATAGATTAGGTTAATTAATGATTAGATTAATCTAAAGGTGATTAATTAGCTTAATTAATTTGTTAATTAATTAATTAATTAATATAATTATTTATCTATTTTTTTATTATATATATTTTTTTTCTTTCTTTTTTTTAAACGTTTCTGGGGCTGGGCCCACTTGTCAAAGGCACTGAGGCCTTAGTGGGCACGTGCGCTAATGGGCGCTGGGCGACGGGCGCCCGACCGCCCACCGTGCGTTGTGGCCGGCGGGCGAAGGCCGAGCGGGCGAGGCCAGCGGCCCCCGCCGGCGGCAGCGAGGCACAGGACGGGCAGGGGGTGTGCCGGGGGCGCGCAGGCCCGCGCGTGGTCTAGGCGACGCGGCCGGTCCACGGTGGCCACGAGCAGAAGCTCGGGCGGGGCGGCACTACGCGCGGCGGTGGCGGGGCGCAGAGCGGCCTGGGGCCTAGCGGGGCGATGGCGTTGAACGGGGCGGCGGCGGCGCGCGTGCGCGTAGGCGAGGCAGGGCCGCGAGCAGGGCGGCGCGGGGCTCGGGTTGGGGCGTTGGTCAGCGCGCGGCCAGAGCGATGGGGGCGCGGAGACCGTGGCCTCCGGCGAACGGGCGCGGCCACAACGGTCATAGCATGCGGGTGACGGTGCTGTAGGATGGAGGGGGAAGAGAAGGGGCCGACGGGGAGCTCACCGCGAGAGTGTTCGAGGAGGCCGGCGTGTAGGAGAGGTGGTCGACGAGGGAGAGGACGAGGCGGAAGACGACGGGGACGAGGCCGTCGGGCGACGACGCGGTCGCGGACGGGGAGGCGAAGCCCAGAGCGACGGTGGCGAGGTGGCGGTGCGCCAACGCGGGGTCGGGGAGGCGTCGGGTGTCTGCGGTCAGCGACGCCGGCGTCGGGGCGCCGGGAACGGTGCGGTGTCGGGGTGGACCACGATGGGGTCGTGCTCCAGATCCAGATCGGGGAAGGGAGTGGGGAACGAGGGGGAGTGGGAGACATGGCCGAGCAAGGCGGGGGCGTGGCGGCCTTATCCCCTCCCGGCGTCGGTGCCGGCGAGGCGGTCAGGCGGGGACACGCCGCTGTTCCCACCCGGGTCGGGGGAACAGGGAAGGGGAGGGAGCGATCGGGGGGAACGGCCTGGGTCGGCCGGATGGGCCAGGGGGGGCCGGCCTGGCCTATGAGCTGGGCCGCCTGGTCC
>LR738709.1:494768739-494940548 GCA_902687465.1 Secale cereale
GAGCGAGGCGGGGGCGTGGCGGCCTTATCCCCTCCCGGCGTCGGTGCCGGCGAGGCGGTCAGGCGGGGACACGCCGCTGTTCCCACCCGGGTCGGGGGAACAGGGAAGGGAAGGGAGTGATCGGGGGGAACGGCCTGGGTCGGCCGGATGGGCCAGGGGGGGCCGGCCTGGCCTATGAGCTGGGCCGCCTGGTCCAGTGGGGGGGGGTGGGTTTCCTTTGGTTTTATTTTCTTTTGCCTTTGTTTAATTGTTTCCTTTCTGTTTCTTTTAGTAATTAATTTATTTTAATTTTGTAAAATATAATTTCAACACCTAAATGAGTGTTTAGAGTTTCAGCACTGCCACCCTAATTTGGACAGCTAAATAAAATAGTTTAATATTATTTTAGTTTAACAAAAATACAAACTAGTTCCTAATTTATTTTTAATAAATATTCCACTGCCCCGTGTAGTTTTGGGCAATTAATAATTTAGCTTAACAATTTATTAACTGAAGAAGGCATTTATTTATTTGTTTCTACTACTGTTTTATTTACTTCAAAATATTAGAATACTTTATAGAAATATTGTTTCTTCACCAATATTTATTATGCACTATTTGACACATTTAGAACATGTTAGTTTTAATGTTTTGAAACTTTTGTTGTTTGACTTTATTTTAAAATTGAAATTTGAACGGGATTTGTATCATCGCAAGATTAGCAACAGTAATCGTGCTGACGTGGCACCATTAGCGAATGGTTACTGTAGCTTAACTATCCGGGCGTCACAATTCTCCTCCACTACAAGAAATCTCGTCCCGAGATTTAAGCGGTGGGGTAAGGGGGGGATAGGTGCTGGTAGCGAAAAGCTAACGAGTCTTCTCGGTCTTGGCTGCCCTTCCGAAGAGGTTGATCTGTTTCGTTGATGTCTTCATTTCTCTGCTTCAAGTCATCGTGATCAAGTCGTCATCCTTTCTTCGGGATCTCCATCGTCCTACGAAAACGAACAGGGGGAAAACTTTGGAGGAACGTATCTCCACGAAGTATGTGCATCCGACGGCGAATTCAGAAAGTGATGCACCAAGTACCCTACGAGTAGTATTTTAGTGAATGCATTGAGAACAATAAGCGATGGTACCAAAGTTTCAAACGGGTAGGCAGTCATTCGGTGCCTAACCAGAAGCTGAAATGGGGTCTTGATCAACGAGAATAATATGGTGTTTGATACCAGGATGAAACATGGTAGAATTTAGCTCGTGAATTACACACGAAGCTAAGTGCAAAGAATACATTAGAATCAGGGTTGTACAGAAGAGTCAGGTTTCGATCCCGTGGACCTGTGGGTTATGGGCCCACCATGTGGGTTAAGAGTAGGAAGGGCGATGACATCTTGCACAGAAAGCAAGGCATGTCAGAGGATAGTATGCCAGTTATGTCGGTAACAATGTCGGTACCAAGGGTGGGGAACGAAAGAGAATCATTTTCTTGCTCGTACAAACAAGGAGGACCAATAGGCAAAGTTCTCGTCCAACGGCAGTACTGGGATGTTATCAACAATAGAATCAAGGTCTTACTAATAGAGTTGTACCCCAAGATGTTTACATAAGCAGAAAATTATTACTGCTTAGATTATATGTAGATCAAAGGAAGGTTAAACAAACAAATGGAAAGGAAAATTGTGATTAGACACAATTAATAGGAGTATATCCTTCCCTTGGACAAGCAGAACATGGCATACAGGGTAGGAGAGTAAGTACCCAACCATTCAGATAAAGAGGCCAGGTTTAATCAAGATGTTACCCATACAACGATGTTTGGATAACTGACCAAGAAACATTTAGCATTGGGCTTCAAATGCTCTTGTTGAAAATCGGAGCACCACAGACATGCTTCGAGATAGCATTGGCATGGTCTTGAAGCAAAGGTCGGACTTGGACACATAAAAGATTCATCAGGTACAACTTATAGAATAAGTCTTATAATTCCTCCTGGAAGAATGGTTATCCTTGCAAAAGAGAATTATAATGATAGGTCCTCCAGCCAGGGGTGCTAGGCAAGACATCATATTACCCGGTCATCAAAGGACCAACATTATAACTACTGGAAAGTTGTCCCAACCATCATATCTGGCCGAGATTCAGATACGATTGGTGTCATGATACCACAAACTCAGGATGTTCGAGAAGAAAAGGTGCAACACAAATCGATGAAATGACATTGCAAGATTCTCGAGAAATGAACTATGGGAGTGGGTTCCCGAAACAATAGTTCATCATTAAACCAAGGAGAGGATGAGGAGGTGGCTGATGGGCTCAGCGACAATCATCGAGAATTCCAGACAGAGGGATTTCCACAATAATGTGAACAAGAGGATGACACTTATCAATTCAAATGATATAATGTGGTATGCTCGAGGAAAACATACACCATTAATCATTTGTTGAAAAGTGTGCCTGAAATATGACCTAGGCAGCAAGATCAATGTTAGAGTGACGATTCAATAACCAACAGTCTAAGAACGAACTGTCGATCGTTAACTTCAAGCAATAGGGTTGCTAGAAGTACAGAACTCAAGCAACATCGTTAGCATATTGGTATCCCGGTTAAAAACAACACGGGGACCAAGGAAGAATGGTGATGGTGAGAAGTATTATCATACCGAGAATTTCTAAGAGGTGAAGCAATCCCCACAACATTCTCGACATAAATGATAGTAATACTTCAAGGCAGAACACAACACTCGCTGGAGAGCAAGTCGTATTCATAATGTGGACAAGTTCACGATGAAAGGAAGTCGAGGGTGTTGCCGATGGTAATAAAAATCATCGAGGGCAAGGAGGGAATTTCTCATCATGAACACAGTTGACATCTCGGAAGAAGTCAAAGTGTTGAAGGTGATCCGACACATTGACAGGGAGGTTTCAATAGGATGCAATCAAACAACAACGACAACAAGCAAGGGCTGACGAAGTGGCAAGTTATTGGAACAACAGATAAGATGCAAGCTCGGAATGGAAGTTGCCTCTTAGAACAAGCAACATGAGGTTGAAAGTTCGATGTAAGTCGTGCCCACATTCTGAAGAATTCGTGCCCCAAAGAAGGACGAGGTAGCACAGTCAAAGATAGTAAGACAAGGGATGTATCTGATAGTCTAGGAATAATTAGATTGAGTTTAAAAATTTCCCAGTAACATCTACTAGGGGTGTTGAATTTTTAGAGCGGATTTGATTTACTAAACGGTGTCCTCGGTTAATGGCAACCTAGAACCCGTAGAGTGATTATGCCAAGCAAAGGTATTACTTCATCAAAAGTTCAAAAGGTGTAGTGCAAAGGCATGATATCCTCGAGATATCAGAGGGTAAAGCTCGAAGGTAGAACACGATAGAAGTTGAACTAGGTCATTGACCTATGACAGTAGATACTTTAACCTTGTCAAAAATTGACGAGGCCTGGAATGGATTCATTCCAGATATATTGAATAAGGACAGCATGGTCGGAACCATAACTGCAAGGGATCAAATTTATTGACACCGAAAGAATTATTTAGATGAAAAATCATCTTGCAAGAAGCTTCCGAGACGGTCTACATTATTTTCATGGGCATGAACACAAAGTTCAAGGTCGACTCCCACTTCTTTAATGCATATCATTTCATTCACCTCTCGCTTTAATAAAACTGTAGTGTTGAAATTTTTAACTGGTAGAACACCGGAAGAGTATGACTTGTGAAAACTTTCGGGTTTTCACGGATTAGGGGAAGGCATAGGTTCCACCCATCGGGCATCTTAGTAACATATACCACAAGTTTCAAAAGTAAATATCACCAGCTCAAAAGGAGAGCATGGTTGTCAGAGAAGAGAATACAATTTACCGAAGGTATTATGCATCAGGGACAGAACTTCTTGAGGTTTTTTGTATACGAAGGACATTGTCGGATAATATTTCAACAAAGGATCGGGCGATCCACAACGGAGCTGATGTGAGTATCGGTACTCACTCAGAGGAAGAAAGAATGCAGAGGCATCAGATCCAAGAATCACCTTACTAGCCTGATGCTTAAATAGAAAGAAATTATGGTTTCCAAAACGAAGGATCAAAAGCAGACACTCTGATCAAGGATGGATAAGTTGAAAGCACTTAGTTGGACAATCAAGATAGGTTTGAATTGCCGAGAACCAACTCATGTCCGGAATGATGTCTGAGCCGGAAAGATAATTTTTAAAAAGGATAACCTGATGACTGCGTGCACACGCACACATTGAATCAATAGGCTCAAAATGGCTAAGACAAGGGATATTAACGAAGCCTAATAGTCATATGGAATTAACCATAATGCAAGGAGGCAAGAATTTCAAGAGTAACAGGCTGCAGAGGATTTTGAAAAGGTCGAATAGTATTCCGAAGAATTTAGTGAGACATATGAACAATTGAGAAGAACAGATCCTCGATAAATGTGAGGAAATAACCGTAAGGGTTTTCATTCGAAATAAAACTGCAAGACAGTAAACTCAAAGGATTCTCGGGACAAGGGAAAATATTTCGAGGCATCTTGTAGCAACAAGAGCGACGAGGAATGATCATGAGAATGAGAAGTGCATACAGATATCCATAGGGATATATCAGTGGCAGTGATTTGCCAAGGCGATGAGCACAAGGGTCTCGGGTTAACAGCGGAGAGTATCTTCAGGGTCTTCTGGTGCAACAGACGATCATCGATCATAAGGTGCTCTCCGGGTGAAAGTGATAGCGAGATCCTAATGTTAGATTTAGCAAAATTCATTTATCCCGAATAGAAGAGAGATAAGAGTCCCAGAGTATAGACGAGGAGTAAAAGATCCTAATACCACCCATTGGTGTTGTGGGCCCGTAAGCCACACAACAAGTTAGTAAATTTGTTTTTCAAAGACTAGACTCAACTTCGGCCAAGGAGTTGGAAAGGGGGATTCCTACAGGCAGGCGGCTCTGATACCAACTTGTGACGCCCCCGATTTGTTCGTACACTAATCATGCACGCAAATGTGTACGACCAAGATCAGGGACTCACTGGAAGATATCACAACACAATTCTAGGCACAAATTAAAATAATACAAGCTTTATATTACAAGCCAGGGGCCTCGAGGGCTCGAATACAAAAGCTCGAAAACACAAGAGTCAGCGGAAGCAACAATATTTGAGTACAGACATAAGTTAAACAAGTTTGCCATAAGATGGCTAGCACAAAAGTAGCAACGATCGAAAAGGCAAGGCCTCCTGCCTGGGACCTCCTAACCACTCCTCGAAGCCGATCTTCACGTAGAAACCTCCTCTGGATCTTCTGGGTCCTGGGCTCCACCATCTGGTTGCGTCATCCGAGAAGAAGGAACAAAAGGGGAAAGGGGGAGAAAGCAACCGTGAGTACTCATCCAAAGTACTTGCAAGCAAGGATCTACACTACATATGCAAGGGTATCTGTGTAAGGGGGGGTAATATCTGTGGGCTAAACTGCAGAATGCCGGAATAAGAGGGGGATAGCTAATCCAAACGAAGACTACGCTTCTCGCAACGTCCATCTTGTAGCAGAAGAAGAGAGTAGCTGGAAGTAACAAGTATCCTCGCTTTTGGCAGCCTCCGTCTTGAAGCAGTAGAAGGGAATAGATGGTAAGTTCACCAAGTAACATCGTATAGCATAAACCTACCCGGTGATCCTCCCCTCGTCAACCTGTGAGAGAGCAATCACCGAGTTATATCTGGCACTTGAAAGGGGTGTGTTTTATTAAGTATCCGGTTCTAGTTGTCATGAGGTCAGAGTACAACTCCGGGTTGTCCTTTTACCGAGGGACACGGCTATTCGAATAGATTAACTTCCCTGCAGGGGTGCACCACATAACCCAGCACGCTTGATCCCATTTGGCCGGACACACTTTCCAGGGTCATGCCCGGCCTCGGAAGATCAACACGTCGCAGCCCTACCTAAGCACAGCAGAGAGGTCAGCACGCCGGTCTAAGTCCTAGGCGTGAAGGGGTCCGGGCCCATCGCCCAACGCACACCTGCACGTTGCGTACGCGGCCGGTAAGCAGACCTAGCCTCTCCTAATACCAGAGTAGGCTTTCCAGTCCAATCCGGCGCGCGCCGCTAAGTCGCTCACGTCAAGAAGGCTTCGGCTGATACCACGACGTCGAGTGCCCATAACTGTTCCCACGCAGCTGGTTAGTGCGTATAGACCAAATGGCCAGACTCAGATCAAATACCAAGATCTCGATAAACGTGTTATTATAACATAACCGCGAACAACGACCAGGGCCAGGCCCACATGTCTCCTAGGTGGTCGCAACCTGCCCTGTCGCTCCGCCACAAAGTAACCATCAGGGGGCTGTCGGGAACCCAGGCCCACCTCTACCTGGGTGGAACCACCTGCCCCTTCAGCCCCCATCTCCGAATCATCATCATGTGTATGTAAAGTATGTATATAGTATATACCCGTGATCACCACCCGAGTGATCATGGCCCGATGGTATAGCATGGCAGACGGACAAGAATGAAGGGCCACTGATGGAATACTAGCATCCTATACTAAGCATTAGGATGGCAGGTACATGTATCAACAATTGCAGCAGCAATGACAAGCTATGCAACAAAATAGGAGTAACCGAACAGTAACATGCTACACTACTCTAATGCAAGCAGTAGAGAGAAGAATAGGCGATATCTGGTGATCAAAGGGGCGGGGGCTTGCCTGGAAGCCCTGCAGACGAAAGGAATCTTCGGAATCGTAGCCGTAGTCGAACACCGAAGCATCAACGGTCTCAGGGTCTATCACAGTATCGGAGTCTACCGAAAATAAGCAACGAAGGGGAAACAAATAAATAACAGAGCAAACAATAGCATCACAAAGCATAACATGGCAAAAGGCGGTGCTACGTGTGACCTAACGCGGTGCTCGGTGATACAGGCGAAGAGGAATAACATCCGGGAAAGTATTCCCGGTGTTAGGCATTTGCGGGCAGATGAAACGGAGGGGAATGTTGCATGTTCGGTATGATAGAGATGTGTGGCGGACGAACGGACCGCGTATTCGGATTCGTCTCGTCGTTCCGAGCAACTTTCATATATAAACTATTTTCATCCGAGTTACGGTTTAAAAGATATGATTTTCTAAAGTTTTTATTAATTTCTGGAATTTAATATTAATTAAATTAAATCGAAAAAGGATATATAACATCAGCATGACATCATGCTGACGTCATCATGGTTGACTGGTCAAACTGACCAGTGGGCCCCACCTGTCATTGGCAGTAAACTAACTAACAGTTTAGTTAGATTAATTATGTTTTAGTTAATTATAGATTAGGTTAATTAATGATTAGATTAATCTAAAGGTGATTAATTAACTTAATTAATTTGTTAATTAATTAATTAATTAATATAATTATTTATCTATTTTTTTATTTTTTTTATATATATATTTTTTCTTTCTTTTTTTTAAACGTTTCTGGGGCTGGGCCCACTTGTCAAAGGCACTGAGGCCTTAGTGGGCACGGGCGCTGGGCGACGGGCGCCCGACCGCCCACCGTGCGCTGTGGCCGGCGGGCGAAGGCCGAGCGGGCGAGGCCAGCGGCCCCCGCCGGCGGCAGCGAGGCACAAGACGGGCAGGGGGTGTGCCGGGGGCGCGTAGGCCCACGCGTGGTCCAGCCGACGCGGCCGGTCCGCGGTGGCCACGAGCAGAAGCTCGGGCGGGGCGGCGCTACGCGCGGCGGCGGCGGGGCGTAGAGCGGCCTGGGGCCTAGCGGGGCGATGGCGTTGAACGGGGCGGCGGCGGCGCGCGTGCGCGTAGGCGAGGCAGGGCCGCGAGCAGGGCGGCGCGGGGCTCGGGTTGGGGCGTGGGTCAGCGCGCGGCCTGAGCGGTGGGGGCGCGGCGACCGTGGCCTCCGGGGAACGGGCGCGGCCACAACGGTCATAGCGTGCGGGTGACGGTGCTGTAGGATGGAGGGGGAAGAGAAGGGGCCGACGGGGAGCTCACCGCGAGGGTGTTCGAGGAGGCCGGTGTGTAGGGGAGGTGGTCGACGAGGGAGAGGACGAGGCGGAAGACGACGGGGACGAGGCCGTCCGGCGACGACGCGGTCGCGGACGGGGAGGCGAAGCCCAGAGCGACGGTGGCGAGGTGGCGGTGCGCCAACGCGGGGTCGGGGAGGCGTCGGGTGTCTGCGGTCAGCGACGCCGGCGTCGGGGCGCCGAGGACGGTGCGGTGTCGGGGTGGACCACGATGGGGTCGTGCTCTAGATCCAGATCGGGGAAGGGAGTGGGGAACGAGGGGGAGTGGGAGACAGGGCCGAGCGAGGCGGGGGCGTGGCGGCCTTATCCCCTCCCGGCGTCGGTGCCGGCGAGGCGGTCAGGCGGGGACACGCCGCTGTTCCCACCCGGGTCGGGGGAACAGGGAAGGGAAGGGAGTGATCGGGGGGAACGGCCTGGGTCGGCCGGATGGGCCAGGGGGGGCCGGCCTGGCCTATGAGCTGGGCCGCCTGGTCCAGTGGGGGGGGGTGGGTTTCCTTTGGTTTTATTTTCTTTTGCCTTTGTTTAATTGTTTCCTTTCTGTTTCTTTTAGTAATTAATTTATTTTAATTTTGTAAAATATAATTTCAACACCTAAATGAGTGTTTAGAGTTTCAGCACTGCCACCCTAATTTGGACAGCTAAATAAAATAGTTTAATATTATTTTAGTTTAACAAAAATACAAACTAGTTCCTAATTTATTTTTAATAAATATTCCACTGCCCCGTGTAGTTTTGGGCAATTA
The DNA here is from genome assembly GCA_902687465.1 of Secale cereale. Classification (NCBI taxonomy): domain Eukaryota; kingdom Viridiplantae; phylum Streptophyta; class Magnoliopsida; order Poales; family Poaceae; genus Secale; species Secale cereale. Next base: position 494,777,493 of record LR738709.1, read on the forward strand.
ATAATTTAGCTTAACAATTTATTAACTGAAGAAGGCATTTATTTATTTGTTTCTACTACTGTTTTATTTACTTCAAAATATTAGAATACTTTATAGAAATATTGTTTCTTCACCAATATTTATTATGCACTATTTGACACATTTAGAACATGTTAGTTTTAATGTTTTGAAACTTTTGTTGTTTGACTTTATTTTAAAATTGAAATTTGAACGGGATTTGTATCATCGCAAGATTAGCAACAGTAATCGTGCTGACGTGGCACCATTAGCGAATGGTTACTGTAGCTTAACTATCCGGGCGTCACATACCGCCCATGCTTTGAACCTCAACCTTTCTTGCAATGTAGTCAGCATTGGTTTGCGTTCGTGGTCCTGTCAATTGCCCAGCTGTAATTCGTTTACCTCACATAGCTATTTTATTGTCTTTTGGGAGAGAGACATCACCAGTGAACATCATGAGACTCCGGTCCATATTACCATCATTGATCACATCCACTATTTACTTTTCGCTATTATTTACTATTGCAAACATTATCTATCACTACTATCATTTGCTTTTAATCCTTTGTGAACTACAAGGCCGGAGGGATTGACAACCTCTTTGTACTCGTTGGGAGCAAAGTTATTTGTATCTGTGTGCAGGTCCACGTTGATTGCTAATCCGCGCCGTTAGCAGGTGACACCTACTTGTTGAACCTAGGAGTCTCTGGGGATTCGATCCTTTGCATCTTTGCTAAGGAAAAACACTTCCACAACACTGCATCTTTCATCTTCCACTTGGGGTAACCAACGAGGGGTTAGAGGCCCATCACATATCAATTGTGCATGATGAATTGTCTTCATAAGTTGAAGAGGATCTCCACAAGTACAACCTGCCATGTGCATTTGCATTCAAAGGAAAATCAACTATATGCACATCTTCAGGGGGAGCCTTTTGCTACTTATGAAGACAATACCTTTATCCTTTACAATTCCACGTACTTTTATCCCCGTTGAAAACTTGAACCAGTTTGTCATCAATCACCAAAAAGGGGGAGATTGTAAGTGCATCTAGTGCCACCCCTAGTTGGTTTTGGAGTATTGACGACAAACCTGGTTGAGGGACTAATGTGTTTGTGAGAATTACAGGATAACACATGTAGTAGTCCCTCATTGATTCGGTTTACCTACCGGAGATGAACCCTAAAAATGTATGAAGACATTGACATCTGTGTTGGTACATGAAGATAATCTCATTGAAGACTATGACAAGAGAAGACATTGTGTGAAGACTATGGAGCGCGAAGACTTAGATGTTTTGTTGTTTCCTTTTCTTCTTTGTCGAGTCATAGAAACCACCGTACTGTTAAGTGGGGTCCAAGTGAACTAAGTCAGAGTGACTGAAGTGATGCTCAAGCAAATCCTATGTCTTCGAGCGAAGACAATGAGAGCAAATCTTATCCAGAGCTGGATGAGTCAGCTTTACTTGTAGCCCAAGTAAAGTTGCCGTGTGAGTGTTTGAAATCTGATCGTTGGAACACGTGTCAGTTCCTTAGTGACCCAGGGTCACTTCGGACAAATCAGGTTGGGTTGCCCAGTGGCTATAAATAGCCCACCCCCTACACAATAAATTGGTGGCTGCTCAGAGTTATTGCACGGCTTTTGTCGTTTGAGAGCAACCCACCTCCGAAGCATTTGAGAGAGAGATCCTTGCGAGGACAAAGCCAAAACACCCAGAGCCAAAGAGTGTTAGGCATCACTGAAGTCTTTCTGCCTGTGTGACCTAAAGACTTATTACACTTGAGGACTGTGTTTCCTCCATCCGGTTAGGCGTCGCGTTCTGAGCATCCAAGAGTCATTGTGGATCGCCGGTGAACGAAGTTTGTGAAGGTTTGGAAGTCTACCTTGAAGACTTACCAGAGTGATTGGGCGAGGACTAGGTGTTCTTAGCTCAAGGGGAATAAGGTGAAGACGCGGTCTTCTGAGTTAAATCTCAGCCTCCCTAACCAGACGTACAATTGTCACAGCAACTGGAACTGGTCTAACAAATTGCTGTCTTCCCGAGCTACTGGTTCTATCCTCCCTTCCCTTTACTTACTGTCTTATGTTGTGAAGTCATTGCTGCCTGCCTTATCTGATTGACTTCACTGTGTGACTATATGTTCGGTGTGGCTTCATTCCTTCTTCCATCTTGATCCTTACTGCCTAGCTGCTATTAGTCTTCGTACTTTCACTTCATTGAATACCTGACTATGGCTTGTATAGTGTAGTCTATTTTCCGCTGCATATAAATAGGATTGGTTTTATCCTTTGTCTTCGAAACTTCCATGTTTTGAAGCATTTCATAAAAATCGCCTATTCACCCCCCTCTAGTCGATATACTGGACTTTCAGGAGGAAAGAGAGGGAGAGGGAGAGGGAAAGGGAAAGAGGGGCCGCGCCCCCCTCCCCTAGTCCAATTCAGACTACCCCTTGGGAGGGGCGCGCCACCTCCTGGCTGCTGCCCTCTTTCTCCCCAAAGGCCCACTAGGGCCCAACTTTCCCCCGGGGGGTTCCGGTAACCCCCCCGGCACTCCGGTTAATTCCGAAACTTTCCAGAACACTTCCGTTATCCGAATATAGTCGACCAATATATTAATCTTTACGTCTCGGACATTCCGAGACTCCTCGTCGTGTCCGGAATCTTATCCGGGACTCTGAACTACCTTCGGTACATCAAAACTCATAAACTCTTAATACCGATCGTCATCAAACTATAAGCGTGCGGGCCCTACGTGTTCGAGAACTATGTAGACATGATCGAGACTCATCTTCGGTCAGTAACCAATAGCGGAACCTAGATGCTCATATTGGCTCCTACATATTCTACGAAGATATTTATCGGTCAAATCGCATAACAACATACGTTGTTCCCTTTGTCATCGGTATGTTACTTGCCCGAGATTCGATCGTCGGTATCTCAATACCTTGTTCAATCTCGTTACCAACAAGTCTCTTTACTTGTTCCGTAATACATCATCCCGTTACTAACTCATTAGTCATTTGCTTGCAAGGCGTATTATGATGTGTATTACCGAGAGGGCCCAGAGATACCTCTCCGACACTCGGAGTGAAAAATCCTATTCTTGATCTTTGCCAACACCACGAACACCTTCGGAGACACCTGTAGAGTATCTTTATAATCACCCAGTTACGTTGTGACGTTTGATAGCACACAAGGTGTTCCTCTGGTATTCGGGAGTTGCATAATCTCATAGTCATAGGAACATGTATAAGTCATGAAGAAAGAAGTAGCAGTAAAACTAAACGATCATAGTGCTAAGCTAACAGATGTGTCTTGTTCATCACATCATTCTCCTAATGATGTGATGCCGTTGATCAAATGACAACTCATGTATATGGCTAGGAAACATAACCATCTTTGATCAATCAGTTAGTCTAGTAGAGGCATACTAGGGACATACTATTTTGTTTATGTATTCACACATGTACTAAGTTTCTGGTTAATACAATTCTAGCATGAATAAAAGACTTTTATCATGATATAAGGAAATACAAATAACATCTTTATTATTGCCTCTAGGGCATATTTCCTTCAGTCTCCCACTTGAACTAGAGTCAATAATCTAGATTACAAAGTAATGACCCTAACACCCATGGAGTCTTGGTGCTGATCATGTTTTGCCCATGGAAGAGGCTTAGTCAACGGGTATGCAACATTAAGATCCGTATGTATCTTGAAAATCTCTATGTCTCCCTCCTTGACTAGATCGCGGATGGAATTGAAGCGTCTTTTGATGTGCTTTATTCTCCTGTGAAACATGGATTCCTTCACCAAGGCTATTGCTCCAGTGTTGTCACAAAAGATTTTCATTAGACCCGATGCACAAGGTATAACACCTAGATCGGATATGAACTCCTTCATCCAGATGTCAGGACCCCGATCCTAAGTCACACCGATCTAGCTGTAACACGTCATATCACTTTGCCGCCTCACGCACGGTATCCCCACGGGTGCCACCTTACCTGGCCCGGGACCGTTTGCGCATTTTGGCACACGTATATGACAGTGTCGCTAGCATCCATATGACAGAGAACCCGGGCCGACATGGCTAGTTATAAACCAAAAGTGGCACTAAATTACAGAGACAGGCATCCATGACCCAGCAACGAACGTGTCGGTCATCAACGTATGAACCCAAGTCGTAGCAAGCCACATGGACTTAAAGGAACAACGCGTGACATTTCCCCTAAGGGACAGACATAGGAACGAATAAGGACACATGCCGGCCAGCCTACGTGTTCCGAGCAGTAGCAAGCTACCAAGGCTCATTGGAAGCACTAGGAGGCATTTCCCTGTAAGGTAGGCTACCAAAGGAAAACAACTAGGTGTCGGATCCCACACATACCAAGCATTTCAATCATACACGCAATATGCTCAATATGTGCAAATACAACATTGCATCACAATAGAACTCTATGACTCAAAATACTTTATTTAAGAGGCTCCAAGAGCCATACATAACATATCCATACAGGTAGGGGTCACATGACCCAACACTCAAGTCATACAGTCATACAAGCACAGGCGGAAGCTACATGTCTGAGTACAGACAACTTAGAAAATAAAACAGGCTTGGTGTAGCCTGACTATCTACAAGGCCCTTCACAAGCTCCAGATCTCCGTCTGGGTGACAAGCTACTCATCGACGTCAACGTCTATGTAGAACCCATCAGAAGGGGCAGGGTTCTCCTCTGCAACAGTTATTAAGAAAACATGAGTACAAATGTACTCAGCAAGTCTTACAACAGAACGTATCATACATGCAACATTATCAAAGGGGGTAGTGGAGTTCATAGCAGAAAGCCAGCTTTGACTCTTGGCTAACCTATACTACAACTCTCAGCAGATTGCAAGATATTACCACGTACACGAGTCTTCTACTCACCACAACAATACACCACCGAGGATCCTCTTCCGTCATCCTACGGAAGGGCCATCCACGGCACTCACACTTGTCTTGAGGTTTTTAGTAGTATCCATCAACTTGTCTATGAACTGTAAGAGTAACCAAGTAGTCCGTACCGCGAACAACGGCTATTCGAATAGATTGGTAACCCTGCAGGGGTGTACTTCTTCACACACGCTTCCATCACTTATCGCCGTTTACTCGACATGTACTCGGCAACCTTCAAGCGGAAGCCCAGCGAGGGTGTCGGCCACGACCTGACTAACTACACAAGTCTCTCGTCCAGGTTTATCGCCTATTTGGGTTCCATCCATGGGGAGATCCAGCCGGGGTGTCGCTCACTGATAACCCTCAACCGTAAGGGATCGAGATAGTCTTCGCGGGTAAGAATAACCCAATTTATAGATTCGACACACGGGGAGCCAAAGAGTATTTATAAGCTTTGACAGTTGAGTTGTCAATTCAACCGCACCTGAAATATACTTACTTGCAACAAAATATAAGTGGTAACGGTGATATGATAGTGATGGTGGTGACAGCAAAAGTGAACAGCAAAAGTAACAACTAATAACCAGCAGGATTGAAACACTGTAGGCTAGGGAGATGGATGGTTGGGCGCTGCATGGATGAGATACATCATGAATCTAACTTGGGGCAAGGCACACAGAAAAGTAATGATCATCTAGGAAAATATCAAACATTAGGCATGTATCCCATAGGTAGTTGTACGTGCTTGCAATAAGAACTTGCACAACATCTTTTGTCCTACCATCCCGCTACGAACGGGGCCAAAAGGAACTTATGGAGATTAAGGTGCTCCTGTCAAAGAGCACCAGAACAAAGCAATAAACTCAATGGATACATGGAATCCTCAAATTATGGACCATCCCCTTTGGTGTCCCAAGCTGTCACCTTTGGGATCGCCGGTTCCAGACCATAATAGGTGCAAACAACTCATAGATAGGATCAAGAACACAAATATATTCATGCAAACACATAGGGTTCAGATCTGAAAACATGGCACTCGGGCCCAAAGTGACAAGCATTAAGAGCAACAAGTTGAAGCAAAGATGATAAACACCAAAGTAGATGATAGGCAACATGCCCCCAACAATCTGATAAACTATTACATGATCTAACTCATCCAATCCCTACCATCCCCTTTGCCTACAGCAGGGAATTACTCACACATGGAAGGAGAAGTCATGGAGGGAGGATGGAGTGGTGATGATGATGACGATGGCGACGATCTCCCCTCTCCGGAGGCCAAATCAGCCTCCAGATTAGCCCTCCCGAAGAAGAACAGAGGGTGGCGGCGGCTCCGCGATGGAAACTGGAAAAAACGACTTCTGTTCTGGGGTTTCCTCGCCACGGGAATAAATAGGAGCCAAGGTAGGGCACCAGAGGGGGGAGGACCCTCCCAGGCGGCCTCCTGGCGCGGCCAGGGGTGGGGCCGCGCCAGCAGGGCGCCTGGGGCCCCCCTGGCTGCCCTCTGGCCCCACTTCTGGCACAATGGCCCTTCGGGTGCGTGGATTTTCTGTGATTTTTCTTGGAATTTTCTGAGACACCTAAAAATCCATTTTCCTGCACACAATAAAACCATACAGGCAGCTCTGCTGAAAACAGCGTTAGTCCGGGTTAGTTTAGTTCAAATCATGCAAGAATGAGGGCAAAACAATAGCAAAAGTGTTTGGAAAAGTAGATATGTTTGAGACGTATCAACTCCCCCAAGCTTAGCATATTGCTTGTCCTCAAGCAATTCAGTTCAACGAACTGGACGCGACAAAGAAAACTTTGACAAACTCTTTTGCTTCATTAGACGTATATAAGCATGTACTACGAAAAGAGTCTAGCAAGTATTGAAACAATGCTATGAGGACAATGCACGAAGCAATCCTTCTTTCAAGTGACCAATCACAAATAACTAAAAGTAAATAATATGCTACTGAAAATCAAGACAAGATTACATTGCACATAGCTTGAACATACTAGAGTGGTATCTCGCTAGCCTCCATGAGTGAAGCAAAACATAAATGCAGAAACTCCTCCAGAGTTTTAAAGGAGACTAGAACTAAGAATTTCAGAATAAATAATACCACAAGCATGCAGAAGACAATGTAATACTTTGGGACAATGCACATTACACTCAGAATGACAATTATGCTCTCCTAGTTGGTGCTTTGAAGAAAGAAGGTGGAGACTCTCGAACCGTGGAATTTGATGGCGAGGTTGAAAAGCCATGGTTGGAAGCAAAGACTAAACATGTACCAGAGCTCTTGGTTTTGAAAACAGAGGTAAAATGATTTTGGGAGGTGCATATTTCATCAATGAATGCTAGTAGACAACCCAATCACTTCTTATGCTAGACATGTTTCAAGGAACAGCTCCCAAGATGGGGCCAATCACATCCCCTTAATCTCCTTTGTTTATCACTACCAAAGTTTTCTGATTTCTCATAAACAAAGCGTGAAGGAGGGTTTGTTGGTTGTGATTATCTTTTGTGAGCTGGGCGCACTCATGCCAGTCCCTCCTCGTATTAGGGGTTTGCAGATTAGACATGCAATCCCGGGATAAAACATGTCCAACATAAGAAGATCATGAATTACCTACTACTTCCTCATGAGCTAAAATAGAGGCACAAAACAGGAGTAAATTTGAATAATTTCGAGATGGTACAAGAAAGTCTTCATTAGGATGGCCGGTAAATACCACATAGGAAGGTATGGTGGACTCATATGGAATAACTGGTTTGAAAGGATTTGGATGCACAAGCAGAATTCCGCTTAGTGCGAGCGAAGGCTAGCAAGAGACTGGGAAGCGACCAACTAGAGAGCAATAACGGTCATAATCATGCAGAGCGACAAAGCAACATTGAATTGGGCATGAAAGTGATATAACTATTCTGAAACTCAAAGATCATCAAGGCAAAGCAGACTTTTTAGTCTTAAACATGTGTAAACATGTGCCAAGTCAATCCAAGAATTCTCCAAAGGGAAATACCACCTTAGTATACCAAACTATGAACAATGCAATGCATGTAAATCATTTCAATAACACATTATATACTCTAGATATTTGAGATTAGCCACAAGGAAAGCATGAACCACTGGGAAAGCATTGTAAACATAGAACTATGTCGCTACAAGCTGGTCTCTAGATCATAAGTACAATCATATGTACAAAAGTAGAAACAAGAAGAGTTCATACCGGTTTTCCTTGTTGCTTCCCTTTCGTCGATCTTCGTCATTACTGCCTTGTCACTTGCACGATCGAACATAGGAAATATAATTAAATGCCATCACGGACTCGAGCTGAACTCTGAAAACAAAGCAAACTAAAGAGAGAAAGGAAATCTTTTTGGGTTTTTTCAAAGGTTGAACGAAAGCAAAAGAAAGAGAAAATCTTTTTGTTGTTTTTGCAAAGAAAGAAACAAAGAAGAACGGGCAAAAACTTCGAAAAGATCAAAGCTAACAAAAATAAAACGGATAATACAATGGAAAAGTGAGAAGGGCACGTACTCCCCCAAGCTTAGGCTTTTGGCCTAAGTTGGTAGTAGCTACTGCCCCCAGGAGCCTCCTGCTTCGGGGTGGTACTGGTGAGTCCAAGGGTCGTATAAGGATTCTGGCGCGTACACCGAAGTCCTCGGATCCTCCCACGAAGAAGGGTCCGCACTCCAAGCAGAGGAAGACCCTTCACCAAACTGGGTGACGGTCTCCCCCTGAAAAGGTGGTAACTCACCGTGCTCCTCCTCGTCGGGCACAACCCCCTCCATGGGGTTATGAAACTGATGCTGGACCATGAACTCATCGAACTGGATAACATCAAAGGACCATCCGTTCCTGCGAGAAAAATCAAACAAAAGAGGTGCAGGTAGACGGATCTTGCGTTCCGCGGTAGTTCCGAAACGCAAGATATAAACAAGGTTACCAAACTCAGAAGTCATGGTAACAAACTTATGCCTTTTCATAGCAGCAAGATCAAAACTTAAATAAGTAAAAGGCTTATCATCAGGGTGTGGGGTGCCTTTAAGATACTCTAAGATAAGTGTGGCATAAACGCCACCAAATAAATCTCCCTTGTTACCGTTCATAGCAAGGCGTCGAGCAATTAAGGCACCCACATTATAATCAAACCTCCCTGAGAGGGCGGTTGCCAGGATAGCAATATCCGGCGCAGAAATGCTGCTCGTGTTGTCACGAGCTAACACCCCTCTAGCAACATAATACACAAAATACCTGAGGTGAGGGAATAAGATGCTGGAGATTTTTGACCGATGAATATCCCTCGTATCCATGCTGCAGAGAGAGTTGAAGACGGTTCTCAGCTCGGAGGGCTGAGAGGTCATCTTCGCCGTCCGCCCAACGTTTGGCACACCTATTATTTCACAAAACTTTTCGAAGGGCATGGTCAAAAGATTATTGTAAATTTTAAACTCAATAGAACTAGTATCAAGGTTATATCTAAAACTGTTAATGAAACCGGAGGTGAGTTTTTGATACTGAGCAACACGGCACGTGACGAGCCGTGTCAGTCCTGCATTAGCACAAAGGTTATAAAACTCATCCTTAATTCCTGCAGCTTCAAGGAATTCATCACATGGGAACATCATCGCACGTGCTGGATTTGTGTCTTCCAACAACTCCAGGGGCACATGATCTTCATTGTAGCTCACCCTAGCAGTCGAGGGTGAAGCTGCGGCTCTAGTAACTCGATCGGAGCGCGCGGGCTTCTTCTTCTCAAGCCACCCCTTTGCCCTTCCTAACAAACTCATTTCTGAAATTTTTGGCAAATTACAAAAACAAGGATTTAAACAAAGTGGGTTAAGGCAAACTACTCAACTCACTTACCTAAGGCATAAACTTGCATCAAAACTTGGAAAATAAATTTCTACACATGCATGCAAGCTCATCTACATAGCACCAAGAACTACAAAATACTCACAAATGAAGCCACCAACCAAAAATCTAATTGGAGGGGTGGAGGAGTTACATACCAGGGAGTATTTGTTCAAAATCTCAGCTCGAATGATAGGCTGTAGAGAGAGATCAAAAATTGCCTCCAAGAACAGCAAGAACGCAAGAACAGGTGCAGAACTCGTGTTTTCGGAGAGAAAGAGAGAGAGAGGAAGAAGACTCACCTGGAGGCGGGACCTGTGGGCCCCAGGCGCCCTATGGGCGCAGCCAGGGGGCAGGCCGCGCCAGCTGGCCGCCTGGCCACTGGTGGCCCCCCTGGTCAGCCCCAGGTGCCTCTGGGTCACTCCCGACATGGAAATTTTAATTTTAATTTTTCTGGAATTTTTCTGAAAACTTCACTGTTGAATTTTTTTTGAAGTTCAAAAAGCTGCAAAACTTTCTGAAAACTTAAAGCAGTGATTAGTATTGTGAAGCTTCAAAAACACAAACACTTGGTACAACAAGGAGAACAAAAGCTAAAACAAATGAAAACATAACAAGCTCAACTTTTTACCTATATAAAACATGCTCACTAGTAAGGTTGATCAAGTCTTACCAACAAACCGGCGATATATAGAGCAAAAAGTCCCACCTCTTACGAAGTGATCATTGCACCTTTACTTTAATGGACATTGTCCCCACCATAATAGTTTTGTATTTGTGGTGCACATGTAGTGGACAGTCCCATTCTCCAATCTTCACGGTCTCGATATTTCCTATAGAGTTGAGGCCATGCCTCTTGTCGGTCTTCTTTGGAAAATACACCGTGTGTTCTTTATCATTCACATTGAAGGTAACCATTCCTTTATTGCAATCAATAATAGCACCTGCGGTGTTAAGGAAAGGTCTACCAAGAATAATGGACATGCTCCCATCCTCGGGCATGTCAAGCACGACAAAATCAGTAAGGATCAAACAATTAGCAACTTCTACGGGAACATCCTCACAAATACCTATCGGGACGGCTGTTGACTTGTCAGCCATCTGAAGAGAGATATCTGTAGGAATTAGTTTCTCTAAACAAAGCCTCTTGTAAAGAGAGAAAGGCATAACACTCACTCCTGCTCCAAGATCACATAAAGCAGTTTTGACATAATTATTCTTTATGGAGCAAGGAATGGTGGGTATACCTGGATCACCAAGCTTCTCAGGAATCTTGCCACTGAAAGAGTAGTTAGCAAGCATAGTAGATATTACTTCATTAGGAACTTTTCTTTTATTAGTAACAATATCTTTCATATATTTTGAATAGGGAGGTAACTTAATAGCATCAGTCAAAGGGATTTGAAGAAAAAGAGGTTTCATCCACTCACAAAACTTATTGTAATGCTCTTCTTCTTTAGATTTGAGAGACTTACCTGGAAAGGGCATGGGTTTCTGTATCCATGGTTCTCTTTCCTTCCCATGTCTTCTTGCGACGAAGTCTTCTCTAGTGTACTTCTTGCGTTTGTCAGGTGCTTCTTCTTCTCGAACTTCAGGCGGATCATTCTTCTCCTTATCCTTATCTTCAGGTTCGGCACCGTCTTCACTCTCAGCATCGAAGGTAGATATACTGTTGGGATCAATAGCTGGCTCTTCACTTGTAATAGGATCATTGGAATTGTCAGCCTCCTTGTGTTTCTTCTTCTTCTTCTTTGGAGAGCCAATAATTTCTTCTTCCTGCATTTGAGAATCTTGCTCGATTCTCCTCGCATGCCCCTCTGGATAGAGAGGATCTTGAGTGCTAGTTCCTCCTCGGGTCTTAATCCCGAAGGCCTGTAAATCATCTTGTTTGGTATTGTTAGCAAGCAAATCTTTTTGCACATTAGAAATTTGTTCAAGCTGAGTTTGAACCATATGAAAATGCTTCACAAGACATTTAACATCATTAACTGTTCTACCTAGAACATCAAGCAAACTTTTGATAGCAAGGGAATTATCATGCAATTGACTTTGTATCCTCTCATTAAAATGACTTTGCTTCATAATAAAATTATCAAGCTCATCTAAACATTGATCAGGAGGCTTACCATGAGGGATGTCACCTGCGTTGAAATCTAAAAGAGAGTGTACCTCTACCATAGGAGGGTGAGTGGTAGGCTCACACAACTTCTCAATAGGGGGTAGATTCTTCACGTCTTCAGTTTTAATACCCTTCTCTTTAATAGACTTCTTTGCTTCTTGCATATCTTCGGGGCTTAGAACAAGCATGCCCCTCTTCTTTGGTGGTGGAGGTGGTTCAGGGACGGACCAATCTTCATGTTTTTTGGCAATCCTGCCCATCAATTCTTCTGCATCGTCCGGTGTTCTTTTCCTGAAAACACAACCAGCACAACTATCCAAATAGGACCTGGATTCATCAGTTAGACCAGCATAAAATATATCGATTAATTCATTCTTAGGGACTCCATGTCCTGGTCTAGCCTGGATCAGACTACAGTACCTCCCCCAAGCTTTAGGGAGGTGCTCATCCTGCAACTGTTTAAAGTTATAAATTCTTTGTAAAGCAGCATGTTGCATATGAGCAGGAAAGTACTTATCAACAAAAGAGTGAGCTAAGTCTCGAGGACTCTTAATGGAACCACATGGTAGTGCATCATACCATGTTTTCGCACCTTCATTCAAAGAGAAAGGAAGGAGCTTAGTCACATAAAAGTTTCGTATCTTTTCATTCGTGGTAAACAAGCCACCCAACTCAGTGAGTTTGGTCAGGTGTGCAATAGCATCATCATTTTCTCTGCCATAAAAGGGGTCAGCTTCAACCATAGATATAAGTGAAAGATCAACAGAGAAATCATAATCAGGATCATTGATGCATATAGGAGATGTAGCAAATTCAGGATCAGGAACAGTCTTGTTCTTCAAGGAGTGTTTTCAAGCAGCTTCTTAATAGCTTCAGGGTCAGAGTCGGCAAACTCTGTCAGTTCCCTGCATAAATCATCATCAAGCATAATGTAATCATCATCAAGGAGTCTCTCCTTGAGTTTACTCAAATCAGGATAATCATAAGTTCCACCAATAGGGTAGCGAGTAACGGGAATTTCAATTCCAGATTTTTTTTGCAGCAGCGATCTGTTTCTCAAGAGCATAACCAAGTGAACCAATATCATCAAGAGTAGTAGAAGCATCATCAAAAGTATCGGACATAGTAACAGATTCAGTAGAAGCATCATGTGGTGGTGGTGAGGCAAACTTACTCATAACAGAAGGTGAATCAAGTGTAGCACTAGTGTTCAGAACAGTACCTCTTCTTGTAGTGGATAGTAAGATCGGAACCTTGGGGTCTCCTTTCTTACCCATAGCGGATGAAGTGCAGCAGGTAGGATACTTTCAAGTAGACTTGTAAATATTGCTATGCTCCCCGGCAACGGCGCCAGAAAACGGTACTTGATAACCCTCAACCGTAAGGAATCGAGATAGTCTTCGCGGGTAAGAATAACCCAATTTATAGATTCGACACACGGGGAGCCAAAGAGTATTTATAAGCTTTGACAGTTGAGTTGTCAATTCAACCGCACCTGAAATATACTTACTTGCAACCAAAGATAAGTGGTAACGGTGATATGATAGTGATGGTGGTGACAGCAAAAGTGAACAGCAAAAGTAACAACTAATAACCAGCAGGATTGAAACACTGTAGGCTAGGGAGATGGATGGTTGGGCGCTACATGGATGAGATACATCATGAATCTAACTTGGGGCAAGGCACACAGAAAAGTAATGATCATCTAGGCAAATATCAAACATTAGGCATGTATCCCACAGGTAGTTGTACGTGCTTGCAATAAGAACTTGCACAACATCTTTTGTCCTACCATCCCGCTACGAACGGGGCCAAAAGGAACTTATGGAGATTAAGGTGCTCCTGTCAAAGAGCACCGGAACAAAGCAATAAACTCAATGGATACATGGAATCCTCAAATTATGGAAAAATAAATAACACAAGCAAAAGAAACACACGGGGAACCCCGGAACATCTGGAACCTTCGGGAATCTTCTGGAATCTTCTGGGACGTCGGTCTTCGGGCGTCACAACTCTCCCACACTAACAGAGGATCTCGACCCGAGATCCTAGAGATATCACCGGGTAAAATGGAAGAGGAAGAGGTAAAACAAAGTTGCTTCTTGGACAAACGAGTGAAACCAAAGAACCTTGAGAGGTTAGACAAGTTGAAAAGAAGAATAGAACGGAGATGAACGAAGATGAAACACTCCGTTGGAAAAGAGGAACAAGGAGCATAACAAGAACCTTGAAGGTTGAAAGACATGAAGCAAGAGCTTACGAACCAAAAGAATATGAAACCGCAATGGTATAGCCAAGGAATAAGAATGGCAGAATTTGGACAGCACTCCGTCTGAAAATGGAAGGAATTGAACAATAACTTGAGGAGATGGAATGATACTTGATGAAAACACAACAGCATATTGCCTCTGAAACAATTAAAAGAATGTCACAAGGTTAAGAAAGATTTCAGACAGCACTCCGGTTAAGAAGAGAGGCAAAACTAGATAAAAGACGGAACTTGAATGAAGAATACAACACTCCGGTTAAAAGACTAGAAAAGAAAAGAACATGATCTTGAAAAGAAAACAAGATGATGGTTTGGAGAGAGCAACATCACAATGCCTCCGGAATGAAAGAATAGAATATAGCTCAATGAAAGAATTGAACAGAGAAGAAAATGACAACTTCTCTCAAAATTAAATTTGAAAGAGCATCCTTACGAAGAAGGTTGAACGGAGTTGTTGGAAATTCAACAACGAAAGAATAAGCTTGATGTGGGCTTATGGAAAACATCTCAAAATTAAGAGGTGACAACCAGCCACTAATGAAAACAATTGATTGGATTGAGATCAACAAGGATATGAAAAGCTTATTCACCGGAAGGATAAATGAAGAACTTGGGTCATTTATAAGCACCATAATTAGCAACAATCCTTAGGGAAAGCTTTAGCTGAAATATAACCCAAGATAACTCCAATGAATAAATTGAAGGGTTGGAAAGATCTCTTGAACAAAGAAAAAATGATGGTTTTTAAATATCTCATTCCTGACAACTCGTGAATCATGAAACATAAAGGATTGACAAGAATGACATAACACCATCTGAAAAGATAAGGTAGAAAGAATTGCACTAGGAAAGCATGATGAAGAAAGCTTGAGCTTCAACAAGAATCTTGATGAAGACTTCAAGGATGAATTAAAACATGATGAACCACCATGAGAACTCTGGTAAAGAAAGCATGAGAAGTGAGAGATGAAAAGAATAAGATTCAAAGGCCTGCGATGAATTAGATGGAGCTTTGAAATGATATAATTGAAATAACTTGAAGCTCCGGAAAAACAAGATGAAGAATTAGAACCGAGAATATGATATGATGAACAAGCTCCAGACAAAAGAATTAAACACTTGGAAGGAATAAGAATAAGAATTATGTCATGCATCTCCTTCACCAATTTAAATTGATGACAACCAAAGGATTTGGCATACTACTTATTCACGTTGGAAAGAATTAAAGAGAGATCTAGCACAAGCTTGGATAATTCTTCAACAAGGCACCGGTAGGATTATTAAAAGAACAAATGAATTGATACGATAACAGGAAGAGTACACTTGAAAGAACCACCGTAAGAATATGGAGACGAACGAAGAGACATCAATGAAGAATATTTGGAGGACGAAGTTGAAAACTGAGAACGAAGAATCTTCTGAAATGATGGCCTTCGGAGGATCACAAAGAGAAGAACTCAAGAATTGCTCCGGATGGGTATAAAAGAATTCCTCACAATCAAAACAATAATGAGGATGGCATGAAGCTAGAACCATGAATCTTCAAGAAGACAGGCCAAGATTTAAGAGAAACACTTCTGCGGTCTCCAAATGTTGAGAATGAAGACGAGAAATGCCATAAGAATTGTTGAGCACTCCGGATTGAAGAATTAAAAGGTTGAAACAACGATGAAAAGAATTTGAAAGCGATCTTGGAGAAGGCATGTGACTGATGGGGATCATTCTTACGTCACACTTTGAAAAGAATTTGAGAATAACTCCGGAATAATTAGAAGAGTCAGGTAAGATCCTGGGAAAAGACCTGTGGGTTAGGGCCCACTCAAAAGAAATCACCGTTGGAAAGATTGCTTAAGAGATATTGCACCGGTTGAATTAAATGACTTGAATATGGAGACAAAGCTCAAAATAGCTTGAACGGATTAAGAATGGAATTATGAATCTTCAGCACTCCGGATATGAACAACAAGAGGATAATGATTAATTTGATGCACCGGAATAAGAAAGCATTGTGAAATGAGGAAAATGATAAGATCAACACCGAAATCTTGAATTACATCCACCGGCAGAATAGAGAACAAAAGAATGATGAACTTGAAGCTCTTGAGCATCTTCGCGATAATCACCGGATAAGAACATTGAAGGAAAAGAATGAAGAAACATCACATGAATAAAATGGATACTTCATCTGAGAATTTCCGGCTCCAAGAAGAAGAAAAAGGGTGGGAGGGTGGGGAAAAACAAAGACAACTTGGGATGAATGAAACAGACAAATCGTCAGATTTCTCAACGACGTCCGTATGGAATAACTTGAAGAGAAGGCACACCGGTTGAAAAGGATTTAACATGACCATCTTGATGATCAAGAAGGACCAGCACTCTCATAGAAATATGAGAACATCGATTAAGAAAGGTATGGAATCAACATTTGACATCGAAGCAACTCGAATACCAGAATCAAAACAAGAACAAAGGGTAGATATGCAACATGATCTTCACAATATCATTCGAACAGAGGATCGAACGAATGAATTCTGTAGGTACATCACTGGTCGAGAAGCCACTTGGACAACAAAAGATAAATAAAAAGGAACAAGGATCAGATAGAACAAATACAAGATAGAAGCTTCGCTCGACATCTTTGTGCTGAAAGCTCATGGAACGTGTTACAAAAGGGTTTTGCAATCCCCGGATCAGCATAGCCAAGGACCCTTTAAGATGCAACTCCCGATCAGAACAAGTCCATAAAACCACTTCACTCAATGTAGAACCCCAAACTTCATATCGAGCATCCGTTGGAAGAATGCCTAGAACTACTAGATGAACCCACCTATAGATTTCCGAAAGTTTCCAGTTATGCAATCAGGTGTTGGGGATACACGGGAAGCACCGCGCAATCAACTCTAAACCTACATCCAGGTGTATCCATCCTTCAACACATAACCAGTCTTTCTCGGAAACTGTTTACCTCGGACCTTCGAAAAGCATCCACTATAACAAGCTATGGCAATACTCTCGAACTACCTCCCCAGTACTGGGTGATGTCGGGGTTATCTTGCCACTGGCCGTATAGGAGAGATTTTTGATGTCGGCCGTCTTAAGTATTTAGTACTGCCGCGATATACTTGTGTCAATGATACCCCGAAGCTCAACTCCTCGGTAACAGGAGGCATCGAGAACAATATCCTTGTCACAAGAACATCGAAACAATCCCAGAATACTCGCGGGATCCTAAAAAAAATTTGGTGCAATTTTTGAAAGTAGAAGAGGTAAGAGTAGACGTCAGGAGTCCTTACCAGAGAGAAAGGGGATGAGAATGAAAGAAATCCTACTCTCCGATATATATATAGGACTCAAAAAGTTTTCAGTGTGTGCCTAGACTCAACCGTCAACGATTCGATCAAACAGTGGGGGCTTCTAGGTCGGAGAAGGCTCTGAATACCAACTTGTAATGCCCAGGATGGAGTTATACCTCCTACGTGTCGAGGCACGACTTAAAGGCATAAATCCATCCTAGAATGATCTCAAGTTTGGTATCTTTGCACAACTCATGTAAAAGAGGGATTAAATTGCAAAAGGAGATAGTTGGCTTACACTCGCCACTTCACACAATACATTACATAACCAAACATCAACCAAAACATCACAACCCGACTACGGGTGAAGATCCAAAAGAAAGATACCAAAACAACATAAAGCCACAGGTCAGGATCGAATCCTAGTAGAAACCACTACTGAACATCGAAACGTCACAAGCAAACAGCCAAAACTCTTCATCGAGCTCCCGGTGAAGAACTTGGACCCGCTCCTGCATCAAACTCGGCTGAACCTGCATCTGGTGTGGTGAAGTAACTGTGAGCCACAGAGGACTCAGCAATCCCGTTCCCGGGTAACAAGACTATTTAAGCCTTGGGTGAGGATAAGGCTGAAGAAAGAACGAGAGGTGAAGGAACAACAAGAGTCTGCAGCAGCAACTAGCACTAACTTACGCAAAAGAGAGCGAGAAGAGAAGTGCCTCGGTCGAAAGATGATCACGAAGTGATCCTAACTAAAGCCGGTCAAACATAACCCCACCGTGTTCAACTCCCGAATCCCTATTCGGAAATTGACAGTCACGGTACTCACGCTGGTAGTGTATTGAAACATTGTGTCAAGTTATCTACAACCGGAATTAACAAGCTCCCATCTGCCACATAACCGCGGGCACGGCTTTCGAAAGTTCAAACCCTGCAGGGGTGTTCCAACTTGACCCATTACAAGCCCACGATCCGCGAAGTCGCAACTCCATAGGTGGGAAGACCCGAGTATTCTCGGAATCCCGTGCTCGAGTTAAACCGAACTAAGGTAAGGCTAATCCAGCAAATCCTCCCGGCGTGTCGACACCCTGATAGGTAGCCGCGCGTATCTAGTCTCAGGACACGACCGGATGAGACATCCTACGGGTTTTTACCAGACCTCAAGTTTCCTTGAGGTGGCCCCGCAGTCCGCTCGTTTCGGACCAACACTCATGAGGAGCACTGGCCCGGGGGGTGGAATTAAAATAAAAGAGGGTTTGCAAGGCCCTTATGCAAGTTTTATTAGTTTGTTATTAGGCAAATAGTACCAATGTTGGGATTTGCTGGAAAAGACTTAGCACTTAGCGGTTTATCAAGGGGGTCCCATACACCCCAACCGTGTTAGGAACGCATAATCAAGGAACATAACACCGGTTTATACGGTTCCTAACGGCATGAGTGGAACAAAACACCAAGCAAAAGGCTTAGCCTTCCACCCTGCCAGTATATAGATGATTTCATTTTTAAGCATTTGTATAGTGTGATATAACCCAACCAAACTTCAACATGAAGCAAGCATCTTCAATCTTCACCTGCAACTAGCAATGCTATAAGAAGGGCTGTGCGAAGCGTACTTAGCCAAGCAACGGTTTGCATAGGTAGGGTGGTTAAACATGGCAATTGGTTACAAGTAGGAGGCTGACAAGAAAGACATGGGCATCGAGGCAAAACTATAGATCGAAACTACTAGCAATATGCAAAGATAGTAATGGTATCCGGGTTCGGTCATCTTGCCTGGAATTCCACAAGGGAGAAGAACGGATCCAAGAAGAAGACGGAGCAACACAGTCGAGAGAATCCTCACAACTCCGGAACGAAACCGAAGCTAACAAGAGAAGCAACCGGAAAGAAGAAAACAACACGGTAAACACCCAATCATAAACATGGCATACGATGCACATCCAAATATGATGCATGTCCGGTTTAATTATGCAAGGCATGGCAAAGTGCACAAACAAATACTACAAGTTAAGTGGAGATCAATATGCAACGAGTTGCATATTGACGAAACACCACATTTATTATTTAGTTGACTCTCGTTATTTACAAGACAAGATTAAATGTTTTTAACATGGCAAGAGGTGAAGCATAAGAACCTACACTATTAAGACATTTTAAATGAGGCCGGAAGAAACAACAACATATCCGGAAAATCCCCATGAGCATGTTTAATAATTATAAAGCAACAACAATTAACATTCTCATGTTGTTATTATGATGCGGATGACATGAACATGTTATGCAAGTTTTATTAAAAGGTTGACTTAAAAGAGATAAGAAGTATTGTCACCGTGGTGGAAGAAAAGGGTGCCACGGCAACGATCCGAAAATGAAGCATGGCAACATATCGGTTCCGGCAACTCGTTGAGAGTCCGGTGCAAAAGGTAGAATCGACGTGAGCAAGTCGAACAAGATGAAAGGTGGGGCGATCCCGTTACCGGGTTCCCACGAGTCGGTGACGAGGCAACCGAGGAACACGACAAAAGAGGCACAACGGGCACGAAGCACACAAGGGAGACATCTCATACAACACAAGCAAGCATTCACGGGTCATCCACGGGGTCGTTTCGGTATACCTTCGAAGCGTGCGTTTCGGGGCGGTTCGAGACATCGAGGGACATAGTGGAAGAAGAGGAAGTAGTCGTTCACGGGTCTTCGGCGACGGTAGAGGTACACGCGACGGTAGTCGTTCGGGTCGTCGTGGTACTTGTCGGTCATGTAGAGGTACTTGGCGTTCGACGGCGTCGTGGGAAGTAGTGGAACTTGGTCGTTTTCCGGGCGTCGGTAGTTGTTCGGGCGTCGATCTCGTACACGGTTCGTAGACGTTCGGGCCGTAGGTGTACTTGCCAAACTCGGTTCTCGCAACGAGTTCGTAGAGGTACTTCTCCGAAGGGGTACTTGGTCGGGTCGCCGGTAGTCGTACACGGGTCATCTGTCCAAAAAATTACAGCACGGGCACACACAAAAAAAACAACAAAACTACAGGAGCAAAACAAGGCTGCACGGAGACGAGGCCACGGCGTGCTGGCTCGGGCCAGACGAAGAAGAGGCCGAGGCAGGGGCTGCTGGACGGAGGCGGAGAGGAAGGCCAGCGGCCTGGACGCAGAGGAGGAGGTCGGGGCGCCTCTTGGCGCTGGGAGCCGGGAGGAGGCAGCAGGCGCTGCTGCTGGCTGCTGGACTCGGGTGCTTGAGCGGGGCGGGCACGGCCTCTGGATGGTGCGCGCTTGGGCTTGGAGACGAGAACCAGGCGAGGCGAAGGAGATGCCGCGGACCTGGGCGGCTGGAGATGGAGGAGGGCCGGACGGCGCTGGACGAGGCGCTGCGGAAGCTCCTGGCTGGAGTTGGCGCCTCGGGGTCGCGGCTCGGAAGCCGGCGGAGGGAGGATGGGGGCGCGGCGAGCGAGGCAGAAGTGCGGCGCGGGAGATGAGGGTCGGGCCTGCGAAGAGCGAGGAGATCGAGGGCTCGAGTCTCCTGCGTCGGGCGGCGCCGCGGTGGCCTCCGGTGGCGCTCGCTGGTCGAGCCGGTGCCTGGGGCACTCGGGCTCCTGGCCGGGGCGCGCGGGTGCTTCGCCTGGCTGGAAGGTGCGGGAACCGGGGCGAGGAAGGAGCAGGTGCTCCGGCGCCTGGCGAAGGACGGCGGAGGCTCTCGGGGCGAAGGAGAATCGGACCGGGCGAGAAGGTTGGGGTCAAGAGGGAGGAAGGGTCGGCCTGGGAGCGAGGGAGACAGGGAGCGAGGAAAACGGGAACGGGGGTGAGCGAGCGAGATGAGGGAGGCACGGGCTGGATCGGGATCGGGAGAATGGGTGCGGCGGCTGAGGGAACGAGAGGGAGTGCGATGGGGAGGATCGAGCTGCGCCTAGGGTTAGGAGCGGTCGGGCTGAGGCCTGGGGAGGCCTGGGCCGGCTTAGGGAGGTGGAGCTGGGCCTGGCGGCTTGGGGAGAGAGAGATGGAAGGCTGCTGGCCTGGGCCTCCTTCCCCTTTTAATTTCTCTTAGCAGAAAACAACTACGAGGAAAAAAAAGAAAGAAAGAGGAGGGGGGTTAGGGCAAAACACAAGAGGCTATTTTTCTCGGCATCATAAACATGAGCACGACCGGAGAAAAATATAAAAGGCCAGTTCGGAAAAATAATTCAAACATATTTGAATTTAATTCAAATAGATTTGAACTAAGACGTGAATTATTGAAGTGTCCAAAAAATGTTCAAATTTTTGGAGGAACCTGGAAACAACGGAAAAGAATTACAGGGAGGGTTTAGAAGGTGAAACTAGAATTAAGAGACATGGGGAAAATTATGCAAGTGTGTTTGAGTAATTCCAAAGAATGGAATATTTTAATATAGCTCCCTAAAATAATGAGAGGCTTTTATATGTTATAAAGAGAAGACATTCTTCCCTCGATTTAAATGGAACGAAGGTCCACACGATTTATTTAAGTTGAGATGCAAAAATAAAATATGACATGATGGCATGATGACATGATGCAATGCAAAAATAAATAACACAAGCAAAAGAAACACACGGGGAACCCCGGAACATCTGGAACCTTCGGGAATCTTCTGGAATCTTCTGGGACGTCGGTCTTCGGGCGTCACAACTCTCCCACACTAACAGAGGATCTCGACCCGAGATCCTAGAGATATCACCGGGTAAAATGGAAGATGAAGAGGTAAAACAAAGTTGCTTCTTGGACAAACGAGTGAAACCAAAGAACCTTGAGAGGTTAGACAAGTTGAAAAGAAGAATAGAACGGAGATGAACGAAGATGAAACACTCCGTTGGAAAAGAGGAACAAGGAGCATAACAAGAACCTTGAAGGTTGAAAGACATGAAGCAAGAGCTTACGAACCAAAAGAATATGAAACCGCAATGGTATAGCCAAGGAATAAGAATGGCAGAATTTGGACAGCACTCCGTCTGAAAATGGAAGGAATTGAACAATAACTTGAGGAGATGGAATGATACTTGATGAAAACACAACAGCATATTGCCTCTGAAACAATTAAAAGAATGGCACAAGGTTAAGAAAGATTTCAGACAGCACTCCGGTTAAGAAGAGAGGCAAAACTAGATAAAAGACGGAACTTGAATGAAGAATACAACACTCCGGTTAAAAGACTAGAAAAGAAAAGAACATGATCTTGAAAAGAAAACAAGATGATGGTTTGGAGAGAGCAACATCACAATGCCTCCGGAATGAAAGAATAGAATATAGCTCAATGAAAGAATTGAACAGAGAAGAAAATGACAACTTCTCTCAAAATTAAATTTGAAAGAGCATCCTTACGAAGAAGGTTGAACGGAGTTGTTGGAAATTCAACAACGAAAGAATAAGCTTGATGTGGGCTTATGGAAAACATCTCAAAATTAAGAGGTGACAACCAGCCACTAATGAAAACAATTGATTGGATTGAGATCAACAAGGATATGAAAAGCTTATTCACCGGAAGGATAAATGAAGAACTTGGGTCATTTATAAGCACCATAATTAGCAACAATCCTTAGGGAAAGCTTTAGCTGAAATATAACCCAAGATAACTCCAATGAATAAATTGAAGGGTTGGAAAGATCTCTTGAACAAAGAAAAAATGATGGTTTTTAAATATCTCATTCCTGACAACTCGTGAATCATGAAACATGAAGGATTGACAAGAATGACATAACACCATCTGAAAAGATAAGGTAGAAAGAATTGCACTAGGAAAGCATGATGAAGAAAGCTTGAGCTTCAACAAGAATCTTGATGAAGACTTCAAGGATGAATTAAAACATGATGAACCACCATGAGAACTCTGGTAAAGAAAGCATGAGAAGTGAGAGATGAAAAGAATAAGATTCAAAGGCCTGCGATGAATTAGATGGAGCTTTGAAATGATATAATTGAAATAACTTGAAGCTCCGGAAAAACAAGATGAAGAATTAGAACCGAGAATATGATATGATGAACAAGCTCCAGACAAAAGAATTAAACACTTGGAAGGAATAAGAATAAGAATTATGTCATGCATCTCCTTCACCAATTTAAATTGATGACAACCAAAGGATTTGGCATACTACTTATTCACGTTGGAAAGAATTAAAGAGAGATCTAGCACAAGCTTGGATAATTCTTCAACAAGGCACCGGTAGGATTATTAAAAGAACAAATGAATTGATACGATAACAGGAAGAGTACACTTGAAAGAACCACCGTAAGAATATGGAGACGAACGAAGAGACATCAATGAAGAATATTTGGAGGACGAAGTTGAAAACTGAGAACGAAGAATCTTCTGAAATGATGGCCTTCGGAGGATCACAAAGAGAAGAACTCAAGAATTGCTCCGGATGGGTATAAAAGAATTCCTCACAATCAAAACAATAATGAGGATGGCATGAAGCTAGAACCATGAATCTTCAAGAAGACAGGCCAAGATTTAAGAGAAACACTTCTGCGGTCTCCAAATGTTGAGAATGAAGACGAGAAATGCCATAAGAATTGTTGAGCACTCCGGATTGAAGAATTAAAAGGTTGAAACAACGATGAAAAGAATTTTAAAGCGATCTTGGAGAAGGCATGTGACTGATGGGGATCATTCTTACGTCACACTTTGAAAAGAATTTGAGAATAACTCCGGAATAATTAGAAGAGTCAGGTAAGATCCTGGGAAAAGACCTGTGGGTTAGGGCCCACTCAAAAGAAATCACCGTTGGAAAGATTGCTTAAGAGATATTGCACCGGTTGAATTAAATGACTTGAATATGGAGACAAAGCTCAAAATAGCTTGAACGGATTAAGAATGGAATTATGAATCTTCAGCACTCCGGATATGAACAACAAGAGGATAATGATTAATTTGATGCACCGGAATAAGAAAGCATTGTGAAATGAGGAAAATGATAAGATCAACACCGAAATCTTGAATTACATCCACCGGCAGAATAGAGAACAAAAGAATGATGAACTTGAAGCTCTTGAGCATCTTCGCGATAATCACCGGATAAGAACATTGAAGGAAAAGAATGAAGAAACATCACATGAATAAAATGGATACTTCATCTGAGAATTTCCGGCTCCAAGAAGAAGAAAAAGGGTGGGAGGGTGGGGAAAAACAAAGACAACTTGGGATGAATGAAACAGACAAATCGTCAGATTTCTCAACGACGTCCGTATGGAATAACTTGAAGAGAAGGCACACCGGTTGAAAAGGATTTAACATGACCATCTTGATGATCAAGAAGGACCAGCACTCTCATAGAAATATGAGAACATCGATTAAGAAAGGTATGGAATCAACATTTGACATCGAAGCAACTCGAATACCAGAATCAAAACAAGAACAAAGGGTAGATATGCAACATGATCTTCACAATATCATTCGAACAGAGGATCGAACGAATGAATTCTGTAGGTACATCACTGGTCGAGAAGCCACTTGGACAACAAAAGATAAATAAAAAGGAACAAGGATCAGATAGAACAAATACAAGATAGAAGCTTCGCTCGACATCTTTGTGCTGAAAGCTCATGGAACATGTTACAAAAGGGTTTTGCAATCCCCGGATCAGCATAGCCAAGGACCCTTTAAGATGCAACTCCCGATCAGAACAAGTCCATAAAACCACTTCACTCAATGTAGAACCCCAAACTTCATATCGAGCATCCGTTGGAAGAATGCCTAGAACTACTAGATGAACCCACCTATAGATTTCCGAAAGTTTCCAGTTATGCAATCAGGTGTTGGGGATACACGGGAAGCACCGCGCAATCAACTCTAAACCTACATCCAGGTGTATCCATCCTTCAACACATAACCAGTCTTTCTCGGAAACTGTTTACCTCGGACCTTCGAAAAGCATCCACTATAACAAGCTATGGCAATACTCTCGAACTACCTCCCCAGTACTGGGTGATGTCGGGGTTATCTTGCCACTGGCCGTATAGGAGAGATTTTTGATGTCGGCCGTCTTAAGTATTTAGTACTGCCGCGATATACTTGTGTCAATGATACCCCGAAGCTCAACTCCTCGGTAACAGGAGGCATCGAGAACAATATCCTTGTCACAAGAACATCGAAACAATCCCAGAATACTCGCGGGATCCTAAAAAAAATTTGGTGCAATTTTTGAAAGTAGAAGAGGTAAGAGTAGACGTCAGGACTCCTTACCAGAGAGAAAGGGGATGAGAATCAAAGAAATCCTACTCTTCGATATATATATAGGACTCAAAAAGTTTTCAGTGTGTGCCTAGACTCAACCGTCAACGATTCGATCAAACAGTGGGGGCTTCTAGGTCGGAGAAGGCTCTGAATACCAACTTGTAATGCCCAGGATGGAGTTATACCTCCTACGTGTCGAGGCACGACTTAAAGGCATAAATCCATCCTAGAATGATCTCAAGTTTGGTATCTTTGCACAACTCATGTAAAAGAGGGATTAAATTGCAAAAGGAGATAGTTGGCTTACACTCGCCACTTCACACAATACATTACATAACCAAACATCAACCAAAACATCACAACCCGACTACGGGTGAAGATCCAAAAGAAAGATACCAAAACAACATAAAGCCACAGGTCAGGATCGAATCCTAATAGAAACCACTACTGAACATCGAAACGTCACAAGCAAACAGCCAAAACTCTTCATCGAGCTCCTGGTGAAGAACTTGGACCCGCTCCTGCATCAAACTCGGCTGAACCTGCATCTGGTGTGGTGAAGTAACTGTGAGCCACAGAGGACTCAGCAATCCCGTTCCCGGGTAACAAGACTATTTAAGCCTTGGGTGAGGATAAGGCTGAAGAAAGAACGAGAGGTGAAGGGACAACAAGAGTCTGCAGCAGCAACTAGCACTAACTTACGCAAAAGAGAGCGAGAAGAGAAGTGCCTCGGTCGAAAGATGATCACGAAGTGATCCTAACTAAAGCCGGTCAAACATAACCCCACCGTGTTCAACTCCTGAATCCCTATTCGGAAATTGACAGTCACGGTACTCACGCTGGTAGTGTATTGAAACATTGTGTCAAGTTATCTACAACCGGAATTAACAAGCTCCCATCTGCCACATAACCGCGGGCACGGCTTTCGAAAGTTCAAACCCTGCAGGGGTGTTCCAACTTGACCCATTACAAGCCCACGATCCGCGAAGTCGCAACTCCATAGGTGGGAAGACCCGAGTATTCTCGGAATCCCGTGCTCGAGTTAAACCGAACTAAGGTAAGGCTAATCCAGCAAATCCTCCCGGCGTGTCGACACCCTGATAGGTAGCCGCGCGTATCTAGTCTCAGGACACGACCGGATGAGACATCCTACGGGTTTTTACCAGACCTCAAGTTTCCTTGAGGTGGCCCCGCAGTCCGCTCGTTTCGGACCAACACTCATGAGGAGCACTGGCCCGGGGGGTGGAATTAAAATAAAAGAGGGTTTGCAAGGCCCTTATGCAAGTTTTATTAGTTTGTTATTAGGCAAATAGTACCAATGTTGGGATTTGCTGGAAAAGACTTAGCACTTAGCGGTTTATCAAGGGGGTCCCATACACCCCAACCGTGTTAGGAACGCATAATCAAGGAACATAACACCGGTTTATACGGTTCCTAACGGCATGAGTGGAACAAAACACCAAGCAAAAGGCTTAGCCTTCCACCCTGCCAGTATATAGATGATTTCATTTTTAAGCATTTGTATAGTGTGATATAACCCAACCAAACTTCAACATGAAGCAAGCATCTTCAATCTTCACCTGCAACTAGCAATGCTATAAGAAGGGCTGTGCGAAGCGTACTTAGCCAAGCAACGGTTTGCATAGGTAGGGTGGTTAAACATGGCAATTGGTTACAAGTAGGAGGCTGACAAGAAAGACATGGGCATCGAGGCAAAACTATAGATCGAAACTACTAGCAATATGCAAAGATAGTAATGGTATCCGGGTTCGGTCATCTTGCCTGGAATTCCACAAGGGAGAAGAACGGATCCAAGAAGAAGACGGAGCAACACAGTCGAGAGAATCCTCACAACTCCGGAACGAAACCGAAGCTAACAAGAGAAGCAACCGGAAAGAAGAAAACAACACGGTAAACACCCAATCATAAACATGGCATACGATGCACATCCAAATATGATGCATGTCCGGTTTAATTATGCAAGGCATGGCAAAGTGCACAAACAAATACTACAAGTTAAGTGGAGATCAATATGCAACGAGTTGCATATTGACGAAACACCACATTTATTATTTAGTTGACTCTCGTTATTTACAAGACAAGATTAAATGTTTTTAACATGGCAAGAGGTGAAGCATAAGAACCTACACTATTAAGACATTTTAAATGAGGCCGGAAGAAACAACAACATATCCGGAAAATCCCCATGAGCATGTTTAATAATTATAAAGCAACAACAATTAACATTCTCATGTTGTTATTATGATGCGGATGACATGAACATGTTATGCAAGTTTTATTAAAAGGTTGACTTAAAAGAGATAAGAAGTATTGTCACCGTGGTGGAAGAAAAGGGTGCCACGGCAACGATCCGAAAATGAAGCATGGCAACATATCGGTTCCGGCAACTCGTTGAGAGTCCGGTGCAAAAGGTAGAATCGACGTGAGCAAGTCGAACAAGATGAAAGGTGGGGCGATCCCGTTACCGGGTTCCCATGAGTCGGTGACGAGGCAACCGAGGAACACGACAAAAGAGGCACAACGGGCACGAAGCACACAAGGGAGACATCTCATACAACACAAGCAAGCATTCACGGGTCATCCACGGGGTCGTTTCGGTATACCTTCGAAGCGTGCGTTTCGGGGCGGTTCGAGACATCGAGGGACGTAGTGGAAGAAGAGGAAGTAGTCGTTCATGGGTCTTCGGCGACGGTAGAGGTACACGCGACGGTAGTCGTTCGGGTCGTCGTGGTACTTGTCGGTCATGTAGAGGTACTTGGCGTTCGACGGCGTCGTGGGAAGTAGTGGAACTTGGTCGTTTTCCGGGCGTCGGTAGTTGTTCGGGCATCGATCTCGTACACGGTTCGTAGACGTTCGGGCCGTAGGTGTACTTGCCAAACTCGGTTCTCGCAACGAGTTCGTAGAGGTACTTCTCCGAAGGGGTACTTGGTCGGGTTGCCGATAGTCGTACACGGGTCATCTGTCCAAAAAATTACAGCACGGGCACACACAAAAAAAACAACAAAACTACAGGAGCAAAACAAGGCTGCACGGGGACGAGGCCACGGCGTGCTCGCTCGGGCCAGACGAAGAAGAGGCCGAGGCAGGGGCTGCTGGACGAAGGCGGAGAGGAAGGCGAGCGGCCTGGACGCAGAGGAGGAGGTCGGGGCGCCTCTTGGCGCTGGGAGCCGGGAGGAGGCAGCAGGCGCTGCTGCTGGCTGCTGGACTCGGGTGCTTGAGCGGGGCGGGCACGGCCTCTGGATGGTGCGCGCTTGGGCTTGGAGACGAGAACCAGGCGAGGCGAAGGAGATGCCGCGGGCCTGGGCGGCTGGAGATGGAGGAGGGCCGGACGGCGCTGGACGAGGCGCTGCGGAAGCTCCTGGCTGGAGTTGGCGCCTCGGGGTCGCGGCTCGGAAGCCGGCGGAGGGAGGATGGGGGCGCGGCGAGCGAGGCAGAAGTGCGGCGCGGGAGATGAGGGTCGGGCCTGCGAAGAGCGAGGAGATCGAGGGCTCGAGTCTCCTGCGTCGGGCGGCGCCGCGGTGGAATTTATATGATTTTTTGAAGTTCACAGCATTTTCTGGAATTTCCTGAATTATTTTAAATCTAAAAAACCCAGAAAATCCTTTACCGCGTCAGCATGACATCATGCTGACGTCAGCCAGTCAACAAGGCGGCCCAGGTCAAACCTGACCAGTGGGACCCACTGGTCAGTGTCACAGTTAGTTAACAGACTAAATAGAATTAAATTAAACACTAAACTAGGTTTGACTTGCAGGCAGGGCCCACATGTCAGTGACCCAGGGGGGGTCAAACCCTTGGTCAAACAGGGCTAACTCGTTGGCGTTTATCCGCCGGCGAGGCCAAACGCGGCGGTGAGGTGCGGGTTTTGTGCTCCGGCTGCCAAAACGACGGCGGAGCACACCTACGGGTAGCTGGGAGTGAGCCGCGTCGAGTGGTGGTGGTGGCTGGCCTCGGGGTCGCCGGAAATGACGCCAGCGACGTGTCCAGCGGCTGCCGGAGTTCGGGCGAGGTCGAAAACGACGGTGCGGTGCTCGTAGAGGACCGTGGAGTGATCCTACAACACATATATGTGACAGTGAAGTTGGTGGGCACGGTGGCCGGACCATTAGATGGCCGGAGCCTCGTCGGCGACGAGCTCCGCGGCGGCGCGTGCAGGTGAGCCTTGTGCGGTGCGTTCAGTGCAGGAGGGAGCCAACGGAGAGGGGGAGGACAGAGTTGAGCTCATGGCGGTTGCAGTAGACGCCGAGGTGAGCTCGGGGACGGTCGGAGCTGAGCGGGGCGGCGAGGGGGATCTCTGCGGCCGGAGTTGGGGAAGACGGGGTCGGGGGCGACTCCAGAGCGGGCGAGCGCTCGGGGCTCAGCCTGCTCGACGTAGTCGAGGCCGGTGGAGCGGACGGACACGGTGATGGAGCTCAGGGACGGCGATGGACGCGGCTATCACGACGGCGCGAGCACGGCGGCGTCGGCCATGGTGCGGGGAAGGCGAGGGAGAGGAGCTGGGGAGGAGTGAGCGTGTCAGCGAGCTCGGGGAGGGAGTGGGTGATCGAACCCAGCCTCCAGAACGGCGAGGGGAGGAAGCAGGGCGGCGGGCAGCTGCGTGGCGCGTGCTGTGGCCGCCGTCGAGCACCTGCCTGCCTGCCTGGCCGAGCCAAGTGGCTCGCTGGAGCGGTGGCTGGGCTGGGCCGGCAGGTGGGCCGATTAGGTGCCAGGTAAACTCTTTCTCTTTCTTTTTTCTATTTCTTTCTGTTTCATTTCTTTTGCAACTTTGTTGAATTAATAAAAATGCCAGAACATTTTTATAGCTCATAAAACTAGTCATGCCCACTGTATATAATATGAACAGCATGGAACATTTTAGTTTATGATTATTTGGGCACACAAACTATTTTATAGCATTTAAATGCCCAAATGCAAATACCATATGAATTAATCCAGAGACCTTGGATGTCCTAGAAAATTGTGCACCATTTTTGGCAGAGGTTTAAGACCAAGGCAGAAATGATGAACATTTTTGAAGGGCATTTTGGGTACATTGGAAAAGATTTTATTAAACCCTAGTTGTTAGAAGAGGGGTGCTGGTGTTTCTGTCATTCCCATTTCAAGTTTCTTTGAAAAGTAAACATGATGCACACTCTAGCTAGTCCTAATGCAAGCACTGACTAGGGATGTGACAACTCACCCCCACTCAAAAGAATCGCGTCCCGAGATTCGGGTTCCTCCGGAAAGAGGGTGGGGTACTCAAGTCGAAGACGATCCTCCCTTTCCCAAGTAGCTTCACTCTCGGAATGATGTGACCATTGAACCTTGAGAAACTTGATATTGTGACGTCGAGTGGTGCGCTCGGTTTGATCAAGAATACAAACGGGGTATTCTCGATATGTGAGATTGTCCTGGAGATCAAGCGTTTCGTGGTCCACTCCGCGGATAGAATCCGAGAAGCAACGCCTGAGTTGAGATACGTGGAAGACATCATGAACTCTGGAGAGGTGCGGAGGTAGTTCCAATTGGTAGGCAACTTCTCCTCGTTTGGCACGAATGCGAAAAGGACCGATGTAACGAGGGGCCAATTTGCCTTTGATACCGAAGCGATGGGTTCCCTTAAGAGGAGTAACCCGAAGGTATGCCTTATCGCCGACTTCAAAAGTCACAGCCTTATGATGACTATCATATTGGCTCTTCTGGCGAGACTGGGCTGTTTTCAATCTCTCACGAACGATGCGAACTTGCTCTTCTGCCTCCTAGATCATATCCGGACCAAAGAATTGTCTTTCTCCGGTTTCTGACCAGTTAAGAGGTGTTCGACACCTTCATCCATATAGAACTTCGAAAGGAGCTTTGCCCAAACTGGCTTGATAACTATTGTTATAAGCGAATTCGGCAAATGGAAGACACTTCTCCCATTCCATACCGAAAGAGTTGACAGAGGCTCGGAGCATGTCTTCCAGAATTTGATTGACTCGTTCCACTTGA
The DNA here is from genome assembly GCA_902687465.1 of Secale cereale. NCBI lineage: Eukaryota > Viridiplantae > Streptophyta > Magnoliopsida > Poales > Poaceae > Secale > Secale cereale. The sequence goes on from LR738709.1 coordinate 494,809,121, forward strand.
CCACTTGACTGGGGATGGAAGGCGGTGCTGAAAGAGAGATGAGTTCCCATAGCATTCTAGAAACTTTCCCAGAATCGTGAAGTGAAAAGACTTCCACGGTCTGAATTAATCTCCAACGGCACACCATGAAGTGATACTATCCGAGAGATATACAAGTCTGCTAGTTGGCTAGCGGTTATACTCTCTCGAACAGGTAGGAAATGAGCTACTTTAGAGAGGCGGTCGATAACGACGAAGATAGCATTATTCCCTTTCCTGGTCCTGGGAAATCCGGTAATGAAGTCCATACCGATCTTGTCCCATTTCCATTCAGGAATAGCTAAAGGTTGAAGGGTGCCAGCAGGCCGTTGATGCTCTGCTTTGACTCGACGACAAACGCCGCAGTTGACAATGAACTGAGCGATTTCTCTCTTCATCCTAGTCCACCAGAACCTCTGGCGTAGGTCCTGATACATTTTGGTACTACCGGGATGAATCGTGAGAGGAGATTCATGAGCCTCCTTAAGGATTAAATGCCGTAGATGTTGGTTCTTGGGAACCACTAAACGGTTCTCGAAGAAAACAACACCTCTGTTATCAATGGAGAAACAACCTTCAACTCCTTTGTGAATGTTTCTCTTAATTCAGGAAATCCCTGTATCTTGCTTCTGGGCAGCTATGATTTGATCCATAAGGGTAGGTTTCGCCACCAAGGTGGAAAAGAATCCTCGAGGAACAATGTGAAGGTTAAGCTTACGAAATTCCTCGTAAAGAAGTGGTTGCTCTTGTTGTAACATCAGGTTGTTACAATAAGACTTACGACTTAGTGCGTCGGCCATGACATTGGCCTTCCCAGGGGTGTAAGTGATTCCTAAGTCGTAATCTGTGAGCAATTGAACCCAGCGTCTTTGCCTGAGATTCAAGTCCGGTTGGGTGAAGATGTATTTCAGACTTTGGTGATCAGTGAAGATTTCACAGCGATTACCAAGAAGGTAATGTCGCCATGTTTTGAGTGCGTGGACTATAGCTGCAAGCTCTAGATCATGTGTAGGATAGTTATCCTCATGTGGACGCAACTGTCGAGATGCGTATGCAATCACTTGACGATCTTGCATGAGTATGCAACCTAGTCCTTGTCGGGAGGCGTCGTAGTAGATTATAAAATCCTTGGAAAAGTCTGGTGGTACCAGTACGAGTGCAGATGTGAGGCGTCTTTTCAGTTCCTGAAAGCCGGACTCGCACTGTGGGGTCCACTCAAACTTTTTATCTTTCTTGAGGAGTTCAGTTAGAGGTTTAGCAACCTTGGAGAAATTCTCGACGAAGCGTCGACAATAGCTCGCTAAGCCAAGGAAACTCCTAACTTGCTTGACCGATTCAGGGGGAGTCCAATCAAGGAAGACTTGAACTCGCTCTGGATTGACAGCAATACCCTTGCCAGAGATCACATGACCTAGATAGGTCACTTCCGGCAACCAAAATTCACATTTAGAGAATTTGGCATAAAGGCGGTGCTCCCGAAGTTTCGTCAATACCAGCCTTAGATGCTCGACATGATCTTTTTTGTTCTTGGAGTAGATGAGTATATCATCAAGGTATACCACGACGAATTTATCCAAATATTCCATGAATATAGAATTCATTAGCCGGGAGAAAGTGGCTGGGGCATTGGTTAATCCGAAGGACATGACGGTGTGCTCATATTGGCCATAACGAGTAACAAAAGCCGTTTTAGGAATGTCCCCGTTCTTGATTTTGATTTGATGGTAGCCCAACCTCAAATCCATTTTGGAAAAGACCGAGGATCCAGCGATCTGATCATACAGGTCGTTGATCCTGGGGAGCGGATACTTGTTCTTTATGGTGACCAGATTGACAGGTCGGTAATCTACAACCATCCGTTCCGTTCCATCCTTCTTCTTGACAAAGAGGACGGGACAAGCCCAAGGGGAAGAACTAGGACGGATGAAACCCTTTTTCAAGGACTCATCGAGTTGTTTCTTAAGCTCAGCTAATTCTAGGGGTGCCATCTTATAAGGTCTCCTAGAGATTGGGACAGTTCCAGGAATAAGATCTATCACGAACTTGACATCTCTGTCAGGTGGAACACCTGGCAGTTCTTCTGGAAAACATCCGGAAAGTCACGGACTACCAGAATATCTTCGAGTTTTGGTAGAGGGCTGGCATTAAGAGAGTAGAGCTGACGCTCAGCCATTCGGGTCAAGACATTGACTGTCTTGCCGGATGGGTGTGTAAGTTTAACGGTCCTAGTGTAGCAATCGATCTTGGCGTAATGAGTTGTCATCCAATCCATACCCAAGATGATGTTTATGTCTGAGGACTTGAGAGCGATTAAAGATGCAAGGAAAACAAGTCTATCGACAAGAATTTCATTTCCATTACTTACCCTAGAGGTTTGCCACTTTGAACCAGGAGTTTGAATAACCATGGAAGTAGGCATGTCACAAAAAGTCATGTTGTGCATTCGAGCATAGCTCTCAGATATGAACGAATGGGATGCTCCAGTATCGAAAAGAACAGATGCCGGATGGCAGTTAACGAGAAGCGTACCAAGGACGACGTTAGGATCCTCATAAGCTTCCTCAGCAGAGACATAGCTGACATGACCACGTGCAGTGGGGATTGGCTTGACATAATTCACCTTGCCGGTTGGCTTACCACGGCCAACGGGTTTTCCTGGTTGGTTCTGAGGACACTCACGCATGTAGTGCCCCGGTTCTCCACACTTGAAGCATGTCACAGTGCCAGTGCGTGGAGCAAAGTTGGTAGGTGGTCCCCCATAAGTCTTGACAGGTGCATACTGTTGAGTTGGGCGAGGCGCCTCATAGGATGGCCTCGGTGTGTACTTGGGTGGCAGAGCGGTGTTAGGAACCCACACACGGCGCTTGTGAGAGCCAGAGCCGGATGAGGAACCAAAATCACGAGGATGCTTGCGTGTGGCTTCGAAATCAGTCTGGCCCGTCTCAGCACTGATAGCTTTGTTTACCAGCTTCTGGAAGGAAGTGCACTCGTGCAGACGTAGATCTCGGCGGAGTTCAGGGCTGAGTCCCTTGCGGAACCGCGCCTGCTTCTTGGCATCGGTGGATACTTCCTCAGGTGCATAGCGTGCCAAGTTGCCAAACTCGCGACTATAGCCATCCACAGTTAACCGGCCCTGGGTGAAATTGCAGAATTCCTCCCGCTTGCAATCCATGAGACCTTCCGGAATGTGATGTTCACGGAATGCCTCACTGAACTCAACTGTAGGATCGAAAGTATGTCTAGAGGGGGGTGATTAGACTACTTGACAATATAAAAAATCTGCCTTTAGATCATGAACAGTTTTTGGCGGTTTCACAATTATGATCAATTCAAGTATCACCCTACACATGCAATTCTAGAGTATAAGCAGCGGAAAGTAAATTGCACATGTAGTAAAGAGAGGTGGAGAAGATCAAACGCAGTTTGGAGACACGAAGATTTTTGTCGTGGTTCCGATAGGTGGTGCTATCGTACATCCACGTTGATGGAGACTTCAACCCACGGAGGGTAACGGCTGCGCGAGTCCACGGAGGGCTCCACCCACGAAGGGTCCACGAAGAAGCAACCTTGTCTATTCCATCATGGCCTACGCCCACGGAGGACTAGCCTTACTCGGGGTAGATCTTCACGAAGTAGGCGATCTCCTTGCCCTTACAAACTTCTTGGTTCAACTCCACATCTCAAAGATGGAGGCTCCCAAGCGACACCTAACCAATCTAGGAGGCACCACCCTCCAAAAGGTAATAGATGTTGTTGATGATGATGAACTCCTTGCTCTTGTGCTTCAAATGATAATCTCCCCAACACTCAACTCTCCTCACTGATATGGCTGTGGTGGAAGAAAGGATTGAGTGGAAAGCAACTTGGGAAGGCTAGAAATCAAGTTTCATATGGTAGGAATGGAATGACTTGATCTCAACACAAGGGTAGGTAGTTCTCTTCTCAGAAAGTGTATGGTAGGAGGGGTAGACTTTCTGATGGCTCTCCTCACGAATGAAGAGGGGGTGGAGGGGTATATATAGCCTCCACACAAAATCCAACCGTTACACACATATTTGACCAATCTCGGTGAGACCGAAGTGAAAACTCGGTCAGACCGAAAGTTCAAATATAGTGAACGTTGGGATTTTCGGTGGGACCGAAAATACCATCTCGGTGAGACCGAAAGTGAAAATGATATGAACGTTGGAGTTTTCGGTGGGACCGAGAAAGAAAACTCGGTTAGACCGATTTGAGAAAAGACAGGAACATGCCAATTTCGGTAAGACCGATAATGCAATCTCGGTGAGACCGATTTGAGCCAAGACAGAAGCTTGTCAATCTCGGTAAGACCGATAATGCAAACTCGGTTATTCCGATATGATGTGAAATGGTTACAGAAGGTTGGCAGTTCAGTTTCGGTGAGACCGATCTCAAACTCGGAATGACCGATTTTTCTAGGGTTTGGAATATGGCTGAAGTGGTTCATCTCGGTGGGACTGAGTTGGAAGAATCGGTTTGTCCGAGATTACTTATGAGTGTGTATAGTAGTGAAAGGTGCTGATAGTTGAAGGAGCTAAATCACTAAGCACTTGAGCAACCAGATCATCAACACAACCTCATCCCCTTTTAATAGTATTGGCTTTTCCTATGGACTCAATGTGATCTTGGATCACTAAACCAAAAATGGAGTCTTGAGCTTTTGCCAATGCTTGCCTTAGCATTTGAGGGGTCCACTTCTTCAGTCATCTTGCCATTCCAATGTGATTGAATTTCCTGAAACATACTTGATAAAAGTATTAGTCCAACCACAAAGTATGTTGTCATTAATTACCAAAACCACCCAGGGAGCAAATGTGCTTTCAATCTCCCCCTTTTTGGTAATTGATGGCAACACACTAAAATTATACTAAACAAGACATCAAAGCTTATTGAAAGAAAGACAGAATTATCATGAAAGCTTTGACAAGCATGTAGTACACAGGCTCCCCCTACAAGTGTGCAAGATTTTCATAAATTATGGTTTTGGACTACCACAAGCACACAAGAGAGATAAGCAAGATGTGCTACATGCAGCTTGGCTATATGCATCAGAGCAGAAGAAAAGGAATTGAGTGATAATGCATATGTGCATGGTGATTTCTTGCAAACAAGTATTTACAAGCAAGTCACCATCATGCACATTCTGCAAGATGCATATACTTACCTTGAGGTTCCTTGACATTGTACCTGAAGGGATAAACTTGAGAAAACAAGGTTAGATAACACAAGAGTATTCCTTCAACCAACTGCAAGAACATCAAGAGTACCAAGCCAGGGAGGACATGTATAAAGAGTGTCTCATATTTGAGCACAGGCTTGAATCAGCAAACATGTCTCCGAAGCTAAAAGATTTTCAATGAACTCTGAGAGATTTTGCTTTTCATAGGATATCAATTGTGAAGATTCCTCTAAGTCTTCTCCCCTTAAGCTAAAAGATTCCATGAGATACTGTAGGATCGAAAGTAGGTCTAGAGGGGGGGTGATTAGACTACTTGACAATATAAAAAATCTGCCTTTATATCATGCAAAGTTTTTGGCAGTTTCACAAACAAGATCAGTTCAAGTAACACCCTACACATGCAATTCTAGAGTTTATGCAGCGGAAAGTAAATTGCACATGTAAAAGAGAGGTGGAGAAGATCAAACGCAGTTTGGTGACACGGAGATTTTTGTCGTGGTTCCGATAGGTGGTGCTATCGTACATCCACGTTGATGGAGACTTCAACCCACGGAGGGTAACGGCTGCGCGAGTCCACGGAGGGCTCCACCCACGAAGGGTCCACGAAGAAGCAACCTTGTCTATTCCATCACGGCCTACGCCCACGGAGGACTAGCCTTACTCGGGGTAGATCTTCACGAAGTAGGCGATCTCCTTGCCCTTACAAACTTCTTGGTTCAACTCCACATCTCAAAGATGGAGGCTCCCAAGCGACACCTAACCAATCTAGGAGGCACCACCCTCCAAAAGGTAATAGATGTTGTTGATGATGATGAACTCCTTGCTCTTGTGCTTCAAATGATAATCTCCCCAACACTCAACTCTCCTCACTGATATGGCTGTGGTGGAAGAAAGGATTGAGTGGAAAGCAACTTGGGAAGGCTAGAAATCAAGTTTCATATGGTAGGAATGGAATGACTTGATCTCAACACAAGGGTAGGTAGTTCTCTTCTCAGAAAGTGTATGGTAGGAGTGGTAGACTTTCTGATGGCTCTCTCCACGAATGAAGAGGGGGTGGAGGGGTATATATAGCCTCCACACAAAATCCAACCGTTACACACATATTTGAGCAATCTCGGTGAGACCGAAGTGAAAACTCGGTCAGACCGAAAGTTCAAATATAGTGAACGTTGGGGTTTTCGGTGGGACCGAAAATACCATCTCGGTGTGACCGAAAGTGTAAATAATATGAACGTTGGAGTTTTTGGTGGGACCGAGAAAGAAAACTCGGTTAGACCGATTTGAGAAAGGACAGGAACATGCCAGTATCGGTGTGACCGATAATGCAATATCGGTGAGACCGATTTGAGCCAAGACAGAAGCTTGCCCATTTCGGTGAGACCGATAATGCAAACTCGGTTATTCCGAAATGATGTCAAATGGTTACAGAAGGTTGGCAGTTCAGTTTCGGTGAGACCGATCTCAAAATCGGAAGGACCGATTTTTCTAGGGTTTGGAATATGGCTGAAGTTGTTCATCTCGGTGGAACTGAGTTGGAAGAATCGGTTTGTCCGAGATTACTTATGAGTGTGTATAGAAGTGAAAGGTGCTGATAGTTGGAGGAGCTAAATCACTAAGCACTTGAGCAACCAGATCATCAACACAACCTCATCCCCTTTTAATAGTATTGGCTTTTCCTATGGACTCAATGTGATCTTTGATCACTAAACCAAAAATAGAGTCTTGAGCTTTTGCCAATGCTTGTCTTAGCATTTTGAGGGGTCCACTTCTTCAGACATTTCCATACCCATATCATCGAACTTCTCTGAAATGATTCTCAAGTAACTATTAGTTCAATGATATATATGTTGTTATTAATTACCAAAACCACCCGGGGATTAGTTGCACTTTCAATCTCCCCCTTTTTGGTAATTGATGACAACATATAGATCAAAGCTTCGACAAAAGATATAATCAATGAATAATATCGTCGCTTTGAGAAGTATGTGATAAACAAGAGCTCCCCCTAAATTTGTGCATTATTTAAAATTTGCGTTTGAATGCAAATGTACAATCGATTAGGATTATGGGTCACTCTTCCATGTCACATACATCTTGGTGGAGCGCACAAAATGATAAGAAAGAATAACATGCACCCAATCACCAAGACATGAGTAAATAGCCATACAATAAGGAATAGCATATGATAAGCATTAAGCACACATTAAAGCATAGTATGACCAAGCACTCATTAAGGTAGCATCAAATGTAGTAGCAAGCACACTGAAAGTATCGAAAGACCAAAAGAAACAAATGTATCTCAAAGAAAACCGGCAAAAGAACGAAAGAGCACTCTCTCTCTCGAAGCCCTATGATCTATACAATTTCTCCCCCTTTGGCAACAAGTTACCAAAAAGTTCGAAAAGATATAGAACTAAGCGTCACTGTGGGCTCTGCTGGCGGCTCCCGTCTGGGTAGATGTCGGAGTAGAAATGACGGCATCGGTGAAGACTTCTGCTGATGTCTGCGCTGGAGGAGTGGATGCTGGAGCTGGAGTAACTGCTGGAGCTGTAGCTGGTGCTGAAGTGGTAGCCCTGGAGTCAGTCACTGGGATAGCTGCAGATCGGGATCCTCTGGGAACCTGAGCAGTCTGGCGATGAGAGTCCTGGACTAGATCATCCTGCATGAGCTCTGCTCTCTCCTGCCTTGCTTCCTCCATGTCCGCCTCAAGCTTGTTGACGAACACCTGAATCTCAGTCAGCTTCACGTCCAGAGCGTGGATCTTGTCCTCAACAATCCTCTCTAGGCTTTCCTGAGATTGCTCAATGCTGGCCAGGCGTTGTTCAATCCTCTGGGTAGCTTCAAGAATCTGATCTCCGAAGCTCTTTGGCTTAGCTGCTGCTGCTGCTGCCTCTTTGTCAGCTTTAGCTTTCTTTGCAGCTTCAATTTTGGCTTATCCTTCAACTGAGGTTGGATCCTCCTCATCCATCACAACTACGTTGTCCTCATGCTCTGGCTGCAGTGGAAAGTGCTTCCTATCCAACATGAATTTGCATGTGCCAAACTTGGCATTGATGAGCATCTGAATCTGCGGGGCAAATCCACACGACCTCTTCTGGTCAGCTGCAGTCCTCTTAATGGTATCTACCATTAAGTCCATGACCTTGAAAGGTGCCTTCTCATCGAGAATGTGCAGCATGTTGATAGAATAGCCTCGAATCATGCGGTGGTCTCCAGACTTGGGCATCAAGGTATGCCTCAAAATAGTGTTTGTAGTGGTCAGACCTGCCTGGAGATAGTACACTGAGCCAAGCTTCCACCCTTCCAAATCAGCAGTGGGGATTTCCTTGTACATGTTCTTCATGGAATCATGACTCTTCTTAGGAATCCCATAGACATCAATGTCGTCCTCTCTCTGCACTGGAGCATTCAGAAGTTCTGCCCATTCTTCAACAGACGAAGAAAACCTTTGACCTTCAGTCATCCAGGTGATCTTGCCATCAGGATAGAAGTGGGCTGTGGCGTAGAACTGCATGATCATCTCGTCATTCCAAGCTGTCAGCTCCTGACCCACAAAATCAGCAACTCCACATGCAGTGAAGCTCTCATGCACATGGGGAAAGAAGTCTCGGTGCTCTTCACTGTCAATGTACTTCCAGTCAACATACCTGGTGTCAGCAACAATAGGCTTCTTATCCATCAGCACGGTCTCATAGAAGTCCTGCTGCTCTCCGGTGTGGAATCTGGGGTCCACAACAGTCCTTCTCCTCACGGCATATGGATCAGACTGTCTCCATAGCCTGAGACCTTTATCCTTCCTTGCCTTCATATCCTCGGCTTGAGGATGAGCATCGTTGTGGAGCGGCAACTTAGGACGGAGCATAAGCAACACATGCTCTTCTTCAGACTCAGACGGTGGCATCTCACCTTTGTTCTTCTCAGAAGCTGGAATGCTCCTGGTTGTCCTCTTGGGCTTGGCTGGAGCTGCCTTGGCTTGAGCAGGCTTCTTGGGCTTAGAAGTGGCTTGAGCCCTAATAGCATCACCCATGAACTTAGCTTTCTGAGGAGGAGGCTGGGGTGCATCTTCTTCTTCTTCTTCAGCAGCATCAACATGAGGTTCAGCATATACTACCCTCTTCCTCTTGGAAGTTTTCTTCACCTTACTTGGAGCTGGCTCTTCCAAGTTGAGCTTCTTTGCAACAGCTGACTGCTTGACCTTGCTTGTGCCTTTCCTCGACTGCTGCCCTTGGTGCTCTTTGGCAACAACATTTCTCTTGGGCTTGGAGGTAACTTCCTCAGCAACGAAGTCAGAGTCCTCATCATCAGAATTTCTCTTCTTTCTGGTTCTGGTGGCTGCAGGAGGCAAACCACTAGGGGTGCTCCTCTCACCATCATCACTGGAACTACTAGCCTCAGGACTAGTATCTGCCTCTGGAATCTCTGCAAACGGTGACTCAGACCTGTTCTGGCTGTCACTGACATCTGACATGGCTGACAACCTGTGAAAAGATAAGGTATAGGCAGAGTAGAAGAGTTATCACAACTGCAGAGGTTTTTGCAAAAAAAAATGAGTTCAAATCTTGGTTTTGAGTTTTCACAGAATGCATTCCGGTCAAACCGATTTTCAGTTTCGGTGAATCCGAAGTGTATAACAGAAACCTACACACCACTTTCGATCAGACCGAAATGGGTTTCGGTCCTACCGAAACACTAGGGTTTCACTGAGACTCTACATCGGTCACACCGATTTGCACGAATCGGTTAGACCGAACGGTGCAGTGCAATGGCCAGAGGCCAAATCGGTCATTCCGAGTTTTCAAAATCGGTTTCACCGAGATGTGTTCCGTGGAAACCTAAACCTAAGAATTTCGCTCGAAACTAAGAGGATCTGATCTGATGTTTAGGGAATATCTCAAACGTGGATAGATACATGGCAAACCAATCGTGCAAGAATCAGATGGGGAGCACGAGAGGGATCGGGACTCACCCTAACTTGGTGGAGTCCCTCTACGGCGGCAACGGCGCGGAGAAGATTACCGTTGACGGCGACGGAGACCTGCGGCGAGGGCGCACAGGCGACGACGGCGACGATCCGAAGACCAGGGCGACGGCAGCAGGGGACTTGGGGGCGAAACGGTTTGAAGAATTAAATCGCGCGCAGCCCTCAGGTATATATATCCCCATACTGTCGGTGGGACCGAGTTGAAAAACTCGGTGACACCGAAATGGCTAACTGCTGTGCAGTTACACATATCGGTCACGCCGAGATTTTGAACTCGGTTTCACCGATATGAAACCTAGATCAGTCTAAGCGTTTCGGTTGGACCGAGATGGAGAAGTCGGTCAGACCGAAATGGACTTAGAAGGTTTTGGAAGTCAGCCTTAGACGGATCGGTGGCTCCGAGTGCTCCTCACTCGGAGGGTCCGAAAATGACTTGTTCAAAGTTGTGATATGAGCATGAATAGAATTTGAGACAAGAAAGCATAGATAGCTAGGGAAGGTGCTTAGGCATTCTTGTCCATCCATTTGGCCAGAAAAGTCAAAACAATCAAAACAACAAATGGATGTCCTTGAATGAATAAAATCATGCATTCAACATGCTCACACAATAAGATAGCAACTGAAATATGTGTCAAACATGCACAACCAATACTCTAGCTACTAGCACACAATTTGTCGATGACTAGGTCATCTATATATGAGTATATTGACTTAGGAGCCAAATGAGAACATTTGATCATAGGTCATACTCATCGTTTAAGCACAAGTGGGGTTACCACTTTTACATAAAGCATTTATGTGTTCATATCATTTGGAGATGCTTTAGCTCAATTTTTTAGAGCAAAGCTCCCCCTAGATGTGAGAACCCCTTTTAAAGGGTCAAACTAACCTTGGGTTGTCGTAGAAGACTTCATGTAGATGTTGAAGATGTGGATGCTCAATGTTGATGTAGATCATCAAGAGTTGGGAGCTATCCTTTGGATTGGGGCACTTTCAATACCTACATGGGTTAGTCCCACAAGGAACAAACAAGAATATCCATAGACATAGATTGAAGTTCACAAAAGATGATGTCCATGAAAGCAATGATTACCTTGTCCCTTGACTTACCAACAAGAGGGTTTGTGACTCCATGAACTAGTGCATGATGTGGAAGTTGATTGCACAAGTTCTTGCCAAAATGAATATGAGTGAAGTATGTTGGCGGAGTCACCCTCAAGAACCTTCTAGTTCTTCTTCTTTGGGATCCACATCATCTTGATGGGAATCCTTGGTGTTGTAGTTGAGCTTGACGAAGTAGAACTTGACGTGTCCTTGGGGACCCACTTGACCATGGCTTGAGGTGCTTCAATGAATGCATCAATCTCCTCTTGAAGCTTGTCCTTGGCCTTTAGCTTGTGGTCTTGTGGTGGAAGGCCATCTTTAGCTTGTTCCACATTGGAAGAAGTAGGATCATACTTCTCCTTTTGTGAAACAAACTGTGGAGTAGGGTATTGACCTTCTTCCCACTCAACACCTTCGGCGTTGAACTTTCGCTCAAAACCAATCCCTTGATTCTTCCGGTGCCTTCCTTGTTTGCGAACAATTTCCTCAAAGTTCTTGCTTCCGGCAAGACTCTTGTAGACACCTTTCTCTATGATTTCCTTCAATAATCTATTTTCTTGCTCAAGTGTAACTTGGCTTGAAACATTGTTAGTGGAATCAAGAGAACTACTAGAAGTAACAATATTGGATTTAACATTGTTATTGTTACTACTAGAGGAAGAACTTTTCTTATGCTTGTCATGCTTAGTCTTAATAGGTGGCAAGAAATTAGACAAGAGAAGTCGTTTGGCAAGATATGAAGAACTCTTCTTTCGAAGATCGTCATTGATCGCTTTTAGAAACTCATGTTCTTGCTCTAGAGTGAGCTTCTCGAAGCGTAGCTTCTCATGAGATCTTAGGAGCTCTCTATGATCTTCTTGAGTTGTTTCATGAGCTAACTTAAGAGTGTTTAGTTCTTTAGTTAGACGCTCAATCTCCTTCATAGCATTGTCATTCGACTCTTCTCGACTATAAAGACTACTAGCATTTTCATCATTACTAAGCTCACTAGATTTATCATGCAAGAGCTCATCTTCACCAAGCAAGTCATCCTCATCACTATCAAAGTCAATGAATTCAGGGTGTGTTACCTTGGGGCCTTTAGCCATGAAGCATCTTCCAATTCCCTCATTTGGTGAATCAAATAAGTCGTAGGAGTTGGAGTTGGAGGATACGAGTGCAAGTCCGGCAACACCTTCATCTTGACTGTAGTCGGAATCGGAGTGATAGCTTCCATCGGATTGATTGTCGGAGTCGGAGCTGGAGACCCATTCACCTACATGAGCTTGATGTCTTCTTCTTGTGTAGCTCCTTGATGACTTGTCTTTCCTCTCCGAATCCTTGCTTCTCCGAGAGGGTCTTCGTTCATAACGATAATCTCTACTCCTCCTCTCTCTCCGAGGTGACTCATCTCTTGCTCTTCTTCTTGGAGATTCTTCTCTTCTCTTGTGGGGAGCCGTACACTCATTTGAGAAGTGTCCGGGTCTTCCACAATTGTAGCAGTTTCGATCACGACTAGAAGATCTCTTTTCATCATATGATCTAGACTTTGAGCTTCTTTCTTTGCCTCTATTCTTGTAAAACTTGTTGAAGTTCTTAACCATTAGGCTTATCTCTTCATTGGAAATTAGCTTGTCACTTGAGGTGGTGGGAGCATCACTTGTAGCTTTGTAAGCACCACTTGACTTGTTGTGAAGCTCTTCCTTATCCTTAAGTGTCATCTCATGAGCAACAATTCTTCCAATGACTTCAGTTGGCTTGAGGGTCTTGTAGTTTGGCATCATTTGGATCAAAGTGCACACGGTGTCATATTTTCCATCCAAAGCTCTTAGAATCTTCTTGATGATGAATCGGTCGGTCATTTCTTTGCTTCTTAAGCCGGCAATCTCATTTGTGATGAGAGCAAGCCTAGAGTACATTTCAGCGACTCCTTCACCATCCTTCATCTTGAACTTGTCAAGTTGACCTTGAAGAATATCTAGCTTTGATTCCTTCAGAGATTCAGTACCTTCGTGCATTTCAACCAAAGTATCCCAAATCTCTTTAGCATTCTCAAGACGGCTGATTTTGTTGAACTCCTCGGGACACAAAGCATTGAAGAGAATGTCACAAGCTTGAGCATTGTTTTGTAACATCCGCAACTCTTCCGGTGTAGCTTCGCGATCCGGAACTTTTCCTTCCTCGAAGAATTCACCTTGCATACCAACACAAATAATGCCCCATGCGGCTGGGTTATGACCAAGAATATGCATTTTCATTTTATGCTTCCAACTAGCAAAATTTGTACCATCAAAGTAAGGACCTCTACGATAATTACCCTCACTAGACGCCATACTCTCCTAGGTTGTGAAACCAAGCTTATGGAGTCCAATGCAATGGAAACCAAAACAATGGAGACCAAAGCTCTGATACCACTTGTAGGATCGAAAGTATGTCTAGAGGGGGGGTGATTAGACTACTTGACAATATAAAAAATCTGCCTTTAGATCATGAACAGTTTTTGGCAGTTTCACAATTATGATCAATTCAAGTATCACCCTACACATGCAATTCTAGAGTATAAGCAGCGGAAAGTAAATTGCACATGTAGTAAAGAGAGGTGGAGAAGATCAAACGCAGTTTGGAGACACGAAGATTTTTGTCATGGTTCCGATAGGTGGTGCTATCGTACATCCACGTTGATGGAGACTTCAACCCACGGAGGGTAACGGCTGCGCGAGTCCACGGAGGGCTCCACCCACGAAGGGTCCATGAAGAAGCAACCTTGTCTATTCCATCATGGCCTACGCCCACGGAGGACTAGCCTTACTCGGGGTAGATCTTCACGAAGTAGGCGATCTCCTTGCCCTTACAAACTTCTTGGTTCAACTCCACATCTCAAAGACGGAGGCTCCCAAGCGACACCTAACCAATCTAGGAGGCACCACCCTCCAAAAGGTAATAGATGTTGTTGATGATGATGAACTCCTTGCTCTTGTGCTTCAAATGATAATCTCCCCAACACTCAACTCTCCTCACTGATATGGCTGTGGTGGAAGAAAGGATTGAGTGGAAAGCAACTTGGGAAGGCTAGAAATCAAGTTTCATATGGTAGGAATGGAATGGCTTGATCTCAACACAAGAGTAGGTGGTTCTCTTCTCAGAAAGTGTATGGTAGGAATGGTAGACTTTCTGATGGCTCTCCTCACGAATGAAGAGGGGGTGGAGGGGTATATATAGCCTCCACACAAAATCCAACCGTTACACACATATTTGAGCAATCTCGGTGAGACCGAAGTGAAAACTCGGTCAGACCGAAAGTTCAAATATAGTGAACGTTGGGATTTTCGGTGGGACCGAAAATACCATCTCGGTGGGACCGAAAGTGTATCTGATATGAACGTTGGAGATTTCGGTGAGACCGAGAAAGAAAACTCGGTTGGACCGATTTGAGAAAGAGCAGGAACATGCCAGAATCGGTGAGACCGATAATGCAATCTCGGTGAGACCGATTTGACCCAAGACAGAACCTGGCCATTTCGGTAAGACCGAAAATGCAAACTCGGATATTCCGAAATGATGTGAAATGGTTACAGAAGGTTGGCAGTTCAGTTTCGGTGAGACCGATCTCAAACTCGGTATGACCGATTTTTCTAGGGTTTGGAATATGGCTGAAGTGGTTCATCTCGGTGGGACTGAGTTGGAAGAATCGGTTTGTCCGAGATTACTTATGGGTGTGTATAGAAGTGAAAGGTGCTGATAGTTGAAGGAGCTAAATCACTAAGCACTTGAGCAACCAGATCATCAACACAACCTCATCCCCTTTTAATAGTATTGGCTTTTCCTATGGACTCAATGTGATCTTTGATCACTAAACCAAAAATGGAGTCTTGAGCTTTTGCCAATGCTTGCCTTAGCATTTGAGGGGTCCACTTCTTTAGTCATCTTGCCATACCAATGTGATTGGGTTTCCTGAAACATACTTGATAAAAGCATTAGTCCAACCACAAAGTATGTTGTCATTAATTACCAAAACCACCCAGGGAGCAAATGTGCTTTCAATCTCCCCCTTTTTGGTAATTGATGGCAACACACTGAAATTATACTTAAACAAGACATCAAAGCTTATTGAAAGAAAGACAAAATTATCATGAAAGCTTTGACAAGCATGTAGTACACAAGCTCCCCCTACAAGTGTGCAAGATTTTCATAGATTATGGTTTTGGACTACCACAAGCACACAAGAGAGATAAGCAAGATGTGCTACATGCAGCTTGGCTATATGCATCAGAGCAGAAGAAAAGGAATTGAGTGATAATGCATATGTGCATGGTGATTTCTTGCAAACAAGTATTTACAAGCAAGTCACCATCATGCACATTCTGCAAGATGCATATACTTACCTTGAGGTTCCTTGACATTGTACCTGAAGGGATAAACTTGAGAAAACAAGGTTAGATAACACAAGAGTATTCCTTCAACCAACTGCAAGAACATCAAGAGTACCAAGCCAGGGAGGACATGTATAAAGAGTGTCTCATATTTGAGCACAGGCTTGAATCAGCAAACATGTCTCCGAAGCTAAAAGATTTTCAATGAACTCTGAGAGATTTTGCTTTTCATAGGATATCAATTGTGAAGATTCCTCTAAGTCTTCTCCCCTTAAGCTAAAAGATTCCATGAGATACTGTAGGATCGAAAGTAGGTCTAGAGGGGGGGTGATTAGACTACTTGACAATATAAAAAATCTGCCTTTATATCATGCAAAGTTTTTGGCAGTTTCACAAACAAGATCAGTTCAAGTAACACCCTACACATGCAATTCTAGAGTTTATGCAGCGGAAAGTAAATTGCACATGTAAAAGAGAGGTGGAGAAGATCAAACGCAGTTTGGTGACACGGAGATTTTTGTCGTGGTTCCGATAGGTGGTGCTATCGTACATCCACGTTGATGGAGACTTCAACCCACGGAGGGTAACGGCTGCGCGAGTCCACGGAGGGCTCCACCCACGAAGGGTCCACGAAGAAGCAACCTTGTCTATTCCATCACGGCCTACGCCCACGGAGGACTAGCCTTACTCGGGGTAGATCTTCACGAAGTAGGCGATCTCCTTGCCCTTACAAACTTCTTGGTTCAACTCCACATCTCAAAGATGGAGGCTCCCAAGCGACACCTAACCAATCTAGGAGGCACCACCCTCCAAAAGGTAATAGATGTTGTTGATGATGATGAACTCCTTGCTCTTGTGCTTCAAATGATAATCTCCCCAACACTCAACTCTCCTCACTGATATGGCTGTGGTGGAAGAAAGGATTGAGTGGAAAGCAACTTGGGAAGGCTAGAAATCAAGTTTCATATGGTAGGAATGGAATGACTTGATCTCAACACAAGGGTAGGTAGTTCTCTTCTCAGAAAGTGTATGGTAGGAGTGGTAGACTTTCTGATGGCTCTCTCCACGAATGAAGAGGGGGTGGAGGGGTATATATAGCCTCCACACAAAATCCAACCGTTACACACATATTTGAGCAATCTCGGTGAGACCGAAGTGAAAACTCGGTCAGACCGAAAGTTCAAATATAGTGAACGTTGGGGTTTTCGGTGGGACCGAAAATACCATCTCGGTGTGACCGAAAGTGTAAATAATATGAACGTTGGAGTTTTTGGTGGGACCGAGAAAGAAAACTCGGTTAGACCGATTTGAGAAAGGACAGGAACATGCCAGTATCGGTGTGACCGATAATGCAATATCGGTGAGACCGATTTGAGCCAAGACAGAAGCTTGCCCATTTCGGTGAGACCGATAATGCAAACTCGGTTATTCCGAAATGATGTCAAATGGTTACAGAAGGTTGGCAGTTCAGTTTCGGTGAGACCGATCTCAAAATCGGAAGGACCGATTTTTCTAGGGTTTGGAATATGGCTGAAGTGGTTCATCTCGGTGGAACTGAGTTGGAAGAATCGGTTTGTCCGAGATTACTTATGAGTGTGTATAGAAGTGAAAGGTGCTGATAGTTGGAGGAGCTAAATCACTAAGCACTTGAGCAACCAGATAATCAACACAACCTCATCCCCTTTTAATAGTATTGGCTTTTCCTATGGACTCAATGTGATCTTTGATCACTAAACCAAAAATAGAGTCTTGAGCTTTTGCCAATGCTTGTCTTAGCATTTTGAGGGGTCCACTTCTTCAGACATTTCCATACCCATATCATCGAACTTCTCTGAAATGATTCTCAAGTAACTATTAGTTCAATGATATATATGTTGTTATTAATTACCAAAACCACCCGGGGATTAGTTGCACTTTCATCAACCCAAGTAGTGATTTGGCCAGCAGGACGCATAGCCTCAAAGTTCTCCCACCATAGACTGGCAGGGCCCTCAAGATGGTAGGCCGCGTAGGTAACCTTATCAGCTTCGTCCACACGGGCAGAGTGTAGCTTGTGGGTGATACTATGAAGCCAGTCGTCCGTATCCAGAGGTTCAGTGGAGTGATGGAACTTAGGTGGGCACATCTTGATAAAGTCATTGATTGACACCACGTCATTCCTCTGACGAAACCCAGTGTTCTGCTCTATGCGTTCCAGTAGACGGTTGGTCTCTCTCTTGTTCCGTTCTGCCTCGAGCATAACTTCAGCCAAGGAGGGTGGCTGGGGCAGATTCTCATCTCTAGCCCCACTAGCCTCACCCTGCTCCTGAGCAGCAGGAGTGCTGCGAGTGTTGACCATCCTAGGAAAACAAAACAATGGTTTAGACAAGGATGGCAAACACTTGACATAGGAGTGCAGAATGTAATGGATGACACGGAATGCAGACATGTTCATCCGTACGACATGGTAATATAGAAACTGCTATATATACACTAGTGGTCATACACACCATACATAGTTTAGTACAAGCCAAGGCTAAAGTACAACTGCGGTGAAAGACGATACATCCCATCAGAGGCATTCCAAGCTCCTATACATTATTTAACAACACCTCCGAAACTCAGTACTAGCAAAGTCATATTCTACAAGACACGCAGGACTGTGGAAATACAACTACTACAATACTACTACTGCCACAGTCTAGCTCAGACATTCCCGTAGTAATCTTCGTAAAGATTACCACCGTAGCCTGGAAGTGGAACAGACGGATCTTGAAACTCTCGAGCACTCGAAGGCTGTGGACCATAGGGACATGGATGTTGCCTCGGTCCCGATGCTGGTGGTAACCGACGCCCACGTGGAGGTGTAATACCCCCAACGTCACGCCAATCCATGCGATCAGGCAGACGAGTCCGCACGGGGTACAAATCCCGCATATCCAGATATCCGGTGTGCACAGCAGGTGCAAGTCGTGTCAAAGTAGTCCAGTGGGCGGCTGAGTGTTATACAGCTCCATTCGGAGGGCACGGACCTCACGGTCCCTATCCTCCAGCATCTGAACAGTAGTCTGAAGCAGTGGCTCCTCATGAGCAGCATCAGTATACAGTCCCGTGTAGTAGCCTTCCTCTCCGGTAAGTGAGTCTGGCATGTAACAGAACTCAGTGTTCAGCAACAGGGCATGCCTAGCCCGGAGGATGGTCATCATCGAATAGGCGGCATCATGCACTGCCATCTCGATAGTAACCCCGAGTCCATAAGACCAATGGATGGGGTCGTTAGCTCCGGGATATGAGGGGTATATCCGGACTGTGCAGAAATACTGACTCTGATTGAAATCCCGGTACTGTTCCTCCACGGTGTACTCAGGGTACCAACGGTAACCGGTCTCAGCAGCACACGGACTAGCATGGCCGTGTGACCGGGCACATTAATGCACCGAGTCAAACGAACCACTTGGTGAGGTGTGCGGCCAGACATCTGAAACACAAAGTAATGCAAAGGCATTAGTGTTTCTGGAAGAAATCGGGCAGCATAACAACTGTAAATGCTCAAAAGATTTGAGACATCATACAAATGATAGCATAGCCACTCAACAATATCATATCAAGGTTCCAGGTCCAACAAATCATCATATCAAAGGGTAGAAACTGAACTGAGGCTTGAAACCAACAATCCTAAGAGTCTACGGATTAGTAACACGTGAACCTAGTAAGGATAAGAGGCCTAGTCCTAAATCCCCGTGGAAAGAATAGACTGACTCAGATCAGAAGGGCATAAGGTAAAGGAGTAAAAAGAGCCTTACGTTCCCTTCCACAATCAATTCCCCTACATATAACTAATAATTTTTCTAGACTCAACATCGACCAGTTTGGCTTGAGAAACCTACAGGCAGTCCAGCTCTGATGCCAACGCTGTCAGGACCCTGATCCTAAGTCACACCGATCTAGCTGTAACACGTCATATCACTTTGTGTCGGGGATATACCCTGCGGTATGAACCGGCCGGAAATATAACCCGGCCGGACTTGGCAGTTTACTTAAGACGGTTTACACTTGGAAATTTATTGGTAACCCGGCAGGCGGATCACGGATGACAAGGCCTGAGGCCCAGAAGGACGGTTCATGTATGGTGGGCCGGTTTATGAAGAAAGAACAAGTGATATTCTCCTACAAAGGAAGCAAGACTAGGACTCTTTGTAATAAAGCAATCCTAATCCTACTAGGACTCTACATGTAACCCGCCCCTTCAACATATATAAGGAGGGGCAGGGCTCCCCAAAGGGGGGAGAAGAAGAGAAGTTTAGACAAGTTTCTAGGGTTAGACACAAAGAGCCGGTTTACCGGCAACACCACGAGGATCATAATGAAATCTAGCCTCAAACAGCACGTAGGGCTATTACCAGACGATGTTTCCCGGGGCCCGAAGCTGTCTAAATCTTTGCTTTGCGTTGCGTCTCTCGATTCCGCTCAACCCCTCTCAAGCTACCAAATAGATGCGCGGCTCCACACCTAAGTCCGTTAATCCGGACATCTGACGTGTTAATTCCACGACAGTTGGCGCCCACCGTGGGGCCAGCGCACAGTGGTGTTGAGTTCTTGAAGGGATCTCTCCAGGGATCGAGAAGTTTGCAATTTTTTCGATGGGCCGGCTTGAAGGGATCTGCATCCGCTTTAATGTTCATTGGTTTAGAGTTACAATCTGCGAAATTTAAGTTCAAGACGGTTAAGGCGGCATTGTGCGTAACCAAGTCGCCGAGATCAGCGGAATTCATTGCCAAGTCGCCGAGATCAGCAGGATCCATCGCTAAATCGCCGGGGAAGCAATTATGGACCAGTTATCGTTTTCTTTACGCAAAGACTATGGTCAAACCATCAGGGACCCTCACGGGCCTGCCGCCTCCATTACTACAGCCACGACCGCGCCCCGACAACCACGCGCCGGCTCGCACCCATATTACACTGCCAAGTCCGCCAATGATTGGTGCAAGGAAAGTACTCGCACCTGCACGAAACAGATGGAGAAAATCAAACCGCCTAGAAGCTCCAGTCAATACAATTCGGTTTAGGAATTCTATGAGGATGACCTGGAGAAGGAGATGGACTCCGCGACCACCCTGGCCCCGAGTCGTCGCTGGATAATACTAGAGTCGCAAGTCCAGGGGAATTAGACTAGATGGAGAAATACTCCCTGGCGGAAAGACCAAGGCAAACGTACTTCTAGTACTCGGTCACGTGAAGGCCAAAGATCAATTATTCCTTTTTGGGAAAAGGGCTAATACTACTTGAGTACTAGTACTAGATCAGATAAGTACTGTCTTTTATGGCTACATTTATCAGGATCGGAAGAAGGCAAGTGCTACTACAGGATCATCCTCACGGTAAGGGAAAAAAAATCAAACCAACCACGATCTGGAGCGGATGGATTAGTGGGCGTGGATTTGTTTCACCACCGCTGCAGGCATTGCAGCGCCTCGACCCGCCTAGTTGGCCTGGGACAACCACCCACCGCTTCACCTTTTCGCGGGGCTGCCACGCCGTTCCAAGCCATCGGTGCATTTTTATCATCATTATAGCCACGGCCCGTGGACCTGCCTCCACAGGCCACCGCAGCAACATCGTTTCGAGTCGCTGCGCGTCCGTTGCGGGCTGCCTCTACTTCATCATCCACAGTTTCACCTCGGGCTGTTTCCACTGCTGTGGTGCACCGTTTCCACCGTTGCTTGGGGCGAGCAATTAACCTGGTGTTTGTAAGACTCCATCTTTCATCCAGACGAACCAGGTGATATCTATCCTATTTGTTCTTAAATGCATATTAATTCTTCCGAACAAAATTATTTTGCCCTGCTGTATTTTGTGTGCAGGAAAACTATTCATTACACAATAATACTATGCCCCGGACATGGAACGTGTGTTAGCATAATTTTTTCATTGGCGTTCTTTCGGACCATGCTGTCGACGGATACACGTGCAAATCGCCGCCCCCGTTGTTCGGTCTACATCCGTCCGCGCATGCGGCCAACTCATTGTCCGCACCGGCTTACAAATATCAGGCCGACTCACCCGTCCGCATCGGCTTACGACGCCGCTGCCGACTCGTCTGTTCTCCAGGCGAATCAGGTGATATTTATCCTATTTTTCATACATATTAATTCATCCGAGCAAAAATACCTCGCCCTGCTGTATTTTAGACACAGGAAAAATCATTCATTATAAAGCGATATTATACCACGGAGATGGAGGCCCGCCAACATCATTCGATACAAGTGAACACCGTTACTCAATGGACTCCCGCACCGGTTTACAACGCCGTGGCCGTCTCTCGCGGCTGCGCCGGTTTACAGCAGCTTGGTCGTCTCTCACGATCAAACCGGTTTATAATACCATGGCCATTTTTCATCTTTGGTCCGGTTTTCAACGCCGTGGCCGTCTTACGCGACTGCGCCGGTTTACAACGAGGAGGACAACCAGCCCGTCGGCGCCGGCCGACCCATCTGTTGTTCGAGCAAATCAGGTGTTATCCTTCCTATATATATTTTATCAAGACATTTTATTTCCTATGAGCATCATTATACTGCCTTATTGGTATTTTTATGTACAGGTGAAATTATTATTCTACTACGGGAATAAAGCACGCGCTGGCAATATTCTACAACGGCGCTTCCTCTGTGTCACACTACTCGTTGAACGGACGGTCGGTTCACGCGTCCACACCGGTTTACAACACGGAGGACAACTTGCTCGTCTCCGCCGGTTTACAACCCCACAGCCGGTTTAACTGTTTGAGCCGCCTCTGATACTGCAGTCGTTTTACTGTCCACCCTGTGATCCGGTCTATTCAACATACCGGTTCAAATTCACTCAGGTGATATCCATCTACAGTATTATTTCTCTTATTATATATTATTTTTCATTAAGAAAATAAGATGCTTTGATCAGTCTGTCTGGTTGTGCAGGGCAACTCCCATATATGTACTCTGCCGATGTGATCACTGAAGGGCTTCCTGCTCAAACATAGGTCGTATTCGAACCAAAGAGAGCATAGCCATCCCGCTCAAACATAGGTCGTATCCGAACCAAAGAGGACATGGCATAAGGCTCAATGGATTGTACCCGAATCCATTGCTTGGCAAAGTTTTATATGGCCAGCAGGGGGTAGGATTGTACGCGAATCCTAGCTTAAACCCCTGTGGTTATGTCCGGTTCTTATGGTTGTACCCGAACCATAAAGCTCAATGGATTGTACGCGAATCCATTGCTTGGCTAAATTTTATATGGCCAGCAGGGGGCAGGATTGTACCCGAATCCTAGCTTAACCCATGTTGGTCATATTCGGTTCCTATGGTCGTATCCGAACCATAAGGCCCTCTGGATGGTACCCGCATCCATTGATTGGCTGAACCTTGCTTTGAGCCTGGCAGCTCACAAAAAGCCTCGACTACATGGTTTTATTTGCAAACTTGCATTTCTGGTATTTATGTTTTATGGTTCTTTGATCCGGAGTGGGAGAACTCCAGAGTTGACCACATATTTTCAAAAGTCTGGACAGAGCTCCAGCATGATATAAACCGGTAGCTTCTATCAAACCTGGAATAATTGGGTACGCCCCAACGGAGCCAAGAGCTTCCTCAGAAACAACAATGTTCGCCGGATTAAGGATATCAAGCATACTTAATCACAGGTATGAAGTATTTTATTTTTAAATACATATTGGCAGTACATGATCAATTTTAACGACCGATGTTTATTAAAACCGGCCTGGCTTTTGACTATAAGTCGCCAGTATGAGATAAGATAATGACCGGTGTTTATTAACCCGGTCTGATTGTGATCAAACATCACTGGAACCGGTCTTCAAATCGGATTATATTCTTTAATAGCCAAATATGACTGGATTCTTATTATGGTTATCAATATTATGATTGAGGTTATCAAAGTCGCTTTAAGCGCAATGGATATTATTTCATCGATGGTATGATTTATTCTACAAAGGAATAGTCCCGAGTCGCTGCACGCTTACAACCCGGCACTTGGGGGCTACATTATTCAAATTGAGATTACATCAAATACACAAGTCTCATGTCGCTGCAAGCATGCACCATGACACTTGGGGGCTAATGCAAAGTCATTTTTTACTGGCCTTATTGAAGACCCGACTCATCATATCATAATGAGCCGGCCCTTGGGGGCTACCAATCGCTCCTGTCAACAATTCAAAGGTACACAAGTATTAAATCCATTATATTGAAGGGTCCACTGCTCAGTTGGTAAAGCACAAAGCTCTAAACCTTGTGGACGTGGATTCAAACCCCACGATGGAAGTTACATTATATAAATGTTATTTTCAATAATTATATCTACAAAGTCCCTGCTCATTATTGCATAATGACCCGGCACTTGGGGGCTACATAATATGGAATATTCAGTTTCATAGTGATTGGGATGAATGATCCAGATTTCTACAAAATTATACAATGCTATTTTCAATGAAGTATATACAAAGTCCCTGCTCATTATTACATAATGACCCGGCACTTGGGGGCTATATATGTGGAATATTCAGTTTTGACTAGTGACTGAGATAAACAATCTGGATTTTTTCAAGATTGCAACGATTATATTCAAACAAGTCTTAAGATATCACTATGTTCTCCTCTTAAGACTTGGGGGCTACAGGTAATATGCATATAAAGGAGGAACATCTTCAAATGCTCAGTTTTGGGCAAATCAGGAAGATTAATTGTTTGCCAGGTGTTGGAAATCATCATAACCCGGTGTCTATAAACAGTCATGACTTGGAATCATCAGTTTTTATAACCCAACAATGGTGGTAAACATAAACCGACAAGTTCTACATCTTCAAGCTGGCTGGATACCAATTGAATATTTGAAGATCAACATTTCTGTCAAGTCAGAGCATTGAAAGGCTGATTCGAATGGATTCTGGATTTACAATATTTTTTCTACAAACAAGTTAATTATAAAGCTGGTCTGTTGACCCGGATTTTCTAGAAGAAGGAAAGGACAAGGACTTAAGGATGATCAGATGCCGGTTTACAAGAATTCTTAACCTGGAGCACAACCTATCAAATTTGTTCTTGTGGTTATTTTGCAGCATAAGTTTACCATGGATAAATCCAAGCTAAACTTGGGGGCTAATGTCGGGGATATACCCCGCGGTATGAACCAGCCGGAAATATAACCCGGCCGGACTTGGCAGTTTACTTAAGACGGTTTACACTTGGCAATTTATTGGTAACCCGGCAAGCGGATCACGGATGACAAGGCCTGAGACCCAGAAGGCCGGTTCATGTATGGTGGGCCGGTTTATGAAGAAAGCACAAGGGATATTCTCCTACAAAGGAAGCAAGACTAGGACTCTTTGTAATAAAGCAATCCTAATCCTACTAGGACTCTACATGTAACCCGCCCCTTCAACATATATAAGGAGGGGCAGGGCTCCCCAAAGGGGGGGGGGGGGAGAAGAAGAGAAGTTTAGACAAGTTTCTAGGGTTAGACACAAAGAGCCGGTTTACCGGCAACACCACGAGGATCATAATGAGATCTAGCCTCAAACAGCACGTAGGGCTATTACCGGACGATGTTTCCCGGGGCCCAAAGCTGTCTAAATCTTTGCTTTGCGTTGCGTCTCTCGATTCCGCTCAACCCCTCTCAAGCTACCAAATAGATGCGCGGCTCCACACCTAAGTCTGTTAATCCGGACATCTGACGTGTTAATTCCACGACACTTTGCGGCCTCACGCATGGTATCCCCACGGGTGCCACCTTACCTGGCCCGGGACCGTTTGTGCATTTTGGCACACATATATGACAGTGTCACTAGCATCCATATGACAGAGAACCCGAGCCGACATGGCTAGTTATAAACCAAAAGTGGCACTAAATTACAGAGACATGCATCCATGACCCAACAACGAACGTGTCGGTCATCAACATATGAACCCAAGTCGTAGCAAGCCACATGGACTTAAAGGAACAACACGTGAAATTTCCCCTAAGGGACAGACACAGGAACGAAGAAGGACACATACCAGCCAGCCTACGTGTTCCGAGCAGTAGCAAGCTACCAAGGCTCATTGGAAGCACTAGGAGGCATTTCCCCGTAAGGTAGGCTACCAAAGGAAAACAACTAGGTGTCGGATCCCACACATACCAAGCATTTCAATCATACACGCAATATGCTCAATATGTGCAAATACAACATTGCATCACAACAGAACTCTATGACTCAAAGTAGTTTATTTAAGAGGCTCCAAGAGCCATACATAACATATCCATACAGGTAGGGGTCACATGACCCAACACTCAAGTCATACAGTCATACAAGCACAGGCGGAAGCTACATGTCTGAGTATAGACAACTTAGAAAATAAAATAGGCTTGGTGTAGCCTGACTATCTACAAGGCCCTTCACAAGCTCCAGATCTCCGTCTGGGTGACAAGCTACTCGTCGATGTCAATGTCTATGTAGAACCCATCAGAAGGGGCAGGGTTCTCCTCTGCAACAGTTATTAAGCAAACATGAGTACAAAGGTACTCAGCAAGTCTTACAACAGAACCTATCATACATGCAACATTATCAAAGGGGGTAGTGGAGTTCATAGCAGAAAGCCAGCTTTGACTCTTGGCTAACCTATACTACAACTCTCGACAGATTGCAAGATATTACCACGTACACAAGTCCTCTACTCACCACAACAATACACCACCGAGGATCCTCTTCCATCATCCTACGGAAGGGCCATCCACGACACTCACACTTGTCTTGAGGTTTTTAGTAGTATCCATCAACTTGTCTATGAACTGTAAGAGTAACCAAGTAGTCCGTACCGCGAACAACGGCTATTCGAATAGATTGGTAACCCTGCAGGGGTGTACTTCTTCACACACGCTTCCACCACTTATCGCTGTTTACTCGACATGTACTCGGCAACCTTCAAGCGGAAGCCCAGCGAGGGTGTCGGCCACGACCTGACTAACTACACAAGTCTCTCGTCCAGGTTTATCGCCTATTTGGGTTCCATCCGTGGGGAGATCCGGCCGGGGTGTCGCTCACGACCCCAAACGATGTGTACACGGTTCCCGAGTCACCAAACGGGCAACCGGTACACCGTGCCACGTACCTGTCGCATCACAGCCCACCCCGAGGGTCAGCGCTGTGCACGGCCACTAGTAAACTACAAACACCAGAAACTAGTTGCAACTCCTGGACAGAGAACAGGGGCAGTTAATAAGACGAGAGGGCTTGGAGCGCCTGGAGCCCAATGCGTGGTAGTAACTGTAACTTGAATCACACATATAGATCTCGGGTCCTATGGACGATTCCAATGAAACAACCCACCATGTACTCCTACATGGCCTTTCATCGATACCTTTACCAAACATATTCCACACTTCCTTCTCTTTACCGGTATGATCATTTCACTCTGATCCATCACCCAGATGAACCAGAGCTGACACAACTCTAAGCATAGCAGGCACATAAACAGATAGCATGGTGGATCACACATCACATGGCTCAGTCAACTCCTACACATGCTAGTGGGTTTCAACTATTTACTGTGGCAATGACAGGTCATGCAAGGGAATAGGGTTCAACTACCGCATCAAGAAGCAGTTCACACGTTGTTGCCTTAATGCAGTAAAAGAGAGCAGGAGCGAGAAGATTGGGTTTGTATCGGAATGATCAATGATTGCTTGCCTGACAAAGTGGTTGTCGGGTACTGTTCTTCGGCTGGATATGCAGAAGTATCCTCGGGAGCAGGACCTAACACGAAGAATCCGACGATACAATCAATAAGCAAACAAATGCAACAATTTGATGCATGCTCATGATATGGCAAGATGCATGTGTTTGGGCTAATGCAACTATAACCAGAAGGGTTTGAGCCCATTTGAATCAAAGATTCAAATTGAAACTCAAACTATCATTTATTTAAGTGCATTAACTTGTTTTAATGTAAACAGCAAGGTTAACTTGCTCAAACATGCATGAAACCAGTGCCATTGGAAAGATTGGATTTTTCTGATCAATTTTCATATATAAATCTTTTCCATCTGAGCTATTGTTGAATTTATATGATTTTTTGAAGTTTACAACATTTTTTGGAATTTCTTGAATTATTTTTAAATATAAAAATCCCAGAAAATCCTTTACTGCGTCAGCATGACATCATGCTGACGTCAGCCAGTCAACAGGGCGGCCCAGGTCAAACCTGACCAGTGGGACCCACTGGTCAGTGTCACAGTTAGTTAACTGACTAAATAAAATTAAATTAAACACTAAACTAGGTTTGACTAGCAGGCAGGGCCCACATGTCAGTGACCCGGGGGGGGGGGGGGTCAAACCCTTGGTCAAACAGGGCTAACTCGCCGGCGTTTAGCCGCCGGCAAGGCCAAACGCGGCGGTGAGGTGCGGGTTTTGTGCTCTGGCTGCCAAAACGACGGCGGAGCACACCTACGGGTAGCTGGGAGTGAGCCGCGTCGAGTGGTGGTGGTGGCTGGCCTCGGGGTCGTCGGAAACGACGCCGGCGATGAGTCCAGCGGCTGCCGGAGTTCGGGCGAGGTCGAAAACAATGGTGCGGTGCTCGTAGAGGACCGTGGAGTGATCCTACAGCACCTATATGCGACAGTGAAGCTGGTGGGCACGGTGGCCGAACCATTAGATGGCCAGAGCCTCGTTGGCGATGAGCTCCGCGGCGGCGCGTGCAGGTGAGCCTCGTGCGGTGCGTTCAGTGTAGGAGGGAGCCAACGGAGAGGGGGAGGACGGAGTTGAGCTCACGACGGTTGCAGTAGACACCGAGGTGAGCTCGGGGACGGACGGAGCTGAGCGGGGCGGCGAGGGGGATCTCTGCGGCCGGAGTTGGGGAAGACAGGGTCGGGGGCGACTCCAGAGCGGGCGAGCGCTTGGGGCTCAGCCTGCTCGACGTAGTCGAGGACGGTGGATCGGACAGACACGGTGACGAAGCTCAGGGACGACGGTGGACGCGACTATCACGACGGCGCGAGCACGGCGGCGTCGGCCATGGTGCGGGGAAGGCGAGGGAGAGGAGCTGGGGAGGAGTGAGCGTGTCAGCGAGCTCGGGGAGGGAGTGGGTGATCGAACTTAGCCTCCAGAACGGCGAGGGGAGGAAGCAGGGCGGCGGGCAGCTGCGTGGCACGCGCTGCGGCCGCCGTCGAGCACCTGCCTGCCTGCCTGGCTGATCCAAGCAGCTCGCTGGAGCGGTGGCTGGGCTGGGCCGGCAGGTGGGCCGGTTAGGCGCCAGGTAAACTCTTTCTCTCTCTTTTTTCTATTTCTTTCTGTTTCATTTCTTTTGCAACTTTGTTGAATTAATAAAAATGCCAGAACATTTTTATAGCTCATGAAACTAGTCATGCCCACTGTATATAATATGAACAGCATGGAACATTTTAGTTTATGATTATTTGGGCACACAAATTATTTTATAGCATTTAATGCCCAAATGCAAATACCATATGAATTAATCCAGAGACCTTGGATGTCCTAGAAAATTGTGCACCATTTTTGGCAGAGGTTTAAGACCAAGGCAGAAATGATGAACATTTTTGAAGGGCATTTTGGGTACATTGGAAAAGATTTTACTAAACCCTAGTTGTTAGAAGAGGGGTGCTGGGGTTTCTGTCATTCCCATTTCAAGTTTCTTTGAAAAGTAAACATGATGCACACTCTAGCTAGTTCTAATGCAAGCACTGACTAGGGATGTGACACCAGACTCCTTCATTTGCTGCTTTCGAAGCAGCTATGTATTCCGCTTTACATGTAGATCCCGCCACGACGCTCTGCTTGGAACTGCACCAACTGACAGCTCCATCATTTAATAAAAATACATATCCGGTTTGTGACTTAGAGTCATCCGGATCAGTGTCAAAGCTAGAATCAACGTAACCGTTTACGACGAGCTCTTTGTCACCTCCATACACGAGAAACATATCCTTTGTCCTTTTCAGGTATTTCAGGATGTTCTTGACCGCTGTCCAGTGATCCACTCCTGGATTACTTTGGTACCTCCCTGCTAGACTTATAGCAAGGCACACATCAGGTCTGGTACACAGCATTGCATACATGATAGATCCTATGGTTGAGGCATAGGGAATGACTTTCATTTTCTCTCTATCTTCTGCAGTGGTCGGGCATTGAGTCTTACTCAACTTCACACCTTGTAACACAGGCAAGAACCCTTTCTTTGACTGATCCATTTTGAACTTCTTCAAAACTTTATCAAGGTATGTGCTTTGTGAAAGTCCAATTAAGCGTCTTGATCTATCTCTATAGATTTTGATGCCTAATATGTAAGCAGCTTCACCGAGGTCTTTCATTGAAAAATTCTTATTCAAGTATTATTTTATGCTATCCAGAAATTCTATATCATTTCCAATCAACAATATGCCATCCACATATAATATCAGAAATGCTACAGAGCTCCCACTCACTTTCTTGTAAATATAGGCTTCTCCAAAAGTCTGTATAAAACCATATGCTTTGATCACCTCATCAAAGCGTATATTCCAACTCCGAGATGCTTGCACGAGTCCATAGATGGATCGCTGGAGCTTGCACACTTTGTTAGTACCTTTTGGATCGACAAAACCCTCTGGCTGTATCATATACAACTCTTCTTTGAGATATCCATTCAGGAATGCAGTTTTGACATCCATTTGCCAGATTTCATAATCATAAAATGCAGCAATTGCTAACATGATTCAGACAGACTTAAGCATCGCTACATGTGAGAAAGTCTCATCGTAGTCAACTCCTTGAACTTGTCGAAACCCTTTCGCAACAAGTCGAGCTTTTAAACAGTAACATTACCGTCTGCATCGGTCTTCCTCTTAAAGATCCATTTATTTTTGATGGCTTGCCGATCATCGGGCAAGTCAACCAAAGTCCACATTTTGTTCTCATACATGGATCCCATCTCAGATTTCATGGCCTCAAGCCATTTTGCGGAATTTGGGCTCATCATCGCTTCCTCATAGTTCGTAGGTTCATCATGGTCTAGTAACATGACTTCCAGAACTGGGTTACCGTACCACTCAGGTGCGGAACGTACTCTGGTTGATCTAAGAAGTTCAACAGAAATTTGATCTGAAGTTTCATGATCATCATCATTAGCTTCCTCACTAATTGGTGTAGGAGTCACTGGAACTAGTTTTTGTGACGTACTACTTTCCAACTCGGGAGAAGGTACAATTACCTCATCAAGTTCCACTTTCCTCCCACTCACTTCTTTTGAGAGAAACTCCTTCTCTAGAAAGGATCCATTCTTAGCAACGAATATCTTGCCTTCGGATCTGTGATATAAGGTGTATCCAACAGTCTCCTTTGGGTATCCTATGAAGACACATTTCTCTGACTTGGGTTCAAGCTTATCAGGTTGTAGCTTTTTCAGATAAGCATCGCAGCCCCAAACTTTAAGAAACGACAACTTTGGTTTCTTGCCAAACCACGGTTCATAAGGCGTCGTCTGAACGGATTTAGATGGTGCCCTATTTAATGTGAATGCAGCTGCCTCTAAAGCATAACCCCAAAACGATAGTGGTAAATCGGTAAGAGACATCATAGACCGCACCATATCCAATAAAGTATGGTTACGACGTTCGGACACACCATTACGCTGTGGTGTTCCGGGTGGCGTGAGTTGTGAAACTATTCCACATTGTTTCAAATGAAGACCAAACTCGTAACTCAAATATTCACCTCCACGATCAGATCGTAGAAGCTTTATTTTCTTGTTATGATGATTCTCTACTTCACTATGAAATTCTTTGAACTTTTCAAATGTTTCAGACTTGTGTTTCATCAAGTAGATATACCCATATCTGCTCAAATCATCGGTGAAGGTCAGAAAATAACGATACCCGCCGCGAGCTTCAACACTCATCGGTCCACATACATCAGTATGTATGATTTCCAACAAATCTGTTGCTCGCTCCATTGTTCCGGAGAACAGAGTTTTAGTCATCTTGCCCATGAGCCATGGTTCGCAAGCACCAAGTGATTCATAATCAAGTGATTCCAAACTTCCATCACTATGGAGTTTCTTCATGCACTTTACACCAATATGACCTAAACGGCAGTGCCACAAATAAGTTGCACTATCATTATTAACCTTGCATCTTTTGGCTTCAATATTATGAATATGTGTATCACTATAATTGAGATCCAATATGAATAGAGCACTCTTCAAGGGTGCATGACCATAAAAGATATTATTCATAAAAATAGAACAACCATTATTCTCTGATTTAAATGAATAACCATCTCGCAACAAACAAGATCCAGATATAATGTTCATGATTAATGCTGGCACCAAATAACAATTATTTAGGTCTAAAACTAATCCCGAAGGTAGATGTAGAGGTAGCGTGCCGACGGCGATCACATCGACTTTGGAACCATTTCCCACGCCCATCGTCACCTCATCCTTAGCCAATCTTCGTTTAATCCGCAGTCCCTGTTTCGAGTTACAAATATTAGCAACCGAACCAGTATCAAATACCCAGGTACTATTACGAGCATTAGTAAGGTACACATCAATAACATGTATATCATATATACCTTTGTTCACCTTGCCATCCTTCTTATCCGCCAAATACTTGGGGCAGTTCCGCTTCCAGTGTCCAGTCCCTTTGAAGTACAAGCACTCAATTTCAGGCTTGGCTCCAGACTTGGGTTTCTTCGCGGGAGTAGCAACTGTCTTGCTATTCTTCTTGAAGTTCCCCTTCTTTCCCTTGCCCTTTTTCTTGAAACTAGTGGTCTTGTTAACCATCAACACTTGATGCTCCTTTTTGATTTCTACCTCCGCAGCCTTGAGCATAGCGAAGAGCTCAGGAATTGTCTTCTACATCCCTTGCATATTATAGTTCATCATGAAACCTTTATAGCTTGGTGGCAGTGATTGAAGAACTCTATCAATAACACTATCCTCGTCAACTTTGCAACCAAGTTGAGTCATATGATTGTAGTACCCAGACATTCTGAGCAAGTGTTCACTGATAGAACTATTCTCCTCCATCTTGCAGCTATAGAACTTATTGGAAGTCTCATATTTCTCAATCGGGGCATTTGCTTAAAATATTAACTTCAACTCCTGGAACATCTCATATGGTCAATGACGTTCAAAACGTCGTTGAAGTCCTAGTTCTAAGCCGTAAAGCATGGCACACTGAACTATCGTGTAGTCATCAGACCGCGTCTGCCAGAAGTTCAAAGCGTCTACATTAGCGGGAGGGGGCTTGTCACCCAGCGGTGCTTCAAGGACATAATTCTTCTGTTCAGCAATGAGGATAATCCTCAAGTTATGGACCCAGTCCGTGTAATTGCTACCATCATCTTTCAACTTAGCTTTCTCTAGGAATGAATTAAAATTCAAAGGAACAGTAGCACGAGCCATTGATCTACAACAACATAGATATGCAAAAAACTATCAAGACTAAGTTCATGATAAATTAAAGTTCAATTAATCATATTACTTAAAGAACTCCCACTTAGATAGACATCCCTCTAGTCACCTAAATGATCACGTGATCCAAATCAACTAAACCATGTCCGATCATCACGTGAGATGGAGTAGTTTCAATGGTGAACATCTTATGTTGATCATATCTACTATATGATTCACGCTCGACCTTTCGGTCTCCAGTGTTCCGAGGCCATATCTGCATATGCTAGGCTCGTCAAGTTTAACCCGAGTATTCTGCGTGTGCAAAACTGGCTTACACCCGTTGTATTTAAACGTAGAGCTTATCACACCCGATCATCACGTGGTGTCTCGGCACGACGAACTTTCGCAACGGTGCATACTCAACACTTATACCTTGAAATTTTGTAAGGGATCATCTTATAATGCTACCACCGTACTAAGCAAAATAAGAAGCATAATAAGATAAACATCACATGCAATCAAAATATGTGACATGATATGGCCATCATCATCTTGTGCTTTTGATCTCCATCTTCAAAGCACCGTCATGATCACCTTCGTCACCGATGCGACACCTTGATCTCCATCGTAGCATCGTTGTCGTCTCACCAACTATTGCTTCCACGACTGTCGCTACCGTTTAGTGATAAGGTAAAGCAATTACATGGCGACTATATTTCATACAAAAAGCGACAACCATATGGCTCCTGCCAGTTGCCGATAACTTTACAAAACATGATCATCTCATACAATAATGTATAACTCATCATGTCTTGACCATATCACATCACAACATGCCCTGCAAAAACAAGTTAGACGTCCTCTACTTTGTTGTTGCAAGTTTTATGTGGCTGCTACGGGCTTAGCAAGAACCGTTCTTACCTACGCATACAAAAACCACAATGATTTTTCGTCAAGTATGTGCTGTTTTAACCTTCACAAGGACCGGGCGTGGTCACACTAGATCCAGCTAAAGTGAGAGAGACAGAGAGACAGACACCCGCCAGTCACCTTTAGGCAATGAGTGCTCTTAACGGTGAAACCAGTCTCGCGTAAGCGTACGCGTAATGTCGGTCCGGGCCGCTTCATCTCATGATACCGCCGAAACAAAGTATGACATGCTGGTAAGCAGTATGACTAGTATCGTCCACAACTCATTGTGTTCTACTCGTGCATATCATCTACGCATAGACCTGGCTCATGATGCCACTGTTGGGGAACGTAGTATTTTAAAATTTTCCTACGATCACGTAAGATCTATCTACCAGATGCATAGCAACGAGAGGGGAGAGTGTGTCTACGTACCCTCGTAGACCGAAAGCGGAAGCATCAAGTGACGTGGTTGATGTAGTCGAACTTCTTCACGATTCAACCGATCAAGCCCCGAACATACGACACCTCCACGTTCAGCACATGTTCATCTTGATGACGTCCCACGAGCTCTTGATCCAGTTGAGCTTCACGGGAGAGTTTCATCAGCACGACGGTGTGGTGACGGATATGATGAAGTTACTGGCGCAGGGCTTCGCCTAAGCACTGCAATGGTATGACCGAGGTGTGTTTCTGTGGAGGGGGGCATCGCACACGGCTGGAGGGATCAACTTTGTGTGTCCTTGGGTGCCCCCCTGCCCCTGTATATAAAGGAGCAAGGGGGAGGCCGGCCGGTCCTCCTATAGCGCGCCAAGAGGAGCAATCCTACTAGGAATAGGATTGCAATCCTATTCCTAGCAGGAATCACCAAGAGGGAGTGAGGGGCAAGGAAAGAGAGGGAGAGGGAGAGGGAAAGAGGGGCCCCGCCCCCTCCCCTAGTCCAATTCGGACTACCCCTTGGGAGGGGGCGCGCCACCTCCTCGCTGCTGCCCTCTTTCTCCCCAAGGGCCGACTAGGGCCCAACTTTCCTTCGGGGGGTTCCGGTAACCCCCAGGCACTCCGGTTAATTCCGAAACTTTCCAGAACACTTCCGGTGTCCGAATATAGTCGTCCAATATATCAATATTTACGTCTCGGACATTCCAAGACTCCTCGTCATGTCCGTGATCTTATCCGGGACTCCGAACTACCTTCGGTACATCAAATCTCATAAACTCATAATACCGATCGTCATCAAACTTTAAGCGTGCGGACCCTACGGGTTCGAGAACTATGTAGACATGACCGAGACTCATCTCCGGTCAATAACCAATAGCGGAACCTGGATGCTCATATTGGCTCCAACATATTCTACAAAGATCTTTATCGGTCAAACCGCATAACAACATACATTGTTCCCTTTGTCATCGGTATGTTACTTGCCCAAGATTCGGTCGTCGGTATCTCAATACCTAGTTTAATCTCGTTACCG
Organism: Secale cereale; assembly: GCA_902687465.1. NCBI lineage: Eukaryota > Viridiplantae > Streptophyta > Magnoliopsida > Poales > Poaceae > Secale > Secale cereale. The sequence goes on from LR738709.1 coordinate 494,844,555, forward strand.
GCAAGTCTCTTTACTCATTCAGTAATACATCATCCCGTGAGTAACTCATTAGTCATTTGCTTGCAAGGCTTATTATGATGTGTATTATCGAGAGAGCCCAGAGATACCTCTTCGACACTCGGAGTGACAAATCCTATTCTTGATCTATGCCAACACCACGAACACCTTCGGAGACACCTATAGAGTATCTTTATAATCACCCAGTTACGTTGTGACGTTTGATAGCACACAAGGTGTTCCTCTGGTATTCGGGAGTTGTATAATCTCATAGTCATAGGAACATGTATAAGTCATGAAGAAAGCAATAGCAGTAAAACTAAACAATCATAGTGCTAAGCTAACGGATGGGTCTTGTCCATCACATCATTCTCCTAATGACGTGATCCCGTTGATCAAATGACAACTCATGTCTATGGCTAGGAAACATAACCATCTTTGATCAATGAGCTAGTCTAGTAGAGGCATACTAGGGACATATTGTTTTGTCTATGTATTCACACATGTACTAAGTTTCCGGTTAATACAATTCTAGCATGAATAAAAGACTTTTATCATGATATAAGGAAATACAAATAACATCTTTATTATTGCCTCTAGGGCATATTTCCTTCAGTGGGGTTACCACTTTTACATAAAGCATTGTTGTGTTCACATCGTTAGAGTTGCTTTAGCTCAATTGATTAGAGTAAAGCTCCCCCTAGATGTGATATCCCCCCTAAGAGGGATGAACTAACCTTGGGTTTTGTCGATGATGACTTCATGTAGGTGTTGAAGATGTAGATGCTCAATGTTGATGTAGATCATTTGGAGCAATCCATTGGAGTGAGTTGCACTTTCAATACCTACACGGGTTAGTCCCACAAGGAACAAACAAGGATATCCATAGACATAGAGTGATGTTCACATAAGATGATGTCCCTGAAAGCATTTGGTTACCTTGTCCCTTGTCTTACCAACACGAGGGTTTCTAACTCCTTGAACTAGTGCAAGATATGGAAGTTGTTTGCACTTGTCCTCGCCAAAATGATATGAGTGGAGTATGTTGGCGGAGTCACCCTCAAGAACTCTCTGGTTCTTCTTCTCCGGGATCCACACCATCTTGATGGGAATCCTTGGAGTTGTAGTCGTACTTGATGAAGTAGAACTTGATGTAGTCTTGGGAACCCACTTGACCAATGCCTTGAAAGCTTCTTCAAATGCATCAATCTCCTCTTGAAGCTTGTCCTTGCCCTTTTGCTTGTGGTCTTGTGGTGGAAGATCATCTTGAGCTTGTGTTTCTTGGAAAGATATAGGATCATAATTCTCTTGTCGAGGAACAAACTTCGTCTTGGGGTATTGATCTTCTTCCCACTCAACTCCCTTGGCATTGAACTTTCATTCAAAACCAATACCTTGATTCTTCCAGTGTCTTCCTTGCTTGCGTACAATCTTCTCAAAATGCTTAATTCCGGCAAGGCTCTTGTAAACACCTTTCTCTATAATTCCCTTCAATAGGCTATTTTCTTGCTCAAGTGTAACTTGGCTAAGAAAATCATTAGTGGAATCAAGAGTACTACTAGAAGCAACAATATTTGGTTTAGCATGATTATTGTTACTACTAGAGGAAGAATCTTTCTTGTTCTTGTTGCCAGATTTTACTTGTGGCATGTAAGTAGACAAGAGTAAACACTTGACAATGTAAGAACTTTTCTTGTGAAGATTGTCATTGATGGCTTTTAAGAATTCATGCTCTTGCTCAAGGTTGAGCTTTTCAAAGTGTAACTTCTCCCGAGTCTTTAAAAGTTCTTGATGATCTTCCAAGGTAGTTTATGAGCTAACTTAAGAGTATTTAGTTCTTTAGTTAGACGCTCAATCTCCTTCTTATCATTGTCATTCGTTTTATCTTGATCAGCAAGATTAATAGCAATTTCATCATAGTTTTCATCATAGGTTTCATCACTATTGCTACCAACAAGTAAATCATCATCTCCTAGCAAGTCATCTTCATCACTATTAAAATCAAGATACTCGGGGTGTGATACTTAGGGCCTTTAGCCATGAAGCATCTTCCAATTCCTTCATTTGGTGAGTCATATATGTCGTAGGAGTTGGATGACACAAGAGCAATTCCGGCAACACCTTCATCTTGAGTATTTTCGAAGTCGGAGTAGTAGCTTGTTTTGGAGTGGTCATCAGAGTTGGAACCGGATACCCATTCACCAACATGAGCTTGATGTCTTCATCTTGTATAGCTCCTTGATGATTTGTCCTTCCTTTCTGAATCTTTGCTTCTCCGAGAAGGTCTTCGTTCATAACGATCATCTCTACTCCTTCTCTCTCTTGGTGGTGAATCTTCTCTTCCACTCCTCCTTTTAGGTGAGTCTTCTTTTCTCTTGTGTGGAGTCATACACTAATTGGAGTAGTGTTCGGGTCTTCCACAATTGTAGCAATTCCGATCACGACATGAAGATCTTTTGTCATTGTAGGACCTTGACTTGGAACTTCTCTCCTTTCTTCTACTCTTGTAGAACTTGTTGAAGTTCTTCACCATTAGGCTCAATTCTTCATTGAAGGTTTGTTTCTCACTTGATGATGTGCGAGCATCACATGATGCTTTGTAAGCACCACATGACTTGTTGTGGAGCTCTTCCTTATCCTTAAGTGACATCTCATGAGCAACAATTCTTCCAACGACTTCTGTAGGCTTTAGATCTTTGTAGTTGGGCATCATTTGGATCAATGTGCACACGGTATCATATTTTCCATCCAAGGCTCTTAGGATCTTCTTGATGATGAATCTGTCGATCATCTCTTCACTTCCTAAGCCGGCAATCTCATTTGTGATGAGAGCAAGCCTAGAGTACATTTCAGCGACACCTTCACCAAACTTCATCTTGAACTTGTAAAGTTGACTTTGAAGCACATCCAACTTGGATTCCTTGACGGAGTCGGTACCTTCATGCATATCAATCAAAGTATCCCAAATTTCCTTTGCATTCTCAAGATGACTTATTTTGTTGAATTCTTCAGGGCACAATCTGTTGAAGAGGATATCACAAGCTTGAGCATTGTATTGCAGCATCTTCAACTCTTCCGCGGTAGCTTCACGATTTGGTTCCTTCCCATCGAAGAATTCACCTTGCAAACCAATACACACAATAGCCCAAACGACAGGATTATGTCCAAGAATATGCATTTTCATGTTATGCTTCCAACTAGCAAAATTAGTACCATCAAAGTAAGGACCTCTATGGTGGTAACTTCCCTCGCTAGACACCATACTCTCCTAGGTTGTGAAACCAAGGCTATGATCACCAAAGCTATGGAAATCAAGGCAAATGGAGACCAAAGCTCTGGTACCACTTGTAGGATCGAAAGTATGTCTAGAGGGGGGTGATTAGACTACTTAACCAAATAAAAATCTAGCCTTTTCCCAATTTTAATTCTTGGCAGATTTTAGCAACTTAGCACAAGTCAAGCAATCAACCTACACATGCAATTCTAAGAGTATAATAGCGAAATGTAAAACAATTGCATATGAAGGTAAAGGGAGGAGTTGGAGGGAGCAAACGCAATGTAGACACGGAGATTTTTTACGCGTGATTCCGATAGGTGGTGCTATCGTACATCCACGTTGATGGAGACTTCAACCCACGAAGGGTAACGACTGCGCGAGTCCACGGAGGGCTCCACCCACGAAGGGTCCACGAAGAAGCAACCTTGTCTATCCCACCATGACCATCGCCCACGAAGGACTTGCCTCACTAGGGTTGATCTTCACGAAGTAGGCGATCTCCTTGCCCGTACAAACTCCTTGGTTCAACTCCACAATCTTCTCGGAGGCTCCCAAGTGACACCTAACCAATCTAGGAGACACCACTCTCCAAAAGGTAATAGATAGTGTGTCGATGATGAACTCCTTGCTCTTGTGCTTCAAATGATAGTCTCCCCAACACTCAACTCTCTCTCATAGATTTGGATTTGGTAGAAAGATGATTTGAGTGGAAAGCAACTTGGGGAAGGCTATAGATCAAGATTCATATGGTAGGCATGGAATAGCTTGGTCTCAACACATGAATAGGTGGTTCTCTCTCAGAACAATGAGTAATAGAAGTGTAGGTATGTTCTGATGGCTCTCTCCATGAATGAAGAGTGGGTGGAGGGGTATATATAGCCTCCACACAAAATCTAACTGTTACACACAATTTACCAAACTCGATGGGACCGAATCAGAGAACTCGGTCACACTGATTTAGTTCATAATGTGACCGTTAGGCATTTCGGTGGGACCGATATGATCAACTCGATGGGGCCGATTTCATTAGGGTTAGGGCATAACATAATCTCGATGTGACCGATTACACAAACTCAGTAGGACCGATTTCGGTAATAGACTAACCAGAGAGTTGGTCAGGCAAACTTGGTGGGACCGATTCGCTCGTTTCGGTTGGACCGAAACATTACGAAGGGGAAACAGAGAGTTTGCATTGTGAACTCGGTGGGACCGATCGCTCATATCGGTTAGACCGAAACGTTACAAAGGGAAACAAAGAGTTTGCAATCCCATCTCGGTGAGACCGAGATCCCTATCGGTGAGACCGAAGTGACTAGGGTTTGTGGCAGTGGCTATGTCAAGAGAACTCGGTGGCGTCGGATAGAAAGTTTCGGTGGGGCCGTGTTTGACTTTTGGTTTGAGACATATGTGGATGTGAGAAAGTGGTTGAGGGTTTTGGAGCATATCACTAAGCATTTTGAGCAAGAAACCCCATTAAGCAACACCTCGTCCCCTTTTAATAGTATTGGCTTTCGTATGGACTCGATGTGATCTTGGATCACTAAAATAGAAAATGTAGAGTCTTGAGCTCGAGCCAATACATGTCCTTAGCATTCTGAGGGGTCCACATTCCTAGTCCATGCCATGCCAATCATTGAACTTTTTGAAATGATCATATTGAAAGAGCATTAGTTCAATGAGCTATATGTTGTTAGTAATTACGAAAACCACCCAGGGATAGTTGCACTTTCAATGTTGGGTACTCCGGCAGGTAGCTAAAAGTGGCGAAGCCATCCTCGCCATTACAACTCCAGAGGAGAACGATCTTAATGTCCTCACGGTCTTCGAGACCTTCTCTTCAAATAATCGGCTTAAAAGATCACTTCGTGGACTCCCCGAGGTTCACCAAATAACCACGGTGAGCCCATGGAGCGACACGGCAATTACCTTCACCGCCGACGACAAACCACGGGTCCGACCTGTCCGTGCACCGGCCGCTCTTGTACTAAACCCAATAGTAGACGGCTTTCGCCTTAGCAAAGTGCTCATGGATGGCGGCCATGGACTTAACCTCATATACAAGGACACGCTCGACAAAATGCAGGTCGATAAAGCCCGCATTGAGCAAAGTAACACAACCTTTCGAGGAATTATCCCTAGCCGAGAGGCTCGATGTTCGAGAAGTATAAAATTCGACGTAGTATTCGGCATGCCTGAAAACTACAGGTCAGAATAGCTGCTCTTTCACATTGTCCCCTACAACAGCGGATACCACACCCTTCTAGGGCGAGACACTTTTTCACACTTCCAAGCCATACCCCCGTACTTCCAAGCCATACCCCATTACGGGTACATGAAGCTTAAAATGCCAGGGCCCAACGAAATAATCACAGTCACAAGTGATTTGGACAGAGCACTCCGTGCCAAAAACAAAACCGCATACTTGGCCCTTGAGGCACTATTTGAAGCCTTTGCGGCCGAAGAATTAACCACCTAGCGATCCATAGTGGACAAGGATGATGTGGTCCGTGATAAAAGGTCTAAATGTACCTCCTTCAAGCCAGCGGATGAAATCGTTAAATTTCAGGTACATCCGATGGACCCTAATAAGACGGCATCTATTGGAGCGCAGCTGGACCCGTTGGTAGATACCGCTTTGCACGCATTCCTATGCAAGAACTGGGATATATTCACCTGGCATCCTTCAAACATGCATGGGATCCCCCGTAGGCTAGCCGAACATAGCCTCAACATCATCAAGGGGTTCAAACTGGTCAAGCAATCACCGCGACGATTTATCGAACCCAAAAGACAAGCTATGGGGGAGCAGCTGGCCAAATTACTTGAAGCCGGGTTCATCAGAGAAATTAAACACCCGGATTGGCTAGCCAATTTGGTCATGGTGCCGAGAGTTCCGCATTTGTGTTGATTTCAAAGACTTAAACAAGGCTTACCCCAAGGATCCTTTTCCACTGCCCCGCATCGATCAGATCTCGATGCGACAGCACGACATGACTCACTATGCTTCCTCGACAATTACTCCGGTTACCATCAGATAAAAATGAAGGAATCCAATCAGGCTGCAACGACATTTATCACTCCGTACGGGCCTTTCTGCTTCAACACCATGCCTTTTGGGCTCAAAAACGATGGTGCAATGTATCAACACATGATTCAAACGTGCTTAGAGAAACAAATTGGCAAGACAGTGGAGGCATACATGGACGACGTAGTCATCAAGAATAAGCACGTCGAATCACTGGTGGACGATCTCCGCCTCACGTTCAACAACCTCCGAGCATATGACATACGACTCAGTCCGGAGAAATGCGCCTTCGGCGTTCTAGCCGGAAAGCTATTGGGGTTCATTGTCTCCCATAGAGGAATTGAAGCAAACCCAGCTAAAATCCGAGCCCTGTCACAGTTGGCTACACCAACTGATCTAAAACAGGTCCAAAAGCTAGCAGGGTGTGTCGCAGCCTTAAGTCGCTTCATCTCCAGACTAGGAGAAAAAACATTACCACTCTATAGACTGCTCGGGCGTACAAACAACTTTGAATGGACGGATGCGGACACAACTGGATTGGAAGAAATGAAGACCCTATTAGCGGGCAATCTAGTCCTAGCTGCTCCAAGTGTTGGCGAGCCAATGTTGCTTTATATCTCAGCAACTCACCAGGTTGTGAGTGTTGTACTCGTCGTTGAACAAGAGGAAGAGGGACATGGATTCCCCGTCCAAAAACCTGTCTACTATATATCAGAAGTTCTTACAGCGTGCAAGTCACGATACCCCCATTATCAAAAAATCGCCTATGCGGTGTTTATGGCATCCCGAAATCTCCGACACTACTTTCAAGAGTGTTCGATTACAGTAGCATCCGAAGTACCACTTAATGATATTATAAACAACAAGGACGCCACGGGCCGCATAGCCAAATGGGCCATCGAGCTCTTATCATTCGAAATGACATACAAACCACGCCGGGCTATTAAATCTCACGTGTTAGCTGACTTCGTCGCAGAGTGGACGGAAGCTGAACTCCCTAAAGAGTACAATTCATACTCCCACTGGACCATGTATTTTGACGACTCTAAAATGCTAGCCAGATTGGGGGCTGGCGTCATCTTGACATCCCCCATAGGGGACACAGTCCACTACGTATTACAAATCATGTATACGGACTCCAACAACGCTGCCGAATGCGAGGCGCTACTACATGGTCTCCGCATGGCCGTATCCGTGGGCATACATCTCCTAGAGGTGTGCGGAGATTCAAACCTCGCAATATCTCAGGTAAACGGAGAGTTTGATGCAAAGGATCCAGAAATGATGGCTTATCAAAATGCCATATTAAAAATATTAGCTCGGTTCGAGGGGCTCAAATTTCATCACGTCGCTCAGGACAGTAATCAGGCAGCAGACATACTCGCTCTCATGGGCGCCAAGCTCGACCCAGTCCCGCCTAACACTTTAGTGGAAAGGTTGTTCAAGCCATCTGTGGTATGGCAGGACGAGAGCAAAGACGCTAACTCAGACCTGATCACACCCCCAGCAGCCGAGCATAATGCAAATATCATCGGGGATCCGGATCCGGAAATAACAGATCATGGTTGTAATTGTTCCCTTGACCGAACCATTCCTAGCCTACCTTAATAGGAAAGAGCTACTCGATGATCAAAACGAGGCTCGTCGCATAGTTCGGCGTTCTAAAGCCTACAAAGTTCACGAAGGTGAACTATACAAGAAAAGCACTACTGGTGTTCTCCAAAGATGTATCTCTGGAGAGGAGGGACGTCAACTTTTGGTAGAAATACATGCTGGTTTGGGTGGCTATCACGCCGCAGCTCGGGCTCTCGTAAGCAAGGCTTTCCGAACAGGCTTTTTCTGGCCAACAGCCCAAGCAGATGCACAAGACCTCGTCCAACATTGTGTCGGATGTCAGATTTTCACCAATCAAAGTCATATGCCTCCCACCGCCTTGAGAACAATCCCCATTACTTGTCATTTTGCGGTTTGGGGGGTAGATATGTTATGACCCCTTAAAGGGGGAAGCCATAAAAAGAAATATTTACTGGTTATGGTGGATAAGTTCACTAAATGGATAGAAGCCAAACCAGTAAGAACGGTTGAAGCAGGGCCAGTGATTGATTTTATATCAAGAGTGGTACACCGTTATGGTGTCCCACACAACATTACCACAGATAATAGCTCCAACTTTACAGCTGATGATGTGAAAAACTGGTGCGCCAAGTTAGGCATTAAACTTGATTATGCCTCCGTGTACCACCCTCAAACAAACGGTTAGGTCGAACGGGCCAATGGCCTAATAGTGAGCAGCATTGAACCCCGACTGGTGCGCTCCCTACGGGAGTCAGATGAACACTGGGTGGAGGATCTTGACTCCGTACTCTGGGGGCTGCAGACCACACGTAACCGGACAACCAGATACACACCTTTCTTCATGGTGTACGGTGCAGAGGTTGTTCTGCCCTGTGACATTATTCACGACTCACCTCGAGTGTGTATGTACAAAGAGAGAGAGAGGCTGAGCTCGATCGGCAGGATGACCTAGACGACCTTGAAGAGGAGCACGATAGCGCGCAAGCTCGTTTCGCATTCTATCAGCAACAAGCCAGGCGATACCAAAGCAGAGAAGTGCGGGCCAAAACATACAACGTCGGAGAACTCGTTTTGCGCGTCCCAAAGAAGAAAAAGGATAAGCTGAAACCAAAATGGGAGGGGCCCTTCATCATCGACGAAGTTCTCACTCGAGGAGCCTATCACCTTCAAAATGCATGAGACAATCGCCTTGAGCCGAATCCATGGAGCGTTGCTCGGCTCCCACGATTCTACGGATAGTCCGGAAGCACCTCTTATTTCTATTTTTGACTAGGTTTCCTCTTTTTTCCCTCCATTTTTGCTTTTTCTTTTAAATTCCGAGCACGTGTTCGGTGATAACCCACAAGTGTAGGGGATCGCAACAGTTTTCGAGGGTAAAGTATTCAACCCAAATTTGTTGATTCGACACAAGGGGAGCCAAAGAATACTCTTAAGTATTAGCAGCTGAGTTGTCAGTTCAACCACACCTGGAAACTTAGTATCTGCAGCAAGGTAGTTTAGTAGCAAAGTAATATGATAGTGGCGGTAGTAGCAATAAAAGTAAAGATAATGTTTTTGTAGTTTTTGTGATAATAGCAACGGAAAAGTAAATAAGTGGCAAGCAATATAGGTAAAGCTCGTAGGCATTGGATCGGTGATGGGAAATTACGTCGGATGCAATTCATCATGTAGAAGTTATAACCTAGGGTGACACAGAACTAGCTCCAGTTCATCAATGCAATGTAGACATGTATTCTGAATATAGTCATACGTGCTTATGGAAAAGAACTTGCATGACATCTTTTGTCCTACCCTCCCGTGGCAATGGGGTCCTATTGGAAACTAAGGGATATTAAGGCCTCCTTTTAATAAAGTACCGGACCAAAGCATTAACACATAGTGAATACATGAACTCCTCAAACTATGGTCATCACCGAGAGTGGTCCCGATTATTGTCACTTCGGGGTTGCCGGATCATAACACATAGTAGGTGACTATAGACTTGCAAGATAGGATCAAGAACACACATATATTCATGGAAACATAATAGGTTCAGATATGAAATCATGCCACTCGGGCCCTAGTGACAAGCATTAAGCATAGCAAAGTCATAGAAACATCAATCTCAGAACATAGTGGATACTAGGGATCAAACCCTAACAAAACTAACACGATTACATGATAGATCCCATCCAACCCATCACCGTCTAGCAAGCCTACGATGTAATTACTCACACACGGCGGTGAGCATCATGGAATTGGCGATGGAGGAAGGTTGATGATGACGATGGCGATGATCTCCACTCTCTGGATCCCCGAACGGACTCCAGATCAGCCCTCCCAAGAGGGATTAGGGCTTGGCGGCGGCTCCGTCTCGTGAAACGTGATAATTCCTTCTCCTTGATTTTTTTCTCCACGAAACGGAATATATAGGACCCGGGGATATGTAGGTGGAGCATCGGGGGGCCCTCGAGGCAGGGGGCGCGCCCTGGGAAGGGGGGCGCGCCCCCACCCTCGGGAACAGGGTGTGGGCCCCCCGGTGCAGATCTTCTTGCAGATATTTTTTATATTTTCTGAAATAATTCTCCATTGGTTTTTAGGCGATTTTGAGAACTTTTTATTCTACACAAAACAACACCATGGCAGTTCTGCTGAAAACAGCGTCAGTCCGGGTTAGTTCCACTCAAATCATGCAACTTAGAGTCCAAAACAAGGGCAAAAGGGTTTGGAAAAGTAGATACGTTGGAGACGTATCAACTCCCCCAAGCTTAAACCTTTGCTTGTCCTCAAGCAATTCAGTTGATAAACTGAAAGTGATAAAGAAAAACTTTGACAAACTCTGTTTGCTCTTGTTGTTGTAAATATGTAAGCTAGCATTCAGGTTTTCAACAAGATCATGAACTAACCACATTCACAATAACTTTCAGGTCTCAAGACTACTCACATCAATGGCATAATCAACTAGCGAGCAATAATAATAAACCTGGATGACAACACTTCTCAAAACATTCATGATATGATATAACATGATGGTATCTCGCTAGCCCTTTCTGAGACCGCAAAACATAAATACAAAGCACCTTTAAAGATCAAGGACTGACTAGACATTGTAATTCATGGTAAAAGAAATCCAATCATGATCATACTCAATGCAAATTAATAGTAATACATGCAACGACAGAGGTGCTCTCCTACTGGTGCTTTTTGATAAGAGGATGATGACTCTGCATAAAAGTAAATAGATAGGCCCTTCGCAGAGGGGAGTAGGGATTTGTAGAGGTGCGAGAGATCGTTTTTTAAATAGAGATTGAATAACATTTTGAGCGGTATACTTTCATTTTCAACATAACAACCAAGAATCTCGATATCTCCCATGCTACGCACATTATAGGCGGTTCCCAAACAGAATGGTAAAGTTTATACTCCCCCAACCACCAACAAGCACACTCCACGGCCAGCCGAATCCATGGGTTACCGTACAAACAAGCAACAACCCTGGGGGAGTTTTGTTTAATTATTATGATTTTGAGCATGGGACTGGGCATCCCGATTACCAGCCATTTTCTCGTGAATGATGAGCGGAGTCCACTCATCGTGAGAATAACCCACCTAGCATGGAAGATATAGACATCCCTTGTTCATACATGAGTTGTTCGAGCATACAAAGTAGAATTTCATTTGAAGGTTTAGAGTTTGGCACATACAAATTTACTTGGAACGGCATGTAAATACCGCATATAGGAAGGTATAGTGGACTCATATGGAATAACTTTGTGGTTTATGGAAGTGGATGCACAAGCAGTATTCTCGCTTAGTACAGGTGAAGGCTAGAAGGAGACTGGGAAGCGACCAGCTAGAGAGCAACAACGGTCATGAACATGCATTAAAATTAATCAACAATGAATGCAAGCATGAGTAGGATATAAATCACCATGAACATAAATATCGTGAAGGCTATGTTGATTTGTTTCAACTACACGCGTGAACATGTGTCAAGTCAGATCACTTAAATCGTACAAAGGAGGATACCACCCATCATACCACATCACAACCATTTTAATATCATGTTGGCACACAAGATAGACCATTATAAACTCTCAGCTAATTAAGCATGGCATAAGCAGCTATGATCTCTAGTTGTCATTGCAAGCATGTTTCATTCATAACAAGCCGAATCAAGAACGATGAGCTATCATATTTACAAAAATAAGAGAGGTCGAGTTCACACCAGCTTTTCTCATCTCAATTAGTTCATCATATATCATCCTTATTGCCTTTCACTCGCACGACCGAACGGTGTGGATAATAATAATAGTGCACGTGCATTGGACTAAGCTGGAATCTGCAGGCATTTGATACAAGAGAGAAGACAAGGTAATATGGCTCAAGATTAAATCATCAACAAAGCATATGAGAGCCACTAAGCATTTTAATCACGGTCTTCTACTCTTAACCCCTAAAGAAAAGAAAAGAAACTATTTACACGGGAAAGCTCCCAACAAGCAAAAGAAGAACGAGAAATCTTTTTGGGTTTTCATTTTTAGATACTACTAATATTTTTTTGTTTTTCTACACAAGAAAAAGACTAAGAAAAAGAAAATTTAAACTAAGCATGGATGGTATAGTGAAAGAGTGTGAGCACCGACAACTAGAATAAGTGTGGACACGAATGTAAGTCGGTGAGAAACACGTACTCCCCCAAGCTTAGGCTTTTGGCCTAAGTTGGTTTATGGCCACGGATCGAAGCCACTCCCTCCAGTGTACTGAGATGTGTCCTCTGGGCGCCACTTGTTGGCGAGCTCGTCCAGCTCCCACCCATAAACAAATTGACGGGAAGGATAAAGTGGTGGTTCAGGCTCAGGCTCTAAAGCTTGTGCCTGGCCTTGGTACTTGTAGAAGAAATCTGAGGTGATGAGGAATACGCCTGTAGATAGATCAAACAAAGAAGGTGCAGTCAAAGTAACAATTTCACAGTATATTTCATCAAACCTCAATTTATAATGGAGTTGCATATTTTTGTCTTTAACAATAAAGTCATGAGCTACCATGCTCTTGTAGTCTAGATGAACAGGGGCAAGCAATTTTTCTTCCTTCTCATGATGCCTAATGGGTATATTAAAATAATCAGCAAGGCGAGAAGCAAAGATGCCTCCAAAGACGGGCCCTCTTGAGCGGTTAAGACTCAATCGTTTAGCAACGACGGCACCCAAGCTAAAAGTTGTGTCACGAAACAAAGCATGGCGTAAAATGATAATACCAGGGGCACTAAGATTTCCACTGTTCCCGCGACCAATTAAGCACCTACTAGCAAATAAAGCAAAGTAGCGTAGAACAGGGAAGTGTATACTAGTGATTCTTGCCCCTGCAACTTGTCTAGTTTCACCTACAGCTATCATATCAATAAACCCTTTGATGTCTTCATGACGTGGTTCATCGAGTCTACCTCCAAAGGGTACTTTCCATATTTCGCAAAAATCTAAAAGTGATATCTCCTTACTCACATCATATAAGCGAAACTCCACCGTAGGTGGTGTTTTCCTAGAATGAAAATGAAAGCTTTGCGTAAAGACATTGGTGAGTAAGAGATACTGTTCTTTTTTGTCGTTGAGGAAGTCGGCGAGGCCTGCATTATTCACCATGCAATAAAAGTCTTCGTAAATACCGGCGGACATCATGAAATTATTACAAGGCCAATCGCATGGTCGAACTTCCGCCATGCGAGGAAGATGATACTTGGGCTTCTTATTTTCTTCTTTCTTCTTATCCTCTGAGCTCTTGCTGGAAGAGCCCCTCAATAATCTTTTCAACATTTTTCTTTTCTAAAAATTTCTGAATTTTTTAGTAACTCACAATAAAATCTAACCAAACTCAACAAGAATGATAGCAACAACTCCTATGAGTGCCTAGAGGCTATATCGTGCATTAGAACTACTTGGGACCAAGAAAATTTGACATGCAAGCTCAAGAACAAGGTCACCACAGCATCACAAATTTGCAACAAATAAAGCACTAGAACAAAAACTAATTAGACTAATGGAGGAGTCACATACCAAGGAACAATCTCTCCAAACAGTTTGGTGAATGGTGCTTTGAGCAAGGAGATCGAAAATGGCAGCAAAATGAGCTAGAACTCGGGTTTGAGCTGGTTGGGGATTTTTTTGGGAGGAAGAAGAAGAGCATGGGTGAAAGGATAAATGGAGGGGGGCCACGTGGGGCCCTCGAGGTAGGGGGCGCGCCCCGTGCCCTCGAGGCCACGTGCTGGCTTCCCTCGCTGTGTGTTTAGTGCCATATTTTCTTAAATATTCTAGAAAAAAATCATATTTCATTTTCATGGCATTTGGAGAACTTTTATTTTTGGGATATTTTTTTATTGCACAGATAAGTCTGGAAACAGACAGATAATGCTATTTTTGTTTTATTTAACCTAATTAACAGAAAGTAAAAGGAGGGTACATAAGGTTTGCGCTATCTAGATTCGCCTATCCCATGTTCATCAAAAGGAATCCATTAACAAGGTTGATCAAGTCTTGTTAATAAACTCTTTCCGAGTAACATGAAACCGGAGAATTTTCGAATAACACTATGTTACCTCAATGGGGATATGTATGTCCCCAACAATAAGAATGTCATAAGCCTTCTTGACAGCAGGAATAGGAAACTCAAAACCTCCAATAGTGATAGTTGATTTTTTTCCAATATAATTGATACTATAAACCTGAGGTTGTTTCCTCGGAAAGTGTACCGTATGCTCATTACCATTGGCATGAAAAGTGACATTGCCTTTGTTGCAATCAATAACAGCCCCTACAATATTCAGAAAAGGTCTTCCAAGAATAATAGACATACTATCGTCCTCGGGAATATCAAGTATAACAAAGTCCATCAGAATAGTAACATTTGCAACTACAACAGGCACATCCTCACAAATACCGACAGGTATAGCAGTTGATTTATCGGCCATTTGCAAAGATATTTCAGTAGGTGTCAACTTACTCAAATCAAGTCTACGATATAAAGAGAGAGGCATAACACTAACACCAGCTCCAAGATCACACAAAGCAGTTTTAACATATTTTCTCTTAATGGAGCAAGGTATAGTAGGTACTCCTGGATCTCCTAATTTCTTAGGCATTCCACCCTCAAAAGTGTAATTGGCAAGCATGGTGGAGATTTCTACTTCAGGTATCTTTCTTTTGTTGGTAATAATATCTTTCATATACTTGGCATAAGGATTTGTTTTAAGCACATCAGTCAAATGCATACGCAAAAAGATAGGTCTAATCATTTCAGCGAAGCGCTCAAAATCCTCATCATCCTTTTTCTTGGATGGTTTCGGAGGAAAATGCATGGGTTTCTGAACCCATGGTTCTCTTTCCCTACCGTGCTTCCTAGCAACAAAGTCTCTCTTATCATAACGTTGATTCTTCGATTGTGGGTTATCAAGATCAACAACAGGTTCAATCTCTACATCATTATCATTGCTAGGTTGAGCATCAGCATGAACATCATCATTAATATTATCACTAGGTTCATGTTCATTACCAGACTATGTCTCAGCATGAGAAACAGATATATCATTGGGATTTTCAGGTGGGTGAGCTACAAGTTCACTGGAAGCATGCAAGGTTCTATCATTTTTCTTTTTCTTCTTATTAGAAGAACTAGGTGCATCTAAATTAGCTCTTTGAGAATCTTGCTCAATTCTCTTAGGGTGGCCTTCAGGATACAGAGGTTGCTGAGTCACTTTACCACCTCTAGTTGCAACTCTAATAGCATAATCATTATTCTTACTATTTAATTCATTGAGCAAATCATTCTGAGCCTTAAGTACTTGTTCTACTTGAGTGGTGACCATGGAAGCATGTATACTAATGAGTTTCAGTTCATCTTTAGCACTAGATAGATAATCACTCAAGCGTTCAATCATATAAGCATTGTGTTGTAATTCTCTACCAACATAAGCATTGAAGTTCTCTTGTTTCACAATGAAATTGTGAAACTCATCTAAGCATTGGCTAGCAGACTTATAACAAGGAATATCACCTTCATCAAATATATAAAGAGAATTTACCTTTACTACCCGTGTCGGGTTGTCAAGACCATGTATTTCTTCAATAGGTGGTAAATTCTTAACATCTTCAGCTTTAATACCTTTTTCTTTCATAGATTTCTTTGCCTCCTGCATGTCTTCAGGACTGAGAAATAGAACACCTCTTTTCTTCGGAGTTGACTTAGGGGCTGGTTCAGGAAGTGTCTAATTATTTTCATTGGCCAGCATATTATTCAATAGTAATTCAGCTTGTTCCACTGTTCTTTCCCTGAAAACACAACCATCCCAACTATCCAGGTGATCTCTGGAAGCATCGGTTAGTCCATTATAAAAAACAGCAAGTATATCATGCATCTCAAGAGGATGATCAGGCAAAGCATTAAGTAACTGGAGAAGCCTCCCCCAAGCTTGTGGGAGACTCTCTTCTTCAGTTTGTTCAAAATTATATATTTCCCGTAAGGCAGCTTGTTTCTTATGAGCGGGAAAATATTTAGCAGAGAAGTAATACATCATATCCTGGGGACTACACACACAACCAGGATCAAGAGAATTAAACCAAGTCTTAGCATCACCCTTTAACGAGAACGGAAACAACTTAAGGATATAGTAGTAACGAATCTTTTCATCATTGGTAAACAGGGTGGCTATATCATTCAACTTGGTAAGATGTGCCACAACAGTTTCAGACACATAGCCATGGAAAGGATCAGATTCAACCAAAGTAATTAACTCAGGATCAACAGAGAATTCATAATCCTTATCAGTGACACAAATAGGTGAAGTAGCAAAAGCAGGGTCATGTTTCATTCTAGCATTCAAGGACTTTTCTTTCAACTTAGCTAATAATTTCTTAAGGTCGTATCTATCATTGCAAGCAAGAAAGTCTCTAGCAGTTTCTCCATCCATAACTCTTAAGTATTAGCAGCTGAGTTGTCAATTCAACCACACCTGGAAACTTAGTATCTACAGCAAGGTAGTTTAGTAGCAAAGTAATATGATAGTGGTGGTAGCAGCAATAAAAGTAAAGATAATGTTTTTGTAGTTTTTGTGATAATAGCAACGGAAAAGTAAATAAGCGGCAAGCAATATAGGTAAAGCTCGTAGGCATTGGATCGGCGATGGGAAATTACGTCGGATGCAATTCATCATGTAGAAGTTATAACCTAGGGTGACACAGAACTAGCTCCAGTTCATCAATGCAATGTAGGCATGTATTCCGAATATAGTCATACATGCTTATGGAAAAGAACTTGCATGACATCTTTTGTCCTACCCTCCCGTGGTAGCGGGGTCCTATTGAAAACTAAGGGATATTAAGGCCTCCTTTTAATAGAGTACCGGACCAAAGCATTAACACATAGTGAATACATGAACTCCTCGAACTATGGTCATCACCGGGAGTGGTCCCGATTATTGTCACTTCGGGGTTGCCGGATCATAACACATAGTAGGTGACTATAGACTTGCAAGATAGGATAAAGAACACACATATATTCATGGAAACATAATAGGTTCAGATCTGAAATCATGGCACTCGGGCCCTAGTGACAAGCATTAAGCATAGCAAAGTCATAGCAACATCAATCTCAGAACATAGTGGATACTAGGGATCAAACCCTAACAAAACTAACTCGATTAGATGATAGATCCCATCCAACCCATCACCGTCCAGCAAGCCTACGATGGAATTACTCACACACGGTGGTGAGCATCATGGAATTGGTGATGGAGGAAGGTTGATGATGACGATGGCGACGATCTCCACTCTCCGGAGCCCCGAACGGACTCCAGATCAGCCCTCCCGAGAGAGATTAGGGCTTGGCGGCGGCTCCGTCTCGTGAAACGCGATAATTCCTTATCCTTGATTTTTTTTTCTCCACGAAACGGAATATATAGGACCTGGGGATACGTCGGTGGAGCATCGCGGGGTCCTCGAGGCAGGGGGTGCGCCCCCACCCTCGAGGACAGGGTGTGGGCCCCCCATTGCAAATCTTCTTGCATATATTTTTTATATTTTCTGAAATAATTCTCCATTGATTTTCAAGCGATTCCGAGAACCTTTTATTCTACACAAAAACAACACCATGGTAGTTCTGCTGAAAACAGCGTCAGTCTGGGTTAGTTCCATTCAAATCATGCAAGTTAGAGTCCAAAGCAAGGGCAAAAGGGTTTGGAAAAGTAGATACGTTGGAGATGTATCATTCGGCTATACCGAACTGTTAGGGGTACACATCTTTAAATGTATATACCTCAAAATGACTGGGGGCTTCTCTAACGAAGCTTACTATTAAAGCTTGTCGCTTACACGACCTATGTCGTCTGCTTTATACACTCTTTTCGCCATTATATGCACCTTTATGACCTAAGTTTTTGCCAAGTTGGGTTGCCTTGCTCCTGTGCTTATACCCTACGTTCCTGATTGTTCGGCTAGGGTGTAAAGGGAGCACCTCTACGATTGTTACAACCGGGTAATCTGGACGTGTACCTCAGACGGGTGAAGCCGGAAGCTAGCGTTCTTAAGGGAATCACTGGTCGGCGAACAATGACAAATTTCTTATGTGTACATATTTTTTTTCTAAAAATCAAGGGACAGGCTTCCTGTAATTCTATTTTTAGGATCAAAGCCTAGGCATGCATAATTAAGCATGCAGACCCACGGAAAGGAACCCTTAACGGAACTATTCTCCCTGGAAGATGTTTCTTACATTAAATAGTAATACAACATAACTCCTTGAACAAATTTTGTCTGTTCAAGCAAAATGACCGGATTGCCTAGTTTCCGAACATACTGAGTATTTTTTTACATTCAATTATAGTATCCGGAAACACTCCAACCTTTGGGTTCAGAAGGTTGAAGCTGAAGGCCCGCCATGATTTTTTTTACAAGTTCGGTCGGAGATAAGTTTGATGATAAAGTACATTGATACATAGAATTAAAAGCCTATTCTTTATCTATGTCATCTATGAGACTGTCTAAACTATAGTCTTCTTGCGAATACTTCGCGGTTATCATTACTTGGTCATATACCAAGCTGATGGGAATCTCTTTCCCATCTGGTCCCCGAGGTCCGACTCGGGCCATATGATTCGGCTCAAGCCCGGTATAGCGTGTTTCACCATGGCCCATGCCTCTCGAGCACCTTCTCGGCATGCTGACGCCTTCCATAGCTCAAAGCGGCGTCGAGATCCTTTGAACAAGTTCGTCAGGTCCTCCATAATTTCTGGAGGAGAATCAGATGGCCATAAGGCTTTAGCCATGATTTTCATGGCTTTCAGGGCCCGCTCATGCACTTTGGAGAGCTCTTTTAGCGCGTCGCCTTGGAATCTGGATACTTCTTCTTCAGGACGTCCGGTTAACAAACCTGCAACAACAACATTATAACACTCCGAATTACCGGATAATATGAATACTGGAGCAAGTTTAAAGGTCATACTAAATATGCAACCTTTCAAATTTCTATTCTCTTTCAATCCATCCGATAACTGGGCCCTCAGGTTCTTTATCTCTTTGGCTTGCTTAATATTTTCATATAGCAGCTTGTTCTTTTGCTCAATGGTCCATGTTAATACACACTGACTAGCTGCTTCTTGCCCCTCAACATATTTTTTGTCCTCCTGGGTAGTCCTTAACTTCTCTTCCAGTTGATCAGATGATTCCGCCGCTGAAATGCAACAATGTATGCTTAAACATCATTGAATGAGAAATCGTACTTTTCGGACACTATTCATCCTTACCATGAGATCCCCTCATGGATTTCTGTACTTCTTCTAGCTTGGTGGTGACTGCATTCAGCTTGGCTGATTTGCTTCAAGCTTTTGGGACATCACGTTATTCTTTTCCTTGAGAACCTGCGGTCATAATGATCCTTAAATTGGTTGGACCAACCGCTTTAGTCTCGGGGGCTACTGGCATATACTCATTAAATTTACATAAATTCTTAGTCCCATATCCTTTGAAAGCAGGTGAGTGGCTCCGACGAGACCGTCCCGAGCAGCTCGGATATATGCATCCACGGAGCTGAGGGCGTGATGTCTACTATGCAACTTTATTCTTGTAGACACGTGTTGGGCCTCCAAGCGCAGAGTTTTGTAGGACATTAGCAATTTTCCCTCAAGTGGATGACCTAAGGTTTATCAATCCATAGGAGGTGTAGGATGAAGATGGTCTCTCTCAAACAACCCTGCAACCAAATAATAAAAAGTCGCTTGTGTCCCCAACACACCAAATACAATGGGAAATTGTATAGGTGCACTAGTTCGGCGAACATATGGTGATACAAGTGTAATATGGATAGTAGATATGAGTTTTTGTAGTGCGAACAATAAAAAACAACAAGGTAGCAAGTAACAAAAGTGAGCGCAAACGGTATTACAATGATGGAAAACAAGGCCTAGGGTCCATACTTTCGCTAGTGCAATCTCTCAACAGTGCAAATATAATTGGATCATATAACCACCCCTCAACAAAATCACCTCAAAGTTATTATTTCTGTTCAATCTATCAAGAGTTCGTACTAAAACAACATAAAGTTATCCTTTCTGATCTATCTATCAAGACTCCGTACTAGAATAACACTTTTCCGATCGATCTTTCAAGAGTTCGTACTAAGATAACTGCTATGTCTCCAACGTATCTATAATTTTTGATTGTTCCACGCTATTATTTATGAAGTCTTGGATGTTTAATGGGATTTATCATACATTTTTATATCATTTTGGGACTAACCTACTAACCCAAAGGCCCAGTCCAGATTGCTGTTTTTGCCTATTTCAGGGTTTTGCAGAAAAGGAATATCAAACGGAGTCCAAACGGAATGAAATCTTCGCGAGATATATTTTTGGAGAAAATCACGCACGGAGAACTTGAGAACCACGTCAGAAGAGCCACGGGCTGCGCACGAGGGTGGGGGGCGCCCCCCTTCCCATGGCGCGCCCCTGCCTCGTGGGGCCCCCGTGACTCCCCCGGTGTCCTCCTTCCTCCTATATAAGTCTACGTACCCCGAAACCATCAGCAATAGAGAGAAAACCCTAATTCCACCGCTGTAACCTTCTGTTCCCGTGAGATCCCATCCTGGAGCCTGTTCCGGAGCTCCATCGGAGGGGGATCCATCACAGAGTTCTTCATCTTCATCATCATCGCCCTCACCATGAGTTGTCAGTAGTTTACTACAGACCTTCGGGTCCATAGCTAGTATCTAGATGGCTACTTCTCTCTCTATGGATCTCAATACAAAGTTCTCCTCGGTCTTCGAGGAGATCTATTCGATGTAATCTCTTTTTGCGATGTGTTTGTCGAGATTCGATGAATTGTGAGTTTATGATCAAGATTATTTACGAGAAATATTTGGTTCTTCTCTGAACTTTTTATGTGTGCTCATAATATCCTTGCAAGTCTCTTCGAATTATTGGTTTGGTTTGGTCTACTAGATCTATAGTTCTTGCAATGGGAGAAGTGCTTGGCTTTGGGTTCAATCTTGTGGTGTCCTTTCCTAGTGATAGTAGGGGCAGCAAGGCACGTATTGTATTGTTGCCATCAAGGATAAAAAGATGGGGTTTATATCATATTTCTTGAGTTTATCCCTCTACATCATGTCATCTTGCTTAAGGCGTTACTCTGTTCTTATGAACTCAATACACCAGATGCATGCTGGATAGCGGTCGATGTGTGGAGTAATAGTAGTAGATGCAGAATCATTTCGGTCTACTTGTCTCGAACATGATGCCTATATACAATGATCATGCCTAGATAGTCTCATAATTATTCGCTTTTCTATCAATTGCTCGACAGTAATTTCTAATTTGTTTACCCGCCGTAGAATATCGCTATCATGAGAGAAGCCACTAGAGAACACTATGGCCCCCGGGTCTATTCTCAACATATCAATCTACATCTACTTTACTTTTTATGCTTTTACTTCATGTTCTTATAAACAAAAATACGAAAAATATAAACTATCATCTCTATCAGATCTCACTTTCGTAAGTGACCGTAAAGGGATTGACAACCCCTTATCGCGTTGGCTACGAAGTTCTTATTTGTTTGTGAAGGTGCGAGGGCCTCGCGCGTGGTCTCGTACTGGATAGATACCTTGGTTCTCAAAAACTGAGGGAAATACTTACGCTACTGTGCTGCATCTCCCTTTCCTCTTTGAGGGAATACAACGCAAGCTCGAGAAGTAGAAAGAAGAATTTCTGGCGCCGTTGCTGGGGAGGCTTACGCAAAAGTCATATACCAAGTACCTATCACAAACCCTTATCCTTCGCATTACATTTGTTTGCCTCTCGTTTTCCTCTCCCCCACTTCACCCTTGCCATTTTATTTGCCCTTCTTCTACCGTGTGTTTATCGTTCGCTTGCTTCTTGTTTGCTTGTGTGTGTTTGCTTGCTTGCTTGTCACTATGGCTCTCCCTATTAGTGTTGACCCTCACCTCAAGAGTCTGGAGGAGATTGAAAACAATGTTAGACATTTTATGACTATACAATTTGAGCATAATGACTTTTTCAGAAGTGAGCTTAAAGAACAGAAAAAGTTTATGGAGTATATGAATAAAGACCTTGATGATATGACTAAGGAATTTTATGGCTTGAAATCTCAGTGTGCTCATCTTGCGTCACATCCCTAGTTAAGCACTTGCATTAGGGCTAGCTAGAGTGTGCATCATGTTTACTTATCAAAGAAACTTGAAATGGGAATGACAGAAACCCCAGCACCCCTCTTCTAACAACTAGGGTTTGATAAAATCTTTTCCAATGTACCCAAAATGCCCTTCAAAAATGTTCATCATTTCTGCCTTGGTCTCAAACCTCTGCTAAAAATGGTGCACATTTTTCTAGGACATCTAAGGGCTCTGGATTAAATCATATGGTATTTGAATTTGGGCATCTAAATGCTATAAAATATTTTAAATGCTCAAATAATCATAAACTATAATGTTCCATGCTGTTCATATTATATACAGTGGGCATGACAAGTTTCATGAGTTACAAAATGCTCTGGCATTTTTAATAATTAAGCAAAGTTGCAAAAGAAATGAAACAGAAAGGAAATAGGAAAAAGAAAGAGAGAGAAAACACTTACCTTGGGCCCAGCACTGTTGCAAGCCGGCCCAGCCCACAGCCCCGTTCTGTCGCCTTCCTCCTCGCGCCAGTCGGCAGCGCGCGTGGCCGCCGCGCGCCGGCACGCGCCCGGCCACCTCCACCCTGCCTGCCTGCCTCCCGATGGCCTGGACGTCTCCTGGCGTCGCCACGCAGCTGCCCCGACCCCTCTCGCACTTTCCCCTCGTCCCCGTCGCCTCCCCTGGCTCTCTCCCTCTCACCACCGAGCCGCTCGTCGCCGCCGCTCGCCGTTGCCGCACCTACACCCTCCCCCTCGACCCGTGACCGTGTCCAAAAGGTTCGCCGCGACGCCCTCTTCCTCCTCGCTGAGCCACGGATCGCCGGGAGCCCTGCAACGCCCTCACGCCATCGTCCCCGACCTCGGATCGCCGGAGCACCTCGCCGACGATTAAGAAGCTACAGCGCGTCCCCGACCTCTCCGTCGAGCTCGTTAGCACCGCTGTGAGCTCCTGCGCCGAATCCCTCTCTCCTCCGCTTCATTTGCGACGTGTAGCTGCCGCTCCGTTGATCATCGAAACTCACCGCCGCCGTGCTTGCCGCCGGCGATGCTCCGGTGACCATTTGGTCACTGGCACATGTCCATCTCGCTCGCCGCAGCACGTAGACGAGCTAGGTACTACGCACGCATCGCCTAGGCCACGGTAGCCGCGTCTCCACACACACCCGAACGCCAGCCGCCACCGTCGAGCTCGTTGCCGTCGCCTCCGGCCACCACAGGTCCGGCGACCACCACCGTTCGACGCGCAACGACAAGGGCTCTCCCACACGCCCAACCGCGGCTCGAACTGAGCCCTGTGGACGTTTTCCGAAGCACGCCGCCGTGTCTGGCCTCGCCGGCGTCACTTCACCGGCGAGTTGGACCTGTTTGACCACGGGTTTGACCCCCCTGGGTCACTGACATGTGGGCCCTGCCTGCAAGTCAAACCTAGTTTAGGTGTTAATTTAATTCTAATTAGTTAATTAGTTAACTATGACACTGACCAGTGGGTCCCACTAGTCAGGTTTGACTTGGACTAGCCCTGTTGACCGACTGACGTCAGCATGATGTCATGCTGACACAGTAAAGGATTTTCTGGGATTTTTAGATTTAAAAATAATTCAGGAAATTCCAGAAAATGCATAAACTTCAAAAGAATCATATAAATACAACAGTAGCTCAGATGGAAAAGATTTATATATGAAAAATGATCAGAAAAATCCAATCCCTCCAATTGCACTGGTTTCATGCATGTTTGAGCAAGTTAACCTTGCTGTATACATTAAAACATGATAATGCACTTATTTAAATAATAGCTAAAGTGCCAATTTGAATCTTTGATTCAGATAAGCTCAAACCCTTCTGGTTATAGTTGCATTAGCCCAACACACATGCATCTTGCCATGTCATGAGCATGCATCATATTGTTGCATTTGTTTGTTTAATGATTGTATCGCCGGTATTCTCTGTGTTAGGTCCTGCTCCCGAGGATACTGCTGCGTATCCAGTTGAAGAGCAGTACCCGACAACCACTTTGTCAGGCAAGCAATCATTGATTATTCCGATACAAACCCAATCTTCTCGCTCCTGCTCTCTTTTACTGCATTAAGGCAACAACGTGTGAACTGCTACTTGCTGCGGTAGTTGAACCCTATTCCCTTGCATGACCTGTCATTGCCACAGTAAATAGTCGAAACCCACTAGCATGTGTAGGAGTTGATTGAGCCATGTGATGTGTGATCCACCATGCTATTTGTTTATGTTGCCTGCTATGCTTAGAGTTGTGTCTGGTCTGGTTCATCTGGGTGATGGATCAGAGTGAAATGATCATATCGATAAAGAGAAGGAAGTGTGGAATACGCTTGGTAAAGGTATCGATGAAAGGCCATGTAGGAGTACGTGGTGGGTTGTTTCATTGGAACCGTACATAGGACCCGAGATCTGTATGTGTGGTTCAAGTTCCAGTTACTACCATGCATTGGGCCCGAAACCAATGGACCCTCTCGGCTTATTAATTACCCTCGATCTCTGTCCAGGAGTTGCAACTGGTTTCTGGTGTTTATAGTTTACTGGAGGTCGTGCACAGCACTGACCCTCGGGGTGGGTTGTGATGCGACAGGTACATGGCACGGTGTACCGGTTGCCCGTTTGGTGACTCGGGAACCCTGTACACATCGTTTGGGGCCGTGAGCGACACCCCGGCCGAATCTCCCCACGGATGGAACCCAAATAGGTGAAAAACCTGGACGAGAGACTTGAGTAGTTAGTCAGGTCGTGGCCGACACCCTCGCTGGGCTTCCGCTTGAAGGTTGCCGAGTACATGTCGAGTAAACGGCGATAAGTGGTGGAAGCGTGTGTGAAGAGGTACACCCCTGCAGGGTTATCAATCTATTCGAATAGCCGTTGTTCGCGGTACGGACTACTTGGTTACTCTTACAGTTCATAGACAAGTTGATGGATACTACTAAAAGCCTCAAGATAAGTGTGAGTGTCGTGGATGGCCCTTCCGTAGGATAACGGAAGAGGATCCTCGGTAGTGTATTGTTGTGGTGAGTAGAGGACTCGTGTTCGTAGTAACATCTTGCAATCTGTTGAGAGTTGTAGTATAGGTTAGCCAAGAGTCAAAGCTGGCTTTCTGCTATGAACTCCACTACCCCCTTTGATAATGTTGCATGTATGATAGGTTCTGTGGTAAGACTTGCTGAGTACCTTTGTACTCATGTTTGCTTAATAACTGTTGCAGAGGAGAACCCTGCCCCTGCTGATGGGTTCTACATAGACGTTGACGTCGACGAGTAGCTTGACACCCAGACGGAGATCTGGAGCTTGTGAAGGGCCTTGTAGATAGTCAGGCTACACCAAGCCTGTTTTATTTTCTAAGTTGTCTGTACTCAGACATGTAGCTTCCGCTTGTGCTTGTATGACTGTATGACTTGAGTGTTGGGTCATGTGACCCCTACCTGTATGGATATGTTATGTATGGCTCTTGGAGCCTTTTAAATAAAGTACTTTGAGTCATAGAGTTCTGTTGTGATGCAATGTTGTATTTGCACATATTGAGCATATTGTGTGTATGGTTGAAATGCTTAGTATGTGTGGGATCCGACACCTAGTTGTTTTCCTTTGGTAGCCTACCTTACAGGGAAATGCCTCCTAGTGATTCCAATGAGCCTTGGTAGCTTGCTACTGCTCGGAACACGTAGGCTGGCCGACATGTGTCCTTCTTCGTTCCTGTGTCTGTCCCTTAGGGGAAATGTCACGCGTTGTTCCTTTAAGTCCATGTAGCTTGCTACGACTTGCGTTCATACGTTGATGACCGACACGTTCGTTGCTGGGTCATGGATGCCTATCTCTGTAATCTAGTGCCACTTTTGGTTTATAACTAGCCATGTCGGCCCGGGTTCTCTGTCATATGGATGCTAGCGACACTGTTATATACGTGTGCCAAAATGCGCAAACGGTCCCGGGCCAGGTAAGGTGGCACCCGTGGGGTTACCGCGCGTGAGGCCGCAAAGTGATATGACGTGTTACAGCTAGATCGGTGTGACTTAGGATCGGGGTCTTAACATCTTGAGAACTTAATTGCCCAAATTTCGGATAAACAGTCCACCTTAATCAATAAGATGACTGCTAAACCGGAAGAGCATGAAAATAAAGATGAAGATCTGAAAGTTATTGATGTGTCTCCTATTAGATCCTTGTTTTCTAGTATAAATCTTGATGAAGATAGGATTGGAGATGATTTTGCTTTAAGGCGTCCCAATGATTCAGAGTTTTTTGATCTTGCTGATAAAATTGTTAAAAGTGGGAGTGAAGAGATTAAAACTTTGCATAGTGATGAACCCACTACTTTGGATTTCAAGGGATTCAATTATGATAATTGATCTTTCATTGATTGTATTTCCTTGTTGCAATCCGTACTAAATTCTCCGCATGCTTATAGTCAAAATAGAGCTTTCACCATACACATAGTTGATGCTTTGATGCAATCTTATGAAGAAAAACTTGAATTAGAAGTTTCTATTCCTAGAAAGCTTTGTGATGAGTGGGAACCTACTATAAAAATAAAAATAAAAGATCATGAATGCTATGCTTTGTGTGATTTGGGTGCAAGTGTCTACACTATCCCAAAAACTTTGTGTGATTTGCTAGGTTTCCATGAGCTTGATGATTGTTCTTTAAATTTGCATCTTGCGGATTCCACTATTAAGAAACCTATGAGAAGAATTAATGATGTTATTATTGTTTCCAATAGGAATTATGTGCCCGTAGATTTCATTCTTCTTGATATAGATTGCAATCCTTCATGTCCTATTATTCTTGGTAGACCTTTACTTAGAACGATTGGTGCAATTATTGATATGAAGGAAGGAAATATTAGATTCCAATTTCCGTTAAAGAAAGGCGTGGAACACATTCCTAGAAATAAAATCAAATTACCGTATGAATCTATTATTAGAGCCACTTATGGATTGCCTTCCGAAGATGGCAATACGTAGACCTATCTTGTATCGTGCCTAGCTAGGGGCGTAAAACGATAGCGCTTGTTGGGAGGCAACCCAATTTTTTTGTTGCTGTTAGGGAATAAATATTGCATCTAGATTCTGTTTAGATGTGGTTTCATGTTTTGTTTAGTGTTTGTGCCAAGTAGAACCTTTGGGAAGACTTGTGTGAAGTTTATGTGATCTTGCTGTGAAAAACAGAATCGTTAGCGCTTGCTAGAATGATCGTCAGATTTTACTGGAGCGTGCTATTTAGTTGATTCTTTTTGCAGATAATTAATAGACAAATTCCTCACGTTTACCAATTTAGTTTGAATGTTTTGGAGTTACATAAGTATGCGAAACCTGCAGATTACTACAGACTGTTCTGTTTTTGACAGATTCTGTTTTTCGTGTGTTGTTTGCTTATTTCAGTGCATCTATGAGTAGTATTGGCAAGTATTCCCTCTGTAAACTAATATAAGAGCGTTTAGGTTACTAAAATAGTGATATAAACACTCTTATATTAGTTTACGGAGGGAGTATGAACCATAGAGAAGTTGGAATACAGTAGGTTTAACACCAATATAAACAAAGAATAAATTCATTGCAGTACCTTTGAGTAGTGGTTTGTTTTCTTATACTAATAGAGCTCACGAGATTTTTTTGTCTAAGTTTTGTGTTGTGAAGTTTTCAAGTTTTGAGTATTGCTTTGATGGACTATGGAACAAAGAGTAGCAAAGGCCTAAGTTTGGGGATGCCCATGGCACCCCAAGTAAAATTCAAGGACAATCAAAAGCCTAAGCTTGGGGATGCCCAGGGAAGGCATCCCCTCTTTCGTCTTCATCCATCGGTAACTATACTTGGAGCTATATTTTTATTCACCACATGATATGTGTTTTGCTTGGAGCATCTTGTATAATTTGAGTCTTTGCTTGTTAGTTTTTCACAATCATCCTTGCTGGACACACCTATTTGAGAGAGTTAAATATAGCCTAGGAATTGTTAGAACACTCTATGTGCTTCACTTATATCTTTTGAGTTGAATAGTTTTGGCTCTAGTGCTTCATTTATATCTTTTAGAACACGGTGGTAGTAATATTTTGTAGAAATTTTTGAACTCTCATGCGTCACTTATATATATTTGAGAGTCTATTAAAACAACATGCTAATGTGTTTAGGCTAATAAAACTAGTCTTCACATGATAGACATCCAATGTCAATGTAGTAAACAAAATTCACACTAAGTGCATTGAATATGATGAGATGTTGGATGCTTGATAATTGTTTTGAGATATGAGGATAGTGATATTAGAGTCATGCTAGTGGAGTCATTATGAAATTGAGAAATACTTGTGTTAAGGTTAGTGATTCCCGTATCATGCACGTATGGTGAACCACTATGTGATGAAGTTAGAGCATGAGGTATTTATAGAGCGCCAACCTATGTGTGGAGGTCGAGGGCGCGTGATGGTTCTTGCACAGCCAGTCATCAGCAACTATTGGTTCAATGCTGCTAGAAAACACCGGTGGTTGCAACCTTAGAAAACGTGTCAAGTTGCCCACGGGTGGTGGTGGTGGAGGGTTGTTGTCGTTGTTCTGGACAAGAAGTTGCATCAAGGTGTTCTACTGCTGGATCAACTGAGTGAGCTCAGGGGGAAACTGAAATCCGGGCTCACGTCTTGGAGGCATCTGATGGGTGTAGAGGGAAGAGATTATAATAGAATTGAGGTCTAAGGGAGAATTCACTACCCATATGCACATGAGACAAACACAATCATATCACACCAATCAATTTCAAGCAAGGGCTTACAAAGATCTAACTAACATAACAAAAGTTCTCTAACTTCTACTTTATGGGGGAAAAATCTACTAGTCATAGGGTGGCAATCTAGAAATTTTGATCGACGGAAGATTCCATGATGTCTTCTCCAGCTCCATCTTCGTAGTCTTCATCATCACTATCATCGGGGTCTGATTCCGTGTCGTCGCTGATACGTCCAAAACGTATCTATAATTTCTGCTTGCTCCATGCCTCTTTTGTGTGATATTGCTATGATATTTATGCACTTCCATACACTTTTGATCATATTTGGACTAACCTATTAACTCAGTGCACCACAGTGCCAGTTCCTGTTTTCTGCTGTTTTTCTATTTCAGGTTTCCCCCATATTAAAAGTGCTCCAAAAATTCCGGGAAAAATACAGGAAAAATCAGCGTACAGGAAGCTTCGAGAAAAACCAAAGCGGGGCCAGAGGGGAGCCAGGGGGGTCCAGGCGGCCACCCGGCGCGGCCCCACCCCTGGCCGCGCCAGGGGGCGCCTGGGGCCCCGGCTCCGCCTCTGGTGACCCCCCTTCGCATATATATTCCTCTCGTCGCGGAAACCCTGATTCCGGAACCCTTTTCTCCAGAAGCAATTCCGATCTCCGCCGCCATCGCCACCAAGTTTCAGGGGACCAGAATTCCTGTGCCGGAATCCTGCCGGGACAGGGAAGTGCCCCCGGATTCATCTCCATCGACGTTTCTTCCTCCCTCCATGATGCGTGAGTAGTTCCTCCTCGGGGCTGAGGTTTCTACCAGTAGCTATGTGGTCAATTCTCTCTCCCATGATGTGATCTTCGTTGTGATCATAGGCTATGTTAATCTTGGGTGATCCCATGATATTTCCCCTTCCTCTATGTATTGGATTGATGTACTCACTTGTCTTTATCTAGTATAATCTCCGAGACCAAGGTGACAACGGTCTATTGGACATGGATTAGAAGAATATTTTCATGAGTAATTTCCTCTTTTGTGTGTTGATTGAAGATTGAGAGTCTCTTGGTGCTTGTCTTTGACTATCCTTGAGATATGTTGTGGTGATTGTGGTACTCTCTTTGGATGGCCGCGGTGACATTGAGAAATCCATAGATTGGGAACTATGAACTTTGAGGTGTGCTTTTGTAGCCCTACATAATTCTCGTCCTCTCTTGACCACAATGGAATGACCTCCGAGTGCGTCTCCATTATGGGAAATATCATGTGATTTGATTATGTTAATGTTGTTGGGAGTTGCCACTAGTGAAAGTATGAAGCCTAGGCCTTGTTTCCACCATTGCAATACCATTTGTGCTCACGTTTACCACTTGTTTGCTTGCTGCACTTTTTATTACAGATTTATATTATTTTGCTTTGCCACTCCTATCATCCATATTTTACCATCTCTTCGCCTAACTAGTGCACCTATACATCTGACAAGTGTATTAGGTGTGTTGGGGACACAAGAGACTTCTTGTATCTTGATTGCAGGGTTGCTTGAAAGGGGTGCGTTCAACCTCCATTTCCCTGAGTTCGATAAACCTTGGGTTACTCACTTAAGGGAAATTTGCTGCTGTCCTACAAACCTCTGCTCTTGGAGGCCCAACACTGTCTACAGGAATAGAAGCGTGGTAGACATCAAGCTATTTCTGGCGCCGTTGGCGGGGAAGTAAGTGTTTGAAGGTATATCTTTAGATCTTGCAATTAAATCTTTTCGTTTCTTGTTTTTAGTTTCACTAGTTATGTTTATGGAAAACCGCACTCTTAGTTCGCTGCTTGGGGAAGGCCGCTTTACCACACTCGTAGTAGAGAAGTTTCCTCCACCTACTGAATGTATCCCGTTCCGAATACCACTTGGGATAATTGAAATAATTAGGAATAATTGTTATGATGGGACAGTCAAACCTAGTATTAATTTGTTGAAACTTACAGAACTTTGTGAGTTGTTTAAGATTTCAGGTTTGACAAGAGATGGAGTCATGACGAAATTATTTGCCTTGTCACTGAAAGGAAAATCATTGGAATGGTATAGGCTATTAGATGACTCTCACCTGCTGGATTGGGAAGAGATCCAGTCTCTCTTTTACTCCAAGTTTTATCCTCTTCATGAAGTCCATGAGAATAGGAATTATGTTTATAATTTCTATCCTCATGACGGAGAGAGCATAGCTCAAGCTTGGGGGAGACTGAAAACGTTAATGCTAAAATGTCCTAACCATGGGCTCCCCAAAGATATGATTATTACTAATTTCTATGCGAGGCTCTCTCGACAGGATAAAGATTTGCTCGATGCTTCCTCTATGGGTTCTTTCACAAACGAAAAGATTGATGCTAAATGGGAACTCCTTGAAAGAATTCAACGCAACACTGAAGATTGGGAGATCGACAAAGGTAAAGAGTCAGGTATAATTTATGAGTATGATTGCATTAAGCCCTTTGTTGAAACTACAAGTTTTAATAAGTTTAGTGCTAAGTTTGGGCTTGATTCTCAACTCCTTGTTGATTTCCTCAAATCTTTTGCTTCACATCTTAATATGCCTAAGGAGGATTGGATCAAGCATCATGAACCTTTTAAAGAGATTTGCAAAGAAAATGAAATTGTTCATGATGATTGCAACATGCATGATCCAATTCCTAAAAATGAAGTTTTATATAAGCATGTTAATTTTTGTGGAGTGGATAGACCTTGTGAAAGGCCTATGATTGAAGAAGAGAAGTATTGTAAGCAACATAAGCATGAAATAACAATCACTTGGGTCAAAGATTTAAATGAAATTGCTAGAGAATTGTGTGACCTTTATCCTTTTACTTGTGAACTTTGCTGTATAGAGGGTCACTTTAATTTTCAATGCATGCACTTTCAAAACATAACTGTTAACCAGTTGTGTGATAACATGATCACCCCTGATCTTTATGATGAGCTTATGTTATTTTTGATGTGTGAAGAGTTATCAGAAAAGACTTCTTGGCTAGATGTTAATGCCATAGGAATAAAAAACACTTTGCAAAATTGCCATCTCTATTGTGTTGTTAATTGCCATAAAAATGATTACATAAGTAAGATTAGAAAGGAGGGAACTTTACCAAAGTATAAAAATGTCTCCTATATTTCTGCTAATAAAAAGGAGAGTTTCTCCCAAGTTTCCCCTATTGTTTCTAATGATAAACCAGGATATGTGGAGAAGCTTCATCTCCAACCACTCCCTCCTAAGGTGAAGAAGAAGAAAAAGAAGAGGAGGAGGAAGAGGAGCAAGAAGGAAGAAGAATGGGTATCAACCTGGCCTGAGCATATTCCTCCCATCAACTTTTATCCTAACGGTTGTAAGTTTAAAGAAGAAGGTGAAGTTTATTGCCTTAATTATCATCTTGATGATACGTCCGTAGGTACTATTGAAGATGATTTTGATTATGATATGCATGTTACTTATTGTGATTGGGAAAATGATGATAATGCTACTTATGATCTTCAAAATCTTTTTGGTACCAACTCTGAAAGTGATGATATAGAAAGCTCTAAGCTTGGAGATGATAGGATTGCAAATCCTTTACCCACTAGTGATGTGATAATTGATAATTCTTTTGCTAGTAAGAATAAAGACAACATGTTTACAAATATAGTTGCTAGCAATGATAATGCTCTTCTCTACTATGATGATGTTATAACTCCAATCTATAGTGATTATAAAGGTACCTATGACATAAGGAGAAATTATCCTTATGAAACTTGTCATAATCATGGAGGGAATTACTCCCTTGTTGAACACCATCTTCCTAATACACAATTAATCTATAGTGTTCAAGTTGTTTATGATAGTCCTACTCCCACTATTACCAATGAGAAAGATTATGCTTATGTGGAGAGTAAGAGTACCTTTTTGCATGTGGATCATGGTAACAATGCTTTATGTGATGCTTATATTGTTGAGTTTATTCGTGATCCCACTGAAAATTATTATGAGAAGGGAACATATGCTTATAGATATTTCAATAATATCAAGTTCCCTCTCTTTATGTTGAAGGTTTTGAAGCTGCACTTGTTTTGTCTTCCTATGCTTATTGCTTTGTGCTTCAATGAATTATTCTATTGCAATATTCCTATGCATAGGAAGCATGTTAGGCTTAAATGTGTTTGGTATTTGCTTCTTGATGCTCTCTTTTGTTATTCAACTCTTATTCCTACGAGAGCATCATTAAAGTCTTAAGCCTATCTTTATGGCTATAAAGAAAGAGCTCTAGGGAGACAACCCTTGTTATCTTTGCTTTCAGTTTGTTCTTTCAGTTTTTAGTGGTCTTGATGCTTGTTACTACAGTAGCATCATCATTGTATCTTTTCTTTTCAGCTTTGTGCCAAGTTCAACCTCCGATTGCAAGAAAGTTCAAAAGTTGTGACGTGCTGTCCAGAAAACAGATTCTGTCCTTGGACAGAAAAATTCGAATAAAATCACTAGATCATCTTTTTGATCTGAATTTTTTGACAGCGTGCTCTATACAATTGGCTTTCGAGCGTCTGTTCTGAGTTTTTTGATTTGAGTTGCAGAAGTGCCCCGAACAAATTATTTACTACCTGCTGGTCTGTTTTTCATAGATTCTGTCATGTTTTGCCTTTTCTTCGTTTTGCAAACCTTGAGCTTGCTTTTTCTTTGCAAAAACCTTTTGGCATTCTTGAGAAACAGTAGCTCTTCAAGATTATCTTTATTTCCAGTAGGGAAAAATTATTTTATTGTGGGTACTAACCTCGCTAATCAGATTATGATGAGTTATGTATGAAGGGAGTTTTCAAGTGTGCGAGGGAAGATGATAAAAGAAGATTCAGGAGGGTCAAACGCTCAAGCTTGGGGATGCCCCTGTGCACCCCCAAGAAATATTCAAGAAGACTCAAGCGTCTAAGCTTGGGGATGCCCCCATGCATCCCCTTCTCCATAAACAATTATCAGTTCGTCTTTTGTTCCACTATTCTTATCACTTCATGTGTTATGTGCTATGCTTGGAGCGTCTTGCTCTTAGTTTCCTTTTTAGTTTTCTTTAGCTTTGCTTGCTATTCATCACAAGTTAGAACCCAGCATTCTTTGTGTGGGAGAGAAACACGCTCCACTTCAACCTAGAACACAACATAGGATTTTCATGCTTATCTTTGTTGTGTGTGTTCTTTGTCTTTCCATAGCTGCTGTCATGTTAGCTCTTAGTTTTCATGCTTTTCTTTTTAAAGAGGTTTTGTTTAGTTGGTTGCTGAACTCTCTTGAGTTTTCATGTTTATCTTGTTAAGAGAGTTTGCCTGTTGCACTGAGTTGTGTGTCTTAACTTAAAGTAGGTAATTGAGGTAGCTATTTAATTTTAGTAGTAACTTGAAATAGTTTTGAGGTATTGCCATGAGTAATGTCTGAACTTTTGGTGTCAAGAGCTTTAGCCTATTAGTGATAGATGTCGTATTTTGGGCAATCCGTGTTTATTTTCGAAAACCTACAAAATAGTTGAGAACTATAGCTACTAGATGGATCACTAATCTTTGGAGGGATCGAATATTAGAGTATACTCACGTACCATGAGTCGAGGATGCGCAAGGATAACCAAACCCCCATACACTCCTCCTCGGGGTACTTGTCTCTTTGTGAACCTCCTAATTAGATTGAGAGTTACCGATAATAAGTGCATGAGTTCTTCGGACTAATGTGAGTATTCGAAAGTTGACACTTCCACCTAGCCATATTTTTCTAGCCTCTTCGGTACCGTGCATTGCCCTTTCTCACTTCGAGAGTTGGCGCATACTTCGTCGGTGCATCCAAATCCTTGGCACGATACGCTCTGTCATCATAAGCCTCATTATATCCTTCCTCAAAACAGCCACCATACCTACCTTCAAGGCATTTCCATAGCCTTTCCGAGATACATTGCCATGCAACATCCATCTTCTCATGACTTGATCTTCATGTCATACATGCTTTTTGCTTGATCGATGAGCCGCATGCTAGTTGGGCCTTGCCCTAATCATTGCTACATGACGCGCTAGTATCATTGCATATCCTGCTACACTGGCAGAGGCATACATTTGCATACATCATGATAGTTTCATTTTCTTTATGTTGAGTACTTTTGTAAAGTGTGAAAGATCTTCTATACTTCTTGTAATATATAGAGTGTTGCCCCTAAAGTGAGGAAAAGATCCCAAAGAGGACAAAATCAAAAGATCCCAAAGAGGACAAATGAGAGTTAAATAGAAAGAGCCATTGAGGCCACAAAAAAATAATAAAAAAATAGAAAAAACAGGAAAAGAAATAAAAAGAGAGAAGGGGGCACACTACTATTCCTTTTGAGAGATCCACACTCGTACTGCATCTTATACCTTGTACTCCATAGAGATTATCATTCATGCATATAGCTATGTGGGGACCTTCACACTATAGAACTTGGCTTGTATATTCCAATGATGAGCCTCCTCAAAAGAGCTCTAGGTCTTCTTGAGAAAGCAAGTTGGATGCACCCCCACTAGTTCCATTGGAGAGCTTACCTTAGCTCATATGTGCATCCGTTGCATGGCAATCCCTACTCCTCACATCATATCTATCATTTGGCTTTCTCTCGCATATGATTGTCCTCATTGATGTGAGCCTTTCACACCTTTTTTGTCTCCCCCCTTCATCATTTTTCTCTCTTTGCCATCCTAAGTGTCGACTTTCTTGCTTACGCTCATCCATTGCATGAGTGCTCAAAATATCGAAAGGGAGTGGATCATTTTGACTTGTACCTGACTGGTGGTCTGGGGATGAGTCAAGATAAGATTCCAAAGAAGACCAAGTGTGAAACTTTAGTAGATTAAGTTCTCAACAATACAAAAACTATGTTTTACTCTCTCGTATATCCCTATCCCCTTTCTTGCACGCAAACACTATTTGGAGACATTCAAGTCACGGACAGCGAGAGCTCTTGCACCTTTATGTTCTTATGTTGCTTGTTACAATGCTAATATAGACTCTTGCTTGTTATGACTTGAATTGAATTACATGCCTTGATTGCTTTACTTAAAAGTTCTTATATGGTTGATAGCATGTCACTGATACGTCCAAAATGTATCTATAATTTCTGCTTGCTCCATGCTTCTTTTGTGTGATATTGCTATGATATTTATGCACTTCCATACACTTTTGATCATATTTGGACTAACCTATTAACTCAGTGCACCCCAGTGCCAGTTTCTGTTTTCTGCTGTTTTTGTATCTCAGGTTTTCCCATTACTTAAATTGCCAGAAAAATTCCGGGAAAAATATATAAAAAATCAGCGCTCCAGAAGCTTCCACGCGCCAGAAGTGGGGCCAGAGGGGAGCCAGGGGCAGCCCAGGCGGCCAGCCCAGGCGGCCCCACCCCTGGCCGCCTAGGGAGGGCGCCTGGGCCCCCCTCTCCGCTTCTGGTGACCCCCTTTGG
Source organism: Secale cereale (assembly GCA_902687465.1). Classification (NCBI taxonomy): domain Eukaryota; kingdom Viridiplantae; phylum Streptophyta; class Magnoliopsida; order Poales; family Poaceae; genus Secale; species Secale cereale. Next base: position 494,881,242 of record LR738709.1, read on the forward strand.
CATATATTTACCTCTCGTCGCGCAAACCCTGATTCCGGAACCCTTTTCTCCAGAAGCTATTCCGATCTCTGCCGCCATCGCCACCAAGTTTCGGGGGACCAGAATTCCTGTGCCGGCATCCTACCGGGACGAGGAAGTGCCCCCGGATTCATCTCCATCGACGTTGCTTCCTCCCTCCATGATGCAGGAGTAGTTCCTCCTCGGGGCTGAGGTTTCTACCAGTAGCTATGTGGTCAATTCACTCTCCCATGATGTGATCTTCGTTGTGATCATAGGCTATGTTAATCTAGGGTGATCCCTTGATATTTCCCCTTCCTCTATGTATTGGATTGATGTACTCACTTGTCTTTATCTAGTATAATCTCCGAGACCAAGGTGACAGCGGTCTATTGGACATGGATTAGAAGAATATTTTCATGAGTAATTTCCTCTTTTGTGTGTTGATTGAAGATTGAGAGTCTCTTGGTGCTTGTCTATGACTATCCTTGAGATATGTTGTGGTGATTGTGGTACTCTCTCTGGATGGCCGCGGTGACATTGGGAAATCCATAGATTGGGAACTATGAACTTTGAGGTGTGCTTTTGTAGCCCTACATAATTCTCGTCCTCTCTTGACCACAAAGGAATGACCTCCGAGTGCGTCTCCATTATGGGAAATATCATGTGATTCGATTATGTTAATGTTGTTGGGAGTTGCCACTAGTGAAAGTATGAAGCCTAAGCCTTGTTTCCACCATTGCAATACCATTTGTGCTCACGTTTACCACATGTTTGCTTGCTGCCATTTTTATTTCAGATATACAAATACATCTTTTGCCATCCATATCACTTGCCATTTAACATCTCTTCGCCGAACTAGTGCACCTATACATCTGACAAGTGTATTAGGTGTGTTGGGGACACAAGAGACTTCTTGTATCTTGATTGCAGGGTTGCTTGAAAGGGGTACATTCAACCTCCACTTCCCTGAGTTCGATAAACCTTGGGTTACTCACTTAAGGGAAATTTGCTGCTGTCCTACAAACCTCTGCTCTTGGAGGCCCAACACTGTCTACAGGAATAGAAGCGTGTAGTAGACATCAAGCTATTTCTGGCGCCGTTGCCGGGGAAGTGAGGTAAGTGAAGGTACCTTCTCTAGATCTTGCAATTAAATCTTTTTGTTTCTTGTTTTTATTTCACTAGTTTTGCTTAATGGAAAACAACAAAAATATGAGAGAGCTTTATAAGCTCTACCTTGAACTTGGACATGATGTGTTTGAAGAGAAAATTAAAAAACCTTTAGAACTTTATTATTTGCATAACAATCATGATGGTGGTGATGTTATTAGTATGCTTTCCTTGAATATCAATATTGCTAATGACATGGAAAGCTCTAAGCTTGGGGATGACACGTTTGATGAACATGATATTTTTAGTCCCCCAACTTTTGAAGAGAAAATTTACTTTGATGATACTTTGCTTCCTATATATGATGATTACAATGATAAATGTGAGCTTTTTAGTCCACGTACTATTGAGGATAAAATTTATTATGATTATGATATGCCTCCTAAATATGATGATTACCATGATGGTTATGATTGCTTTACTCTCACTATTCCTAATAAGAAAGATTTTGCTTATATGAAGAGTAATGATACTTTTATGCTTTTGGATCATGGAAATAATGCCTTATGTGATAGTTATATTGTTGAGTTTATTCGTGATCCCACTGAAAATTATTATGAGAAGGGAACATATGCTTATAGATATTTCAATAATATCAAGTTACCTCTCTTTATGTTGAAGGTTTTGAAGCTGCATTTGTTTTGTCTTCCTATGCTTATTGCTTTGTGCTTCAATGAATTATTCTATTGCAATATTCCTATGCATAGGAAGCATGTTAGGCTTAAATGTGTTTTGTATTTGCTTCTTGATGCTCTCTTTTGTTCTTCAACTCTTATTCCTACGAGAGCATCATTAAAGTCTTAAGCCTATCTTTATGGCTATAAAGAAAGAGCTCTAGGGAGACAACCCTTGTTATCTTTGCTTTCAGTTTGTTCTTTCAGTTTTAGTGGTCTTGATGTTTGTTACTACTGTAGCAACATCATTGTATCTTTATTTTTCAGCTTTGTGCCAAGTTTAGCCTCCGATTGCAAGAAAGTTCAAAAGTTGTGATGTGCTGTTTAGAAAACAGATTCTGTCCTTGGACAGAAAAATTCATATAAAATCACCAGATCATCTTTTTGATCTGAATTGTTTTGACAACGTGCTCTATACAATTGGCTTTCGAGCTTCTGTTCTGAGTTTTTTGATTTGAGTTGCAGAAGTGCCCCGAAAAAATTATTTACTACCTGCTGGTCTGTTTTTCACAGATTCTGTCCTGTTTTGCCTTTTCTTCATTTTGCAAACCTTGAGCTTGCTTTTTCTTTGCAAAAACCTTTTGGCAATCTTGAGAAACAGTAGCTCTTCAAGATTATCTTTATTTCCAGCAAGGAAAAATTATTTTATTATGGGTACTAACCTCGCTAATCAGATTATGATGAGTTATGTATGAAGGGAGTTTTCAAGTGCGCGAGGGAAGATGATAGAAAGATTCAGGAGGGTCAAACGCTCAAGCTTGGGGATGCCCCCGTGCACCCCCAAGAAATATTCAAGAAGACTCAAGCGTCTAAGCTTGGGGATGCCCCCGTGCATCCCCTTCTCCATCAACAATTATCAGTTCGTGTTTCGTTCCACTATATTTTAATCACTTCATGCGTTATGTGCTATGCTTGGAGCGTCTTGCTTTTAGTTTCCTTTTTAGTTTTCTTTAGCTTTGCTTGCTGTTCATAACGAGTTAGAACCCAGCTTTCTCTGTGTGGGAGAGAAACACGCTCCACTTCAACCTAGAACACAACATAGGATTTTCATGCTTATCTTTGTTGTGTGTGTTCTTTGTCTTTCCATAGCTACTGTCATGTTTAGCTCTTAGTTTTCGTGCCTTTCTTTTTAAAGAGCTTTTGTTTAGTTGGTTGTTGAACTCTCTTGAGTTTTCATGTTTATCTTGTTAAGAGAGTTTGCCTGTTGCACTGAGTTGTGTGTCTTAACTTAAAGTAGGTAAATGAGGTTGCTATTTCATTTTAGTAGTAACTTGCAATAGTTTTGAGGTATTGCCATGAGTAATGTCTGAACTTTTGGTGTCAAGAGCTTTAGCCTATTAGTGATAGATGTCATATTTTGGGCAATCCGTGTTTATTTTCGAAAACCTACAAAATAGTTGAGAACTTTAGCTACTAAATGGATCACTAATCTTTGGAGGGATCGAATATTAGAGTACACTCACGTACCATGGGCCGAGGATGCGCAAGGGTAACCAAACCCCCATACACACCTCCTCGGGGTACTTGTCTCTTTGTGAACCTCCTAATTAGATTGAGAGTTACCGATAATAAGTGCATGAGTTCTTCGGACTAATGTGAGTATTCGAAAGTTGACACTTCCACCTAACCATATTTTTCTAGCCTCTTCGGTACCGTGCATTGCCCTTTCTCACCTCGAGAGTTGGCGCATACTCCGCCGGTGCATCCAAATCCTTGGCACGATACGCTCTGTCATCATAAGCCTCATTATATCCTTCCTCAAAACAGCCACCATACCTACCTATCAAGGCATTTCCATAGCCTTTCCGAGATACATTGCCATGCAACAGCCATCTTCTCATGACATGATCTTCATGTCATACATGCTTTTTGCTTGATCGATGAGCCGCAAGCTAGTTGGGCCTTGCCCTAATCATTGCTACATGACGCGCTAGTATCATTGCATATCCTGCTACACTGGCAGAGGCATACATTTGCATACATCATGATAGTTTCATTTTGTTTATGTTGAGTACTTTTGTAAAGTGTGAAAGATCTTCTATACTTCTTGTAATACATAGAGTGTTGCCCCTAAAGTGAGGGAAAGATCCCAAAGAGGACAAAATCAAAAGATCCCAAAGAGGACAAATGAGAGATAAATAGAAAGAGCCATTGAGGCCACAAAAAATAAAAAAAAAGAAAAAAGAGACAAAGAAATAAAAAGAGAGAAGGGGGCACACTACTATTTCTTTTGAGAGATCCACACTCGTACTCCATCTTATACCTTGTGCTCCATAGAGATTATCATTCATGCATATAGCTATGTGGGGACCTTCACACTATAGAACTTGGCTTGTATATTCCAATGATGAGCCTCCTCAAAAGAGCTCTAGGTCTTCTTGAGCAAGCAAGTTGGATGCACCCCCACTAGTTCCATTGGAGAGCTTACCTTAGCTCATATGTGCATCCGTTGCATGGCAATCCCTACTCCTCACATCATATCTATCATTTGGCTTTCTCTCATCGATGATTGTCCTCATTGATGTGAGCCCTTCACACCTTTTTTGTCTTCCCCCTCTATAATTTTTCTCTCTTTGCCATCCTAAGTGTCGACTTTCTTGCTTACGCTCATCTATTGCATGAGTGCTCAAAACATCAAAAGGGAGTGGATCATTTTGACTTGTACCTGGCTGACGGTCTGGGGATGAGTCAAGATAAGATTCCAAAGAAGACCAAGTGTGAAACTTTAGTATATTAAGTTCTCAACAATACAAAAACTATGTTTTACTCTCTCATATATCCCTATCCCCTTTCTTGCACGCAAACACCATTTGGAGACATTCGAGTCACGGACAGCGAGAGCTCTTGCACCTTTATGTTCTTATGTTGCTTGTTACAATGCTAATATAGACTCTTGCTTGTTATGACTTGAATTGAACTACATGCCTTGATTGCTTTACTTAAAAGTTCTTATATGATTGATAGCATGTCACCACAGAAATTATGCTTGTTATCATTTACCTACTCGAGGACGAGCAGGAATTAAGCTTGGGGATGTTGATACGTCCAAAACGTATCTATAATTTCTGCTTGCTCCATGCTTCTTTTGTGTGATATTGCTATGATATTTATGCACTTCCATACACTTTTGATCATATTTGGACTAACCTATTAACTCAGTGCACCCCAGTGCTAGTTTCTGTTTTCTGCTGTTTTTGTATTTCAGGTTTTCCCATTACTTAAATTGCCAGAAAAATTCCGGGAAAAATATATAAAAAATCAGCGCTCCAGAAGCTTCCACGCACCAGAAGTGGGGCTAGAGGGGAGCCAGGGGCAGCCCAGGCGGCCAGCCCAGGCGGCCCCACCCCTGGCCGCATAGGGAGGGCGCCTGGGCCCCCCTCTCCGCTTCTGGTGACCCCCTTTGGCATATATTTACCTCCCGTCGCGGAAACCCTGATTCCGGAACCCTTTTCTCCAGAAGCTATTCCGATCTCCGCCGCCATCGCCACCAAGTTTCAGGGGACCAGAATTCCTGTGCCGGCATCCTGCGGGGATGGGGAAGTGCCCTCGGATTCATCTCCATCGACGTTGCTTCCTCCCTCCATGATGCGGGAGTAATTCCTCCTCGGGGCTGAGGTTTCTACCAGTATCTATGTGGTCAATTCTCTCTCCCATGATGTGATCTTCGTTGTGATCATAGGCTATGTTAATCTAGGGTGATCCCATGATATTTCCCCTTCCTCTATGTATTGGATTGATGCACTCACTTGTCTTTATCTAGTATAATCTCCGAGACCAAGGTGACAACGGTCTATTGGACATGGATTAGAAGAATATTTTCATGAGTAATTTCCTCTTTTGTGTGTTGATTGAAGATTGAGAGTCTCTTGGTGCTTGTCTTTGACTATCCTTGAGATATGTTGTGGTGATTGTGGTACTCTCTTTGGATGGCCGCGGTGACATTGGGAAATCCATAGATTGGGAACTACGAACTTTGAGGTGTGCTTTTGTAGCCCTACATAATTCTCGTCCTCTCTTGACCACAAAGGAATGACCTCCGAGTGCGTCTCCATTATGGGAAATATCATGTGATTCGATTATGTTAATGTTGTTGGGAGTTGCCACTAGTGAAAGTATGAAGCCTAGGCCATGTTTCCACCATTGCAATACCATTTGTGCTCACCTTTACCACATGTTTGCTTGCTGCCATTTTTATTTCAGATTTACAAATACATCTTTGGCCATCCATATCACTTGCCATTTAACATCTCTTCGCCGAACTAGTGCACCTATACATCTGACAAGTGTATTAGGTGTGTTGGGGACACAAGAGACTTCTTGTATCTTGATTGCAGGGTTGCTTGAAAGGGGTACGTTCAACCTCCACTTCCCTGAGTTCGATAAACCTTGGGTTACTCACTTAAGGGAAAAATTTGCTGCTGTCCTACAAACCTCTGCTCTTGGAGGCCCAACACTGTCTACAGGAATAGAAGCGTGTAGTAGACATCAGTCACCACAGAAATTATGCTTGTTATCATTTACCTACTCGAGGACGAGCAGGAATTAAGCTTGGGGATGTTGATACGTCCAAAACGTATCTATAATTTCTGCTTGCTCCATGCCTCTTTTGTGTGATATTGCTATGATATTTATGCACTTCCATACACTTTTGATCATATTTGGACTAACCTATTAACTCAGTGCACCACAGTGCCAGTTCCTGTTTTCTGTTGTTTTTCTATTTCAGGTTTCCCCCATATTAAAAGTGCTCCAAAAATTCCGGGAAAAATACAGGAAACATCAGCGTACAGGAAGCTTCGAGAAAAACAAAAGCGGGGCCAGAGGGGAGCCAGGGGGGTCCAGGCGGCCCCACCCCTGGCCGCGCCAGGGGGGCGCCTGGGGCCCCGGCTCCACCTCTGGTGACCCCCCTTCGCATATATATTCCTCTCGTCGCGGAAACCCTGATTCCGAAACCCTTTTCTCCAGAAGCAATTCCGATCTCCGCCGCCATCGCCACCAAGTTTCGGGGGACCAGAATTCCTGTGCCGGCATCCTGCCGGGACGGGGAAGTGCCCCCGGATTCATCTCCATCGACGTTGGTTCCTTCCTCCATGATGCGGGAGTAGTTCCTCCTCGGGGCTGAGGTTTCTACCAGTAGCTATGTGGTCAATTCTCTCTCCCATGATGTGATCTTCGTTGTGATCATAGGCTATGTTAATCTAGGGTGATCCCATGATATTTCCCCTTCCTCTATGTATTGGATTGATGTACTCACTTGTCTTTATCTAGTATAATCTCCGAGACCAAGGTGACATCGGTCTATTGGACATGGATTAGAAGAATATTTTCATGAGTAATTTCCTCTTTTGTGTGTTGATTGAAGATTGAGAGTCTCTTGGTGCTTGTCTTTGACTATCCTTGAGATATGTTGTGGTGATTGTGGTACTCTCTTTGGTTGGCCGCGGTGACATTGGGAAATCCATAGATTGGGAACTACGAACTTTGAGGTGTGCTTTTGTAGCCCTACATAATTCTCGTCCTCTCTTGACCACAAAGGAATGACCTCCGAGTGCGTCTCCATTATGGGAAATATCATGTGATTCAATTATGTTAATGTTGTTGGGAGTTGCCACTAGTGAAAGTATGAAGCCTTGGCCTTGTTTCCACCATTGCAATACCATTTATGCTCACGTTTACCACTTGTTTGCTTGCTGCACTTTTTATTACAGATTTATATTATTTTGCTTTGCCACTCCTATCATCCATATTTTACCATCTCTTCGCCGAACTAGTGCACCTATACATCTGACAAGTGTATTAGTTGTGTTGGGGACACAAGAGACTTCTTGTATCTTGATTGCAGGGTTGCTTGAAAGGGGTACGTTCAACCTCCACTTCCCTGAGTTCGATAAACCTTGGGTTACTCACTTAAGGGAAATTTGCTGTTGTCCTACAAACCTCTACTCTTGGAGGCCCAACACTGTCTACAGGAATAGAAGCGTGTAGTAGACATCAGTCACTGATGATGTAGTCCTCAGCACGAATCTCCTTGGGTTCTTCTTCTTCTTCTTCTCCTCCTGGTGCTGGATCTCCCATGAATACTCCTATCTTCCTCGTCAAATCATCATTTTTCTCCACAAGTATCATCATCTCCTCCTCGTATCTGTCATGTGTTGACTTGAGTTCCTCTTCTAGATCCAAGTTCCTGGTTCGTTCCTTCTTCAAGTCTATCATCCATGCGCACATCTGGTGCTCTTGTCGACGAATGTGCTGGTTTAACTCCTGGATGAAAGCTACAATGGACCTGTCCTTTCGGGTACTGATCATGTCCCATCGATCATCTCGGCATCCACATATCTGGTAGATAGTGTCCTTTAGCTCCTACTTGTAGACTTCTCCAATACGTCCCATGGTAATGTGGGCTGCCATAATCTTGCCTAGGCTCCAGGTTGGTGCATCAAAAGAAAACTCTATTGGTTCAGTGGATGGTGCGAAGGTTCTACCGGGAATTTGAACTTGAATACTCCATCGCTCTTCTTCTGGTAAAGTGGCGGAGTAGGTTCCGGTGAAGCTTGGTATTCCGATGTTCAGGTACCTAGTGACTTCCTTCAAGTGTCGTCCAAAAGGTGTGTCTTCATTTGGTTGAGTGAACTTGTTCCTTGGGTCCACCATCCTAAAAGAGTAGAAAATGGAGAGGAGTCAGAAATGAGTAGAGAAGGGTGACCTAGGGTTTATCTTAGTGGTCGTGTCCTACAGTCAGCGTGTGCTCTGATACCATCTTATAGCGGCCACGATCCGAATTGACCGAAGTCTCTGTGTTTCAGTGTCATCCCTGGATCGGTAACGCTGACACACACAACACTTGAAGGATTTATAACATAGTGGCAATCACACACTTATTACATCGGATGTCTCAAAAGAGAACTTATTACAAAAGACTATGGCATAAGACCATCTAACAAAATAATAGCGGAAGGCTTGGAAGATAAGTGAGTCCATCAACTCCAACAACATAGCTGAGTGCATGACAAACGACCTAGCACGTCTTACTGCTCGTGTGAAAAGTCTGCAACGTAACATGTTGCAGCCCGAAACGGGTCAGCACATGGAATATGCTGGCAAGATAACACAGTAGAACAAGTAACAAAATAAGGCTAACACTATATGCATATTTGGCTGGTGGATGGCTCTAAGGTTAAAGTTTTTGCATAAAGCCAATTTTTCCCTACAACAAAGGAATACATTTTATTTTAACTATCATGGTAGTTGAAACATCATTGATAAGGTACCTCCAACTCAATCCCAATTAAAGTAATCATTAACCGAACAAATTAATTTTAAAGTTATGAGATCAACCAATAATTCAAGTACCAGATACTCAAGATTGTCCATAACCCGGGACACGACTAATCATGATCAGTTTGTACACTCTGTAGAGGTTTGTACACTTTTCCCCACAAGACTCGATCTCCTCCGTTGGATTTCTCGCACTACATGGTGTTTGAGAAACGGATGACCGAGACACAGTCTTTCAGAAGCATTTACTCTTTACCCTGGGTGGACCCGTACACCTACTTTCCCCTACATCTGCTAGTCCACCACTGAAAGAGCTCACACAACTTACTCATACTATGCCAGAGCCCATAATGGCATTGTGGCTCCACACGGAAGTTTCTAGCATGAATAGTTTTATGATCCCTTTGAGCCTGGGTGGCACTCCATAGGAAAAATCACACGGAACCCCAGGATTTCCTAGGACAACACTGGATTCTCCAGGTGCCCTGCAACCAATCCACACAGATGTGTATTCAAGTAGCCACCTTAAGTTGAACCATTAATTAACAACTCACATCTGTTATGGATTTCCCTCAAACCCAAACCACGTCTACGAGCATAGCATGGCAACCTAAGCATAGCGTAGAAGTAACTCCCAAGGGTTTGAAAATAATGCAGGTAATATGTTCTACCTCAATCTACTTCCCATACCACAAGTTAAAAGATCCTACTCATGCAATGTGTGAGGGTTTGAGCTAATGCATAAAAACTGGGTAATAAAGGGGTACAATTAAAGTGTTACTTGCCTTGCTGATGATTCGCAAAACCTAGAGACTCGTAGTAGCACGCTTCGCACTGCGGGTATTTTATCGCAAGCAAACAATAGCATACATAAGCAATCAAGCAAAGATGCACAAACAGAACTCCAAATAAGCAGATCTACCTAGAAAGTTCAACTTAAGAACTCCGATTTGCAAAAAAAAAAACAAATCAAACGGAGCAACGAAACACAAACTGCGAAAGAAACAAGATCCGCTTACTAGATTTATCTAAAATCAAATTTTATAGTAGAAAAACCTTGTTCAAGTTGGTTAAACGAAAAGAGGGCTTCAAGACCAAGATCTGGGCTTTTGAATCGTCTGATTCCGACTCTCGAGCGGAAAGACAAACTGAAAACAAGATCAGGGCAGAAATCGTGATCGAAAATAATCGCGGAAAAGCCCTGAAAAAGAAAACTGATGAACAGGCTAACGAATGAACGTTCGTTGTCTGCGGCTAACGGGTGAACAACGTTCGTTTAAACAAACGTACGGACGAACGTCCGCAAATGAACTAAACCGAAAAGACCGAACCGATCTATTTAAAAAAATAGATCTAGGTTTATTTCTTAAAAAACGAACGGTCTAAAAAGAAAAACCGGCCTTTCCCTAAACGGGTCGGGCGGCAGGTTAACGGAGCGGGTCGCGGGGCGGGTTGCAGCGTGGAGGCGACGGCGACGGCCTACACGGCGGCGACGGCGGCTCCGGCGGGGCACGACAGTGTGGGCGGCGGGGCTCGGTGGCGGTGTGCGGCGGCGTAGCGGTGGAGTGCGGCAACGCGGCGGTGGAGTGCGGTGGCAGCAGCGGCGGGGCTCGGCGGCGCGGGAGGCTGCGGCGGCGGTGTGGAGGCGACGGAGGGGGGCTCGGCTTATATAGGAGCCTGGGGGTGCTTGCTTGCGCAAGGGGGCGGCAAGGCGGACTCGGTGGCGGCTCGGACTCCGGCGGGAGTCCGGCTCGGCCACGGCGGGGAAGGCGGCGGCGCTACGGGCCGGCTGGGCCTTCGGCCCAGTTCGGTCCGAACTGATTTTTTTAAAATAACCTGACGTCAAAAAACACAAAAATAAAATACTAAACGGGCTCCAAAAATTCCAAAATAAATTTCACCGTCCTCTATTAAAATATAGGACAAAGTGAACATTTTTCCCGAACCTAAATGCAATTTTGAAAAACACGCATTTTTCCTATGCAAATAAAATCGCAAATAAATCCGAAAAAAGTCCAAAAGAGATTTTAATATTTTCCTCCAATATTTCTTTTTATTTTGGAGAAGTCATATTATCTCCGCTCATATTTTCTTTTATTAAGAAATATTTTTAGGGAGAAAATAATAATTAAAACCCACGTGATCCCCGTACCGGTATTCGAGAAAACTCAAATACGAAAATGGTAGAATTCCCAACTCTCTCCGTAGGTCCTTGAGTTGCTTAGAATTTTCGAGGATCGCCATGCACAAAATGCAAAAAGATATGCAATGCAATATGATCTATGTATAACATTCCAAATTGAAAATTTGGGATGTTATAGATGTGATCCCGTTATCAATGACATCCTATGTCCATGGTCAGGAAACCATAACCATCTATTGATCAACGAGCTAGTCAACTAGAGGCTCACTAGGGACGTGTTATGGTCTATGTATTCACACATGTATTACGATTTCCGGTTAATACAATTATAGCATGAATAATAGACAATTATCATGAACAAGGAAATATATAATAATAACCATTTTATTATTGCCTCTAGGGCATATTTCCAATAGTATCATATTGATTCACTTGATATGTGTTTTGGCACTCAACTTGCGGATTCCCGCGGAGACATTGGGGTAATCTATGCATAGGGGTTGATGCATGTTCTTGTCTTTGTTTCTACGATAGAAATATTGGGGCACTCTTTGAGGTTCTTTGTGTTGGATTGAGTATTTGATGTCTACACACGCTTCTACTCCTGTAGACTATGTTGGGCCTCCAAGCGCAGAGGTTTGTAGGACAACAGCAAATTCCCTCAAGTGGATGACCTAAGGTTTATCGAACTCAGGGAAGTAGAGGTTGAAGATGGTCTCTCTCAAGCAACCCTGCAACTAAGATACAAGAAGTCTCTTGTGTCCCCAACACACCTAATACACTTGTTAGATGTATAGGTGCACTAGTTCGGCGAAGAGATGTTAAATGGCAAGTGATATGGATGGCAAAACAAAGTAATATAAATCTGTAATAAAAAGTGCAGCAAGCAAATAAGTGGTAAACGTGAGCACAAATGGTATTGCAATGGTGGAAACAAGGCCTAGGGATCATACTTTCACTAGTGGCAACTCCCAACAACATTAACATAATCAAATCACATGATATTTCCCATAAAACATGCAATGGAGACGCACCCGGAGGTCATTCCTTCGTGGTCAAGAGAGGACGAGAATTATGTAGGGCTACAAAAGCACACCTCAAAGTTCGTAGTTCTCAATCTAAGGATTTCCAAATGTCACCGCGGCCATCCAAAGAGAGTCCCACAATCACCACAACATATCTAAAGGATAGTCAAAGACAAGCACCAAGAGACTCTCAATCTTCCATCAACACACAAAAAAGGAAATCACTCATGAAAATATTCTTCTAATCCATGTCCAATATACCGCTGTCACCTTGGTCTCGGGTATTATACTAGATAAAGACAAGTGAGTACATCAATCCAATACATAGAGGAAGGGGAAATATCATGGAATCACCCTAGATTAACATAGCATATGATCACAACTAAGATCACATCATGGGAGAGAGAATTGACCACATAGCTACTGGTAGAAACCTCAGCCCCGAGGAGGAACTACTCCCGCATCATGGAGGGAGGAAGCAACGTCGATGGAGATGAATCCGGGGGCACTTCCCCGTCCCGGCAGGGTGCCGGCACAGGAATTCTGGTCCCCCGAAACTTGATGATGATGGCGGCGGAGATCGGAATTGCGTCTGGAGAAAAGGGGTCTGGAATCAGGGTTTCTGCGACGCGGTGTAAATATATGCCAAAGGGGGTTGCCAGGGGAGCTAAGGGGGGACCAGGCGCCCCCCCGGCGCGGCCTGGAGGGGGGCTACGTGTCCAGGGCGCCTGGAGCCCTGGTGGCCCCCCTCCGGCCCTACTTTGGCCGCATGGAAGCTTCCGGAACACTGATTTTTTATATATTTTCCCGGAATTTTTCTGGCAGTTTACGTAATGGGAAAACCTGAAATACAAAAACAGCAGAAAACAGAAACTGGCACTGGGGTGCACTGAGTTAATAGGTTAGTCCAAATATGATCAAAAGTGTATGGAAGTGCATAAATATCATAGCAATATCACACAAAAGAGGCATGGAGCAAGCAGAAATTATAGATACGTTTTGGACGTACCAGTATTATGAATCTGAATTTGTTTTGGTGTTATTTTAGTACGAACTCTTGATAGATTGATCGGAAAGAATAACTTGTGTTATTTTAGTACGAACTCTTGATAGATCGATCGGAAAGAATAACTTGTGTTATTTCAGTACGAACTCTTGGATAGATCGATCAGAAAGAATAGCAACAAACAATTCCTTCTTATGTTCTCCGCTAGATAGGAACTTTGGAGTGATTCCTCACCGCACGTTGAGGGATGGTTATGTGATCCAATTATATTAGTATTGTTGAGAGATTGCACTAGCGAAAGTACGGACCCTAGGCCTCATTTTCAAGCATTGCAATATCGTTTGTGCTCCGTTTTATCACTTGCTACCTGGCTGTTTTTTATTGTTACTATTACAAAAATCAATATTTCCAATCATATTACACTTGTATCACCATCTCTTCGCCATTGTATTGGGTGTGTTGGGCACGCAAGAGACTTTTTATTATTTGGTTGCAGGGTTGTTTGAGAGAGACCATCTTCATCCTACACCACCCACGGATTGATAAACCTTAGGTCATCCACTTGAAGGAAATTTTCTACTGTCCTACAAAACTCTACGCTTCGAGGCCCAACACGAGTCTACAAGAACAAGTTGTGTAGTAGACATCAAGGTCTTTTCTGGTGCCGTTACTGGGGAGGTGAGTGCAAGATCTTGCAATCGAATCTTTTAGTTTCTTGTTGTATCACTAGTTTGGTTTATAAAAGAAAACAAAAAATGGAATTGAGGTTGCATCATGTTGTTCATCTTTATAATGTCTTTTGTAAAAATGATGGAAAGGAAAATTGTGCTCAATTGATAGTAGAAGAATGCTATAAAATTGTGCTCAATTGTGCTCAATTGTCTTTATAATGTCTTTCATGAGGAAAATTATGAATCTTGTCTTTGATAGTACCCAAAGTGAATGATTTGTTTTATCATACTAACTCATCTCACGAAGTTTTGTTAAGATTTGTGTGATTGAAGTTTTCAAATTTTGGGTGAGATGTCAATATGAGGAGAACAAGAAGTGACATGACCCTAAGCTTGGGGATGCCCAAGGCACCCCAAGGTAATATTCAAGGAAGATCCAAGCAACTAAGCTTGGGGATGCCCCGGAAGGCATCCCCTCTTTCGTCTCCAACATTATCAGTAACCTCACTTGGAGCTATGTTTTCATTCGTCGCATGATATGTGTTTTGCTTGGAGCATCAATTTATTTTGTTAAAATTTTCTTGCTCTTATTTAGAATAATGTTTTGCATCTTTTATTTCAATAAAAGTGGCATTGATAGCCTTTACTATGCTTATTTTGCAAGTCTACATGTTGCTGTTTCAAAACAGAAAGTTTATCGATGTTGCAAAAATTCCCTAGAAAAGTCAGAATGTGATAAAATGTTGAAACCTTTTGCACAATAAGCTTTGATAAATTTTCTACAATGTGGTAGATTTTCATAACTTTTGGAGTTAGGTAAATATTGATATTCTTACATTCTTACATTCTGTACTATTTTGGCAGATTGCTGTTATGTTTGCATTGTTTGCATATGTTTGCTTGTTTAATGATTCTATTTGAGGATAGGAGTATTCAATATGTAGAGGCATTTAGTATGCAATGTTGAATAATAATTTTAGCGATTTGCTACAGTAGAGAATGATAAGGTTTTTGCATTGGTTTATACTAACTTATCTCACGAGTTCTTGGTTGAGTTTTGGGTGGATGAAGCTTTTGAGATTTAGGAAAACCGTGATATGAGAAGAATTAAGGAGACACAAAAGCTCAAGATTGGGGATGCCCAAGGCACCCCAAGATAATATTTCAAGAAGTCTCAAGCATCTAAGCTTGGGGATGCCCCGGTAGGCATCCCACCTTTCTTCATCAACATTTATCGGCTTGTATCGGTTGATCCTAAGTTTTTTGCTTCTTCACATGAGATGTGCTATTCTTGAAATGTCATTTTATTTTGTTTGCTTGCTGTTTTAATAAAATACTTAGATATGAAAGTTGTTTAAAAAATAGAGTCCTCAAATAGTTTCTAGGGAGGCTAGGTAAGCGGCATTCACATCCCGTCAACGAAGCTCTTTTCTGGCACTGTTGCTCTAGTGCTTCACTTATATCTTTTTGAGCATGGTGTGCTTTAATATTTTTTAAGAAATTCTCTCTTGCTTCACTTCAATTATTTTGAGAGAAAGAAAAAAAATATGTTTATGATCTTCATTTATATCTTTTTGGAGTAGCTTGTCATTTACTATTGTGCTTCACTTATATCCTATGAGTAAATTCTTGAATAAATTGAATGTCATGAAGTTGAAATCATATCATCCCTAGTGGTAGCTTCACATTGGGTTTATAAAGTGAAATATTTTGAGGCTTGACAATCAAAATATTGTTCATACATGTAATTAATGAATAATTAGTATAAGAAAGAGAACTTTCACATGCAAATACACTATCTTGGAAATCTTTTGTGATTGTGAGCCCCCATCAAAATATTATATGCCAAAATAATTGACATTGGACAAGGAAGACAATGTAATGGTTTATGTTTGTTCATATTCACATAGAAGTTATATTGTCATAGATCCTTGAACATGTGGTGCTTGCCCCCCATCTTTGCTAGCCATTACGATCTCAAGGTAGATCAACTCTTGTAACCCCTATATTCATCAAGATCAATCAAGCAGGAAGTAGGGTATTACCTCCATTAAGAGGGCCCAAACCTGGGTAAACATTGTGTCCCAGTGTCTCTTGTTACCATCGATCCTCAGACTCACGGCTTGGGCCCCCCTACCCGAGATCTGCCGGTTTTGACACCGACAATGGTGCTTTCATTGAGAGCTCCGCTGTATAGTCGCAAGAAGCGATCTGTGGCTCATCTCATCATCAACGACGACATCACTTCCGGGAAGAGTCTGGCCTTTGGTCAGGTCCTCTAGCTCGGCGGATTCAGCATATGTGCCCGCATGGCTGTTAAGCTGACCGCATCCCCCGCGATCACCGGGCATCACTCCTACATCGGCCTCGAACACTCTGTAAAGACGAATCCGACGGATACCTCATCCTTATAAGAGTTGCTAGACCGCATCGCCACCCTGGGGCTTTCAATGGCCAATGATCGGATCGGGCTTAAACCCGACCAGGGCAAAGACAATTCCTCGCCGATCACTCATCTGGTGGCGGCCGTCGAAGAACGAGCCAAAAACACTCCTCCTCTCGAATCGGAGACCAGCTGTGTTCGGGTCTCCGAACCCTTTGAGCCAGATACCCTTCCCTCGGGCGGGACTCCACATCTTCCGAGCTCTGGGTCGGACACAGGGCCCAAGGAGCACTCAGATCTTCCTGGGCCCGGATTGACGACACTGGAGGCTTTGCGAACTCTGGTTGCTATATTGGGTCGGGATTAAAAAAATTCCACACCCACCCACCACTATCAATAATCTCCAAGTAATTCCGGCCCTCTAGACATATATGATTTGATGTATGTGTGACAACAACCTCAGGAGATGGTTCATCACTTCTGGGCTAGGTTCCTGCTTGTTAAAAACAAGATTAAAGATTGCTGCGACGACGGTGCGGTTCCGGTCTTTCATCATAATTGCACGGACGAGGGAATTTTGAACGCCCTCAACCGCCATCATGTACAGAGTTTCGCAGAGTTGATGCACTTAGTACGAAAGAACTACACGATGGAAAACACATGGAAGGCCCAAAACACCTATTTGGAATAGCCCGTCTTCGGGCAATACACCGCTAAAGCAAAACATGCATACCCTAACGGGGCATCCGATCATACGCCCGTCGGTAAGAAAAATAAACCCTTTACGGGATACATGTCCGTTTTGGATGAACTCCTAGACAAACCCTACCCAATACATGCGATTTCTGGCACGATCCCAACTCACAGCCTTCGAGCGTGTTGGGTACTTCGACAGGTAGCTAAAAGTGGTGAGGCCATCCTCGCCACCGCACCTCCAGAGAAACACCTTCCGGAAGAGGACGATTTTAATGTCCTCACAATCTTCGAGACCTTCTCTTCAAATAATCAGCGTAAGAGGGCACTTCGTGAACTCGCCGAGGTACACCAAATAACCACAGTAAGCCCATGGAACGATGCGACAATTACCTTCACCGCTGACGAGGAACCAAGGGTCCGATCAGTCCAAGCACCAGCCTCTCTTGTGCTAAACCCAAAAGTAGACGGTTTTTGTCTTACCAAAGTTCTCATGGACGGCGGCAGTAGACTCAACCTCATCTATGAGGACACGCTCGACAAAATGCAGATCGATAAAACCCACATTGAGCAAAGTCATACAACCTTTCGAGGAATTATCCCGAGCCGGGAGGCCCGATGTTCGGGAAGCATTAAATTTGACGTAGTATTCGGCGCGCCTGAAAACTACAGGTCAGAAGAGCTGCTCTTAATTCACATTGTCCTCTTTAATAGCGGATACCATGCCCTTCTAGGGCGAGACGCCTTCTCACACTTTCAAGCCATACCCCATTATTGGTACATGAAGCTTAAAATGCCAGGGCCCAATGGAATAATCACAGTCACAAGTGATCCAGACAGAGCACTCCGCGCCGAAAATAAAACCGCATCATTGGCTCTTGAGGCACTATCCAAAGCCTTCGCGGCCGAAGAATTAACCACCCTAAAATCCACGATGGACAAGGACGATGTGGTCCTTGATAAGAGGTCTAAATCCACCTCTTTCAAGCCAGCAGACGAAATTGTTAAATTTCAGGTGCATCCGACGGACCCTAATAAAACATCATTCATCGGAGCACAACTGCACCCGACGGTGGACACCGCTTTACGCGCATTCTTGCGCAAAAACTGGGATATATTCACCTGGCACCCTTCAGACATGCCTGGGATCCCGTGCATATTGGCCAAACACAGCCTCAACATCATCAAATGATTCAAACCGGTCAAGCAATCACTGCAACGATTTTCTGAACCCAAAAGACAAGCCATGGGGGAGGAGCTAGCCAAATTACTTGAAGCCAGGTTTTTCAGAGAAATTAAACACTCGGATTGGCTAGCCAACTTGGTCATGGTGCCGAAGAAGGATAAATCCTGGCGCCTCTGTGTCAATTGCAAAGACTTAAACAGGCTTGTGAAAGTGCACCTGGTGCCCCTTAGTGATTTTGGTGTATTGAAGACTTATAGGTTAAGGGACAAATGTGTTTGTGAGTGTACACAGGTACTATAAGTCTATGAGGAGTTTGATATTTAGGAAGAAAGTTGACCCCTAAAAATACATGTCTTCAGTTGAAAACTTTGGTTTTCTTGAAGACTTTGAAAATGAGGAAATTGGTGTGACCTTGAAG
This sequence comes from Secale cereale, assembly GCA_902687465.1. NCBI lineage: Eukaryota > Viridiplantae > Streptophyta > Magnoliopsida > Poales > Poaceae > Secale > Secale cereale. The sequence continues at coordinate 494,899,883 of LR738709.1, forward strand.
ACTTGATATTCATGCGAGGATTATGAAGTGTGAAGACTTTTGTTTTTGTAGTTTCATTTTCACTTTCTTGAGTCATAGGAAACACCATACTGTTAAAGGGGGTCGAGGTAAAACTAAGGAAACACATTTCCAAGTGATGCTCATCTCATACTCTTCAGTCAATTTCTTTAGTGACAGAGACGAAGTTCTTATGGTCTCTAAGGAATTTGTTCCGACTGAGGAGTTAGGAATTCGGCAGTGCTGATTGCCTACAAGTGAGGAACCTTATAGCCCTGAGGAATTTGAGAGCTCAAATTTCCAACCATTGTTGTGCTATGCGCCAGCTGTCCCAAAATATTGTATCCACCTAACAGTCATATCATTGAAGGGCATTTATGTCTTATCATGTCAGGATGCTCCCTAAGCTATAAATAGCCGCCCCCTACAACCACTAGTTGGTTGGCTGCTCCGAGAGAAACTAACACTTGTCATTAGAGCAACCCATCCTCTGAGGACTTTGAGCGAAAATCATCAAGTGAGGAAAAACCCAAAACCCCAACATCTAAAACCCCAAAGTGATTGAGCATCACTTAAGAGAGTGTTTTTGTGTGGAACCGATGCTTGTTACCTTTGAAGACTGTGATCTTCTAGACGGTTAGGCGTCAATGGTCTAGAGCATCCAAGAGGAATTGTGGATCGTCGGGTGACCAAGTCTGTGAAGGTTTGGAAGTCACCTATGAAGACTTACCACGAGTGATTGGGCGAGGTTTGTGTGACATTAGCTCAAGGGGAATACAGTGAGGACTGTGTGTCCAGGATTGGGTGTCCGGGACTGTGTGTCCTCAGGTTTGAATACCTAGCCGCCCCAACCAGACGTACAATTGTCACAACAGTTGGAACTAGTCTACCAAATCATTGTCTTCACCAAGCCTACTGGTTCTATTTCCTCAACCCTTTCATTTACTCAATAATGTGTTGATGAACTTGATATGTACTGTTTGAAGATTTTGACTGAAGACTTTCTCAATTTCCTCAACCCTATTTCTTCAGTCCTCAGTCTTCAGCCTACTTATCCTGTTTACACGCTACTTGTGCTCTGTGTTTGCTTTCATTTCATCATGATGACCATGCTACTGTTTTCTTGTGCATGCACTTGAGTATCTATTTCGCTGCTAGCTGTTCGTTGCTTAGGAAATTCCTCAGTTAGAATTTCCTAAGTGACGAATTTGTAAAAATGGCCTATTCGCCCCCTCTAGTCGATGTAACGCACTTTCAGCTTGCCCTAAGGATCCTTTTCCATTGCCCTGTATTGATCAGATCATTGATATGACAGCAGGACATGACTCACTATGCTTCCTCGACGCTTACTCCGGATATCATCAGATAAAAATGAAGGAATGCGACCAGGCCGCAACATTGTTTATCACCCCGTATGGGCCTTTCTGTTTCAACACTATGCCTTTCGGGCTCAAAAATGCTGGCGCCACTTATCAATGCATGATTCAAACATGCTTAGAGAAACAAATTGGGAAGACAGTGGAGGCATACGTGGACGACGTAGTCATCAAGACCAAACATGTCGAATCACTCGTAGACAATCTCAGCCTCACATCCAACAACCTCCGAAGATATGACATACGGCTCAATCCGGAAAAATGCATCTTCAGCGTTCCATTCGAAAAGCTACTGGGGTTCATCGTCTCCCATAGAGGAATTGAAGCAAACCCAGCTAAAATCCGAGCTTTGTCACAATTGGCTACACCAACCGACCTAAAACAGGTTCAAAACTAGCAGGGTGTGTAGCGGCCTTAAGCCGGTTCATCTCCAGATTAGGAGAAAAAGCACTACCACTTTATAGATTGCTCAGGCGCATGCACAACTTTGAATGGACGGAGGTGGCCACAACCGGATAGAAATAAATAGAGGCCCTATTAGCGGGCAACCCAATCCTAGCCTATTGGCGAGCCAATGTTGCTTTATATCTCAGCAACTCACCAGTTTGTGAGTGATGTGCTCGTCGTCGATCGAGAGGAAGAGGGACATAAGTTCCACGTCCAAAAACCAGTCTATTATGTATCAAAGGTTTTCACACCGTACAAGTCACGATACCCCCATTATCAAAAGATTGCTTATGCGGTGTTTATGGCATCCCGGAAGCTCCGACACTACTTTCAAGAGTGTTCGATCATAGTGGCATCCAAAGTACCACTTAATGATATTATAAACAACAAGGACGCCACCGGCCGCATAGCCAAATGGGCCATGGAGCTCTTACCGTTCGTAATAACATACAAGACACGCCGAGCTATTAAATCTTAGGTTATGGCCGACTTCGTTGCACAGTGGACGAAAGTCAAACTCCCTAAAAAGTAAAGTTCATACTCCAATTGGACCATGTATTTTGACCATTGAAAGATGCTATCCGGACTGGGGGATGGCGATATCTTAAAATTCCCCATAGGGGACACAGTCCGCTACGTATTACAAATCATGTATACATACTCAAACAACGTTGTTGAATACGAGGCACTACTACATGGTCTCCACATGGTTGTATCCATGGGCATACAACACCTAGAGGCGCGCGAAGACTCAAACCTCGCAATATCTCAGGTAAACGGAGAAGTTGATGTGTAAGATCCAAAAATGGCGGCTTATCAAAATGCCATATTATAAATATCGGCTCGGTTTGAGGGGCTTTAATTTCATCATGTCGCTCGAGACAGTAATTAGGCAGCGGACATACTCACTCGCATGGGCGCTAAGCGCGACCCAGTCCCGCCTAACACCTTTGTGGAAAGGCTGTTCAAGCCATCCATTGTATGGCAGGACGAGAGCAAAGATGCTAGTTCAGACCCGATCACAAACCCAGCATCCGAACACAATACAGATATCATCGGGGATCTGGATACAGAAATAACACCTTCGGCTCATGAGACAATGGTCGTCATCGCGCCGTGGACCAAACCATTCCTGGCCTACCTTAACAGGCAAGAGCTCCCTGATGATTAAAATGAGGCCCGTCGTATAGTTCGGCATTCTAAAGCCTACAAAGTTCATGAAGGTGAACTGTACAAGAAAAGCACTACTGATGTTCTCCGAAGGTGCATCTCCAAAGAGGAGGGACGACAACTTTTGGCTGAAATTCATGCTGGTCTGGGCGTCCATCACGCTGCAGCTCGGGTGCTTGTAAGCAAAGCTTTCCAAACAGGATTTTTCTGGCCAACGGCCCGAGCATATGCACAAGCCCTCATCCAACAATGTGTGTAATGTCAGCTTTTCGCCAATCAAAGTCATATGCCTCCCACCACCCTAAGAACATTACCCTTTACTTGGCCTTTTGCGGTCTGGGGGATGGATATGGTCGGGCCCCTTAAACTTGACTATGCATCCGTCTATCACCCTCAAATAAATGGTCAGGTCGAATGGGCCAATGGCTTAATAATGAGCATCATTAAACCCTGACTGGTGTGCTCCCTACAGGACTCCAACTTCACGGTCGATGAGTGATGTCTACACACGCTTCTATTCTTGTAGACTATGTTGGGCCTCCAAGCGCAGAGGTTTGTAGGACAGTAGCAGTTTCCCTCAAGTGGATGACCTAAGGTTTATTGAACTCAGGGAAGTAGAGGTTGAAGATGGTCTCTCTCAAGCAACCCTGCAACTAAGATATAAGAAGTCTCTTGTGTCCCCAACACACCTAATACAACTAGGAGTTGTATAGGTGCACTAGTTCGGCGAAGAGATGGTAAAATATGGATGATAGGAGTGGCAAAGCAAAGTAATATAAATCTGTAATAAAAAGTGCAGCAAGCAAACAAGTGGTAAATGTGAGCACAAATGGTATTGCAATGGTGGAAACAAGGCCTAGGCTTCATACTTTCACTAGTGGCAACTCCCAACAACATTACATAGTCTAATCACATGATATTTCCCATAAAACATGCAATGGAGACGCACTCGGAGGTCATTCCTTTGTGGTCAAGAGAGGACGAGAATTATGTAGGGCTACAAAAGCACACCTCAAAGTTCGTAGTTCTCAATCTATGGATTTCCCAATGTCACCGCGGCCATCCAAAGAGAGTACCATAATCACCACAACATATCTCAAGGATAGTCAAAGACAAGCACCAAGAGACTCTCAATCTTCAATCAACACACAAAAGAGGAAATCACTCATGAAAATATTCTTCTAATCCATGTCCAATAGACCGCTGTCACCTTGGTCTCGGGGATTATACTAGATAAAGACAAGTGAGTACATCAATTCAATACATAGAGGAAGGGGAAGTATCATGGGATCACCCTAGATTAACATAGCCTATGATCACAACGAAGATCACATCATGGGAGAGAGAATTGACCACATAGCTACTGGTAGAAACCTCAGCCCCGAGGAGTCACTACTCCCGCATCATGGAGGGAGGAAGCAACGTCGATGGAGATAAATCCGGAGGCACTTCCCCGTCCCGGCAGGATGCCGGCACAGGAATTCTGGTCCCCCGAAACTTGGTGGCGATGGCGGCGGAGATCGGAATTGCTTCTGGAGAAAAGGGTTCTGGAATCCGGGTTTTCGCGACGTGAGGAATATATATGCGAAGGGGGGTCACCAGAGGCGGAGCCGGGGCCCCAGGCGCCCCCCTGGTGCGGCCAGGGGTGGGGCCGCGCCGGGTGGCCGCCTGGGCCACCCCTGGCTCCCCTCTGGCCCCGCTTTGGTTTTTCTCGAAGCTTCCTGTACGCTGATTTTTTATATATTTTTCCCGGAATTTTTCTGGCAATTTAAGTAATGGGAAAACCTGAAATACAAAAACAGCAGAAAACAGAAACTGGCACTGGGGTGCACTGAGTTAATAGGTTAGTCGAAATATGATCAAAAGTGTATGAAAGTGTATCAAAAGCATAGCAATATCACCCAAAACATGCATGGAGCAAGCAGAAATTATAGATACGTTTGGGACGTATCAATGAGGTGAAAAACTGGTGTGCCAAGTTAGGCATTAAACTTGACTATGCATCCGTCTATCACCCTCAAATAAATGGTCAGGTCGAACAGTCCAATGGCTTAATAATGAGTGGCATTAAACCCCGACTGGTGTGCTCCCTACAGGAATCAGATAAACACTTGGTTGAGGAGCTTGACTCTGTACTCTGGGGGTTGCGAACCACACCTTACCGGACAACCGGATATACACCTTTCTTCATGGTGTACGGTGCAGGGGCTGTTCTGCCCCGTGACATTATTCACGACTCACCTCGAGTGCATATGTACGAAGAGCGAGAGGCTAAGATCGATCGGCAGGATGACCTAGACGGCCTTGAAGAGGAGCGCGATATTGCGCACGCTCGTTCCGCATGCTATTAGCCACATGCCAGGCGATACCATAGCAGAGATGTGCGGGCCAAAACATACAACATTGGCAAACTCATTTTGCACCTCCTAGAGAAGAAAAACGATAAAGTCAAACCACGATGGGAGGGTCCCTTCATTATATATGAAGTTCTCATAGGAGGAGCCTACCGCCTTCGAAATTCATCAGATAATCGCCTTGAGTCGAATCCATGGAACGCTTCTCGGCTCCGATGATTCAATGATAGTTCAGCAGCACCTTTTATTTTATTTTCCACTAGGTCCCTTTTTTCCTCTCTTCTTTTTAATTTTTCTTTACTATCTCAGGATTGTATTCGGATCTACTGAACTATGAGGGGTACACATCCTTAAATGTACATACCCCATAATACCTGGGGGCTTCTTTGATGAAGCTTATTGCTTACATTTATTCATGTCATTTGTTCCTCTTTTTGCCATTATATGCACCTTTATAACTTAAGTTTTTTCCAAGTTGGGTTGCCTCGCTAATGTGTTTATACCCTACGTTCCCGATTGTTCGGCTAGGGTGTAAAGGGAGCACCTCTGCGATTGTTACAACTAGGTAATCTAGATCTGTACCTCAGATGGGTGAAGCCGAAAGCTAGCGTTTTTAAGGGAATGATTGGTCAGCAACAAATGATATAAAATTTATATTTTCATGATTCTACGGGATAGGCTGCCTGTAATTCCATCTTTGGGATCAAAAGCCTACGCATGTATAATTAGACATGCTGACTCGGGGAAAGGAACCCTTAACGGAACTATTCTCCCTGGAAGATGATTCTTACGTTAAATAGTAATATAACATAACTCCCTGAACAAATTCTGTCTGTTTGAGCAAAATGACCGTATTGCCTGGTTTTTGAACATATTGAGTGTTTTCTACATTCAAAAATAGTATCCGGAAACACTCCAACCCGTGGGTTTAGGAGGTTGAAGCCGAAGGCCTGCCATGACAATTTGTTTACAAGTTCGGTTGGAGATAAGTTTGATTATAAAGTGCATTGATACATTGAATCAAATGCCTATTCTTGAACTATGCCGTCTAGGAGACTGTTTAGGCTACAGTCTTCTTGCGAATATTTCGCGGCTATCATTACTTGGTAAAATACCAAATTCACAGGAATCTCTTTCTTGTCCAGTCCCTGAGGTCCAACTCGGGCCATATGATTCGGATTAAGCCCGCTGTAGCGTGTTTTCACCATTGCTCATGCTTCTCGAGCACCTTCCCGGCATGCTGACGCTTTCCATAGCTCAAAGCGGTGCCGAGCTCCCTTGAACTGGTTTGCTAAATCCTCCATCATTTCTGGAGGAGAACCGGATGGGCATAAGGCTCTAGCCATATTCTTCATGGCTTTTTGGGCCCGCTCATGCACTATGGAAAGCTCTTTTAGCACGTCACCGCAGAAGCTGGACACTTCTTCTTCAGGACGCCCGATTAACAGACCTGCAAGAACAACATTATAATACTCCTAATTGACGGATAATATGAATTCCGGAGCTGGTTTAAAGGTTATACCGAATATGCCGCCTTTCAACCTTTTATTTTATTTCACCGCATCCGATAACTGGGCCCTTAAGTCCTTTATCTCTTCGGCTAGTTTAAACTTTTCATCCAGCATCTTGTTCTTTTGCTCATTGGTCCATGATAATACACGTTGACCAGCTGCCTCTTGCCCCTCAGCATATTTTTTGTCCTCCTAGGCAGTCTTTAACTTATCTTCCAGCTGACCTATAGAATCCGCTGCCAAAATATAGTAATGTTGGCTTAAAACATCATTGCAGTCGAACATATTTTCTGGATATTATTCTTTCTTACCATGAGATCCCCTCGTGGACTTCTTCATTTCTTCTAGCTCGGCGGTGAGAACATTGAGTTTTGTCCGGCTTGTTTCAAGCTCCTGGGACAGCATGTTGTTCTTCTCTTTGAGAACCTGCGGACATAACGATCCTTAAATCGGTTGAATTAACCACTTCAAGTCTTGGGGGTACTGGCATATACTTATTAAATTTACACAAACATTTAGCTGGATATCCTTCGAGAACAGGTGAGTGACCCCCGCGAGTCCATCTCGGGCAGCTCGGATATATGCATCCACGGACCCGAGGGCATTGAACTCCTGCTTGGTAAAAGGTTGAGCATGGATGGCCTCTTTTCGCCGCCGATGATTCATCATGATTTGCACGTCGGAATTTGTGACAGATACGTCATCTGAATCCTCCTGTGGTGGATAATTTGGTGTCGCATTCGTATTGACTCTTGTCCTTGTTGACGAATTTGGGGCCGGATTGGATGGTGCTCGGCCGACTGGGTCCTCGGACATGATCTGACGTACGCTCCTTCTGAAATAAGACAAAGGGGGAATGAAACAATCTGGTCTTGTATCGGAGCACATATTAAAAAGTATACCTCTTTGATGAAGGAGGGGGCTCGACAGTGCTCCCCTTTCCTTTTCGCTTTGAAGGCTCACCCTGCGTAGGCACTGTCTTCTTAGAAGCTGCCCTCGATGCACTGCAGTGTGCCGAGCGCCGACCCTTTTGGGCATGAGTCAGTGTAGTGGGTGAGGCGCGAGGGGAAGGCTCCCTTTGTGAGGATGTCTTCTGGGTACTTACATTGGACGAAGGGAGGAGACCAGGATAATCAGTCATAATTGCCACTTCCGAGCCATCAGGCCTCGCCTAATAGAAAACTCCATCAATAAGCTCTATAAATATATCTGGATCCTCTTTGAATCTGGGATCTTTGCTGCGAGCACGGTCCTCTGGTTGTGGAGTGGGGCAATAAACCCCTTCGACCACCTTCCTCCACGTCTGTTTTAAAACAACCAAAATAGTTCGATTAGCACACCTCAGTAAAGAGGTTGGATAATGCTGATAATCGAAAAACTTACCCAGTCGATAGGGTTATACATGGAAAAACGTTCCCGACAATTTAAACGAGCAAAGTCTTCTTTCTCGCCCTTATAAAGATCTGCCAAAATGGTGGCCAGGGCGGTCGGGGTATCCGGACCCTCGCTCTTGTAACAATACGCGTCATCCGTCCCATTGAAATGCCACATGGGAAACCCCCTGGATTGAAGAGGTTGAACACATCGCTTTATTGTAATAGCCGTGACTTCGATTATCGAGAGCTCGAAATGGGCAAGTACCCTAATCTTGTTGACTAGCCTCTTAACTTCCTCGCTATCTCCTTGCTTGGGGCTCCGGGGACGCCAATTGAACCATTTCTTCAAAGGGGTGTTGGAGAATGTTGGGAACGTAGCATGTAATTCCAAAAAAATTCCTACACTCACGCAAGATCTATCTAGGAGGTGCATAGCAATGAGGCAGTAAGAGTGTGTCTACATACCCTTGTACACCTGAAGCGGAAGCGTTAGATTAACACGGTTGATGTAGTCGAACGTCTTCGCGATTCAACCAATCAAGCACTGAACATATGACACCTATAAGTTCAGCACACGTTCAACTTGATGATGTCCCTCGAGCTCTTGATCCAGTAGAGGGTTGAGGGAGAGTTCCGGCAGCACGACGGCATGTTGACGGTGATAGTGAAGTAGATCGCGCAGGGCTTCGCCTAAGCACTACGACAATATGACATGAGGTGTAAACTGTGGAGGGGGCACTGCACATGACTAAGACTAACTTGTGTGTTCTACGGCGCCCCCTGCCCACGTATATAAAAGAGGGAGGGAGAGGAGACCGGTCGGCCCCTAGGGCGCGCCAAGGAGAGGAGTCCTACTAGGACTCCTAGTCCTAGTAGGATTCCCTCTCAAGGAAGGGGGGAAGAAGGAAGGAGAGGGAGAGGGAGAGGGAAAGGGGGGCGCCGCCCCCTTCCCCTAGTCTAATTCGGAAAGCCATGGGGGGCGCCCACCCTTTGTGTCCCTCCTCTCTCTTCACTAAGGCCCGTGTAGGCCCATTAATTCCCCGGGGGGTTCCGATAACCCTTCCGGCACTCCGATATTTACCCGGTACCTCTCGGAACTCTTCCGGTGTCCGAATAACATTGTCCAATATATCATTCTTTATGTCTCGACTATTTCGAAACTCCTTGTCATGTCTGTGATCTCATCCGGGACTCTGAACAATCTTTGGTCACCAAATACTCATAACTCATAATACAAATCATCATCGAACGTTAAGCGTGCGGACCCTACGGGTTCGAGAACTATGTAGACATGACCGAGACACTTCTCCCGTCAATAACCAATAGCGGAACCTCGATGCTCATATTGGTTCCCACATATTCTACGAAGATCTTTATCGGTCAAACCATAATGACAGCATATGTTATTCCCTTTGTCATCGGTATGTTACTTGCCCGAGATTCGATCGTCAGTATCTTCATACCTAGTTCAATCTCGTTACCGATAAGTCTCTTTAGTCGTTCCGTAATATCATCCCTGTGACTAACTCATTAGTAATTTGCTTGCAAGGCTTATTATGATGTGTATTACCAAGAGGGCCCAGAGATACCTCTCAGACACTCGTAGTGACAAATCCTACTCTCGATCTAAGCCAACTCAACAAACACCTTCGGAGATACCTATAGAGCATATTTATAATCACCGAGTTATGTTGTGACGTTTGATAGCACATAAGGCATTACTCCGATATCCGGGAGTTGCATAATCTCATAGTCGGTGGAATATGTATTTGACATGAAGAAAGCATTAGCAGTAAAATTGAACGATCATTATGCTAAGCTAACGGATGGGTCATCTCCATCACATCATTCTCCTAATGATGCAATCCCATTAATCAAATGACAACACATGTCTATGGTTAGGAAACACAACCATCTTTGATCAAAGAGCTAGTCTGGTAGAGGATTTACTAGGGACACTGTATTTCGTCTATGTATTCACACATGTATCAAGTTTCCGGTTAATACAATTCTAGCATGAATAAAAGACATTTATCGTGATATAAAGGAAATATAAATAACAACTTTATTATTGCCTCTCGGGCATATTTCCTTCAGTCTCCCACTTGTAGTGGAGTCAATAATCTAGATTACATAGTAATGATTCTAACACCCATGGAGTCTTGGTGCTGATCATGTTTTGCTCGTGGAAGAGGCTTAGTCAACGGGTCTACTACATTCAGATCCGTATGTGTATTGCAAATCTCTATGTCTCCCTCTTTGACTCGATCGCGGATAGAGTTGAAGCGTCTCTTGATGTGATTGGTTCTCTTGTGAAACCTGGATTCCTTCGCCAAGGCAATTGCTCAAGTGTTGTCACAAAAGATTTTCATTGGACCCGACGCAGTAGGTATTACACCTAGATCGGATATGAACTCCTTCGCCCAGACTCCTTCATTTGCTGCTTCCAAAGCAGCTATGTACTCCGCTTCACACGTAGATCCCGCCATGACGCTCTGCTTGGAACTGCACCAACTGATAGCTCCATCGTTCAATAAAAATACGTATCCGGTTTGTGACTTAGAGTCATTCGAATCAGTGTCAAAGCTAGCATCGACGTAACTGTTTACGACGAGATCTTTGTCACCTCCATAAACGAGAAACATATCCTTAGTCCTTTTCAGGTACTTCATGATGTTCTTGATCGCTGTCAAGTGATCCACTCCTGGATTACTTTGGTACCTCCCTGCTAAACTTATAGCAAGGCACACATCAGGTCTGGTACACAACATTGCATACATGATAGAACCTATGGCTGAAGCATAGGGAATGACTTTCATTTATCTTTATCTTCTGCAGTGGTCGGGCATTGAGTCCGAGTCAACTTCACACCTTGTAACACAGGCAATAACCCTTTCTTTGACAGATCCATTTTGAAATTCTTTGAAACTTTATCAAGGTATGTGCTTTGTGAAAGTCTAATTAAGTGTCTTGATCTATCTCTATAGATCTTGATGCCCAATATATAAGCAGCTTCACCGAGGTCTTTCATTGAAAAATTATTATTCGAGTATCCTTTTATTGTCACGCCCAAGATGCGATTCTGTCCCGATCACGTGAACACCTCGTGATTGGGGCACAACCGCATTTCGGGCGCTTAGCAAGATGGATATCATTACATCGTACCATTACATAAATAGATGTGGATACATACAAGTCATACAACTCCTCATGAATACAACACATTATACACAAGACATTCGACTACAGATGAAAACACGAAAAACACAACGACATCCATCCTGCTATCCCAGGCCGCCGACCAGAAACCTATCCCAAGACTGACGAAGAAGAAGAAGAAAGAACTCCAACACAAGTAACGTCGCTCTCACGTCATGTCAGCGGAAACCTGCACCTGCAACTGTTGTTGTAGTATCTGTGAGCCACGAGGACTCAGCAATCCCATAACCATGGGTATCAAGACTAGCAAAGCTTAAAGGGTATGGAAAGGTTAAGTGGTGAGGTTGCAGCAGCGGCTAAGCATTATATGGTGGCTAACTTACGAGTACAAGAACAAGAAGAGCATCTACGCAAACGGTCGCAAACTAGTAATGACAGCTAAGAGATCCTGAACTACCTACGAGTCAAAACCCCACCGTGTTCTCTTCTCAAAATGAAAAGAGGCGGTCACGGTTACTCACACAGTTGGTGTGTTTTATTTCGGATCCTCTGTCAAGTTTTCTACAACCGGACATTAACAAATTCCAATCTGCCACATAACCGCGGGCATGACTTTCGAAAGATCATAACCCTGCAGAGGTATCCCAACTTAGCCCATCACAAGCTCTCACGATCAGCAGAGGTAAAACCCCCTTATCTTAGGGACAACCCGATCAGACTCGGAATCCCGGTGCACAAGACATTTTGACAATGGTAAAACAAGTCCAGCAAGACCTCCCGGCGTGCCAACACCCTGATAGTAGCCGTGCGTATCTCGTCTCAGGCCACGACTGGATGAGCACTATGTACAGCAACCGGAAGCCCCAGTAACTAGGTGGCACCGCAAGTGGCTCTAGTTTGGAACCAACACCATCAACACTGGCCCCCTGTTATGTGGCATTAAGAACCCGGGGACGCGACCCCCTATGCAAATTTATTAATTAAGTTTTTATTATGAGGCAAAAGGTAAAACCAAAGTTGGGCCTTGCTGGAGGAGTTTTATTGAAAGCGACATGTCAAGGGGTCCCCATATACCCAACCGTGTTAGGAAAGCAAACTCAAGGAACATAACACTGGTTTATCGGTTCTTAATGCGACATGAGTAGAACAAAACACCGAGCAAAAGGCCAAGCCTTCCACCCATTGCCAAGTATATAGGTGTGTTAATTATAGTAATAGATATTGTAATATTCCAACAACCAAGATCCAACATGGAGCAATCTTCATCTTCACCTGCAACTAACAACGCTATAAGAGGGGCTGAGCAAGTGGTAACATAGCCATACAACGGTTTGTTGGGATGGTGTCAAAGGTTAGAAGGTGTTTCATGGCAACAATTAGAGGCTGACAACAAATAGATACGTAGCGCGACATATAGCGATAGCATCGAGACAACTAGCATAACAATGATAGTAATGAGATCCAAGGTGACAGTCATCTTGCGTGAGATCGTGCTAGGAAGAAGAACAAGTCCATGAAGAAGACGAAGCCACGTAGACGAACCAAGCGTAGCCGAACGAATCCTCACGATCGCAACGAAACATGAACTAACGATGAGAAGCAAAAAACACGGTAAACACACAACACATAAACAAGACAAGATGCTCAACCAAGTATGATGTATGACAAGGCTACATGATGCTTTACATGGAAAGGGATGAAGTACACATGAACAACACATAAGGCAAGTTTAAATGAGGCCAGAAACAACAAATAACAATTCCGGTAAGTCCTCATATGCAAATTTTGAAATTGGTCCAGATCTGAACAAACCTGAAGTTCAAGTTGTTAAATAGCAAGTTAACATGCACCATGATGATCTACACGAAAATCTAGTCAAGTTACATATATGGTTCATTTAATACGGAGCTACGGTCTAGAAGATATGAGCAAAACAAGTTAATCATGGCAAAGATGCAAGATGCATTCAAACATCAAGCAAACACACTGCAAACATGTATACAACATGACATGATGCATCTACACACAAAATCAAGCAAGTTTCATATAGGACACGCTCAAAACGGAGCAACAGTTCAACACATACACATGTAACAAGATATAACAACAATCTATCCCAAAACAGCAACTACACACTTTGCAATCATCAAAACAACAAGCTATAGGAACATTTCATGGCATCAAAGGGCATGGCAGGCATGTACATGTCAAGCACTACAAACATGATCATTGAGCTACTGCCAAACACCACTAGAACATGCTCAAAACATCATGGCAAGATTGCAAAAGATAACAGTTTCACAGACTTAATGAAATAAACTGAACATGGCAGCAACAACGACAAGTAGGCATGTTTGTAAGCTTGTGCAACTCATCTCAAAGCATATCGTGGCATATGAATATAACCAACAGCAAGACGACGTGTTTATGAAGCTACTCATGGCAAGAACATGGTCATAGTATGCATAGAACACTAGCTATTCACATGGAAAAACTGATCTTACTTATAATAGGCTGACATAAACATTTTATAGCAATTTGAGAGCAAGAAAGGGACAAGCTACATCAACCTATAATTGCAAACAAGGACATGGACGAATAGAGCATAACATGGACTTCAAGTCATGATCATTGGACATCTCCCAATATGCATATGTATGACTGTAGCATCAAGCAAACATGGCATCATGATATAACAATTTCAGACTTAGCAATTTTCAACAAGTCTCACAAATAACAAACAGCGAGTAGGCTACTTAACAAGCTTGTTTCTCTCACCACAAGGCATATCATGAAAAGTGGATTGCACCACAACAAATATGACATGATTGTGCTCCTAGCACATGTTGACATGTTGCTCAAACAAAAAGCACACAAAAAGATATGAAAATGACAAATGAGCAAGTTATAACAAGTTTCAGCAGTTAACATCACTTAACACTTTTGCAACAGAGATAATGGCATCAAGATGAACCCTAACATGCATGAAAACTACACCAACATGTAGAGCATTCAGAGACGAACATTTTGACATCTCATACACTCAAAATGGAGCATCATGCACAAAGTTACATCACTCACTAGAATGCATCATGAACCATTTTTCTGGGTACTCTGTCGTTCTTAGGGGGGAAACAGAACAAGCGTGAAATAAATAAATTGTGCACGGGCGAGACTTAGGATTTATCACCCATGGGCTTCGGCCTAGACGCATAGAGAGGTGGTTGGCCGGGTCGACGGAGACGGGCCGGCCCACGAGCAGGCCAGCGTTCGGGCTGGGCCCGCGCAAGAGCTGGGCTAGGCTAGGAAGGGTGTCGGGGTTCTTCTCCCTGAGCATGCTCGAAACGGCGGCGACCGCAGGGCCTCTCCGGCGACGAACAACGAGCGCGAAGGCTGGGAAAAGGCGCAAGGCCGTCTGAGATCGGCGGATCCGAGCGGCGGCTCGTCGGATCCCGCCTGGGGCGGAGGAAGGAGCACCGAGCTCCACGGCGGCGGCAGCGTGGTTACTGCGGGAGGAGCAGAGTGGGGCTCGGTGGTGGGGATGCGTGCAGAAGGGCGGCGGGGCGAAGCACGGCCGGCAGCGGCGATGGTGGATGGAGGCGTCGGCAGGGCTCGGCCGGCGGTGGAGGAGACGAAGCGCTGGGGCGCGGGCTGGCGGCGGCTCGCGCTCGGGCCGGGCGGGCCTGCGTGGCGGTGGGAGGCGGCGTAGTGATGTGGCGGCTCCGGAGTGGCTGAGAGCGGCGGCGCGGACGTGTCCGGCGGGGGTCGGACGTGTTCGGCGATGCGAGGAGGAGGGAGCTAGGGTTTTACTCGTGATTTGAGGAGGGGGAGGCTAATATATAGGTAGAGGGAGCTAGGAGAGTCCAAATGAGGTGCGGTTTTCGGCCATGCGATCGTGATCTAATGTCAAGGAACATGGAGGGGGTTTAGATGGGCTAGTGGGTCGTGGTGAAGGGGAGCCGGGCTGCAAAGAGAAGGGGGTTTCGGTTAACGCGGTTAACCGTTGGGGCATCAAACGACCTCCAAATGGAACGAAATTTGACAGGCGGTCTACCTACACTATAACAAGACCACACGTCAACTTTCGACCCATTTCGAGAACATTTTCCGGCCACTTATGAAATAAATATTTGGAGGTGCCGCGGGCGCGTGCGAGTGTGTCTGGGCTCTGAACGGACAACAGAGAGGACGGGGCATCGGGCAACTTCAAACTGATACAAGTTTTGAAAAGTATGCAGATGCAATGCAGATGATGACATGGCAAAATGCAACATGCAAGCAGATGACATGGCAACGACGGCAAATAACTGGAAGACACCTGGCGCATCGGTCTCGGGGCGTCACATTTATAATATCCAGAAATTCTACATCATTTCCAATCAACAACATGTCATCCACATATAATATCAGAAATGCTACAGAGCTCCCACTCACTTTCTTGTTAATACAAGCTTCTCCAAAAGTCTGTATAAAATCATATGCTTTGATCACTTCATCAAAGCGTATATTCCAACTCCGAGATGCTTGCACCAGTCCATATATGGATCGATGGAGCTTGCACACTTTGTTTACACCTTTAGGATCGACAAAACCTTATGGTTGCATCATATACACCTCTTCTTTGAGAAATCCATTAAGGAATGTAGTTTTGACATCCATTTGCCAGATTTCATAATCATAAAATGCGGCAATTGCTAACATGATTCAGACAGACTTAAGCATCGCTACGGGTGAGAAGGTCTCATGGTAGTGAACTCCTTGAACTTGTCAAAAACCTTTCACAACAAGTCAAGCTTTGTAGACAGTAACATTACCATCAGCGTAAGTCTTCTTCTTAAAGATCCATTTATTTTCAATGGCTTGCCGATCATGGGGAAGTCAACCAAAGTCCACACTTTGTTCTCATACATGGATCCCATCTCAGACTTCATGGCCTCAAGCCGTTTTTCGGAATCTGGGCTCATCATCGCTTCCTCATAGTTTGTAGGTTTGTCATGATCTAGTAACATGACTTCCAGAACAGGACTATTGTACCACTCTGGTGCGAAACGTACTCTGGTGGACCTACGAGGTTTGGTAGTAAATTGATCTGAAGTTTCATGATCATCATCATTAGCTTCCTCACTAATTGGTGTAGGCATCACGGGAATGATTTTCTGTCAAGTGCCATTCTCTAGTTCGAGAGAAGGTACAATTACCTCATCAAGTTCTACTTTCCTCCCACTCACTTCTTTCGAGAGAAACTCCTTCTCTAGAAAGGATCCATTCTTAGCAATAAAAATCTTGCCTTTAGATCTGTGATAGAAGGTGTATCCAACAATTTCTTTTGGGTATCCTATGAAGATGCACTTCTCCAATTTGGGTTCGAGCTTATCAGGCTGAAGCTTTTTCACATAAGCATTGCAAGCCCAAACTTTAAGAAATGATAGTTTAGGTTTCTTGCCAAACCATAGTTCATACGGTGTCGTCTCAACGGATTTTGATGGTGCCCGATTTAATGTGAATGCAGCTGTCTCTAATGCATAACCCCAAAAGGATAGTGGTAAATCGGTAAGTGTCGGGGAAACTGATCAACCCACGAACACCTATGGTGACCGAGCCCCTTTCGGTACGGCGGGGGAGGAGATCGCACGAAGAGCAGATCGAGGCGAGGCACACGAGCAGTTTACCCAGGTTCGGGCCGCACGGATGCGTAAAATCCTACACCTGCTTTGTGGTTTGTATTGAGTTCTTGGCTCGGGAGCGCTGGGTGCTACAGTACACACCAGCAGCTAATGAGACCGAGCGTGAGAGTTCTGAGTGTTCCATAAACCCCCCTTTACGTTGCGCATGGGCCTCCTTTTATATGCTCAAGGGGTCATCGACAGGTGGCAACGCAGATAAGGGTAAAAAGTGGAAAAGTGCTGCGGTTGGTACAGCTACTTGTACAGTGTTCCATACCTAACCCTGACGGCATGGGACAAGGGCATTAAATGCCCATCGGCGTCGCCCAAACAGTGCAAAAAGGGGCCGTCAGGGGCGCCACCGTTCGCCACGATGGCAATCTTGTCAGCGCCGCTTGCCACCGCGTACCCCTGGCTGCACAGCCTCTCGCCACGTACGCCTGGAAGGGTCCTAGAGTGACACGTTGCTGGATGCGCTGGAGCACGGGTACAGAGTGGTAGCTTGCCGCGGCAAGCGCCTTGCCGCAGTCGTTGTCTTGTCCCATCCGGGAGCTTGCCGCTCACCGGGCCTTGCTGAGACGCGTGGCGCGTCGCGGCAAGTTCCTTGAGATGCCTTGGTTGGCCTTCCCGGCAAGCTCCGCTTTCCGGGGTCTTGTCTCCTTGGCTTGAATACTTTGTTCTTGAATGGCTCCAAAGGAACCACGGAGGACCTTGGCGGTCACCCGGCAAGCCTTGCCGCGGGGCGCTGCGACTGCCCGTGCACAAGTTCGGGATACTAGGGTACCCCTACTCTAGTACACCGACAGGAGCCCCCGGGCTTGGGCCATACACGGTGCCGAGCACTGTTGGGCCAGGCCCAAAACAGGGCACGGGCACGCGCGGCTTGGGTCACGCTGTATCTTACTCCGTATCCACTGCGCCCTCCCCGAAAGGCACACGTTGATTGCGGTGTCGTGGGAGAGATCGTGGGGGGTTTCTTTATTCAGAAAGGCGGAACGTCCGCCCCCTCCCTCCTTATAAGCAGGGGAAACAGGGGCAGTTCGCCCATCCGCCCGTTGCTCCAACCTCGAAAACCTCCACCGCTCCCCTTCTTCCCAAAGCTAGAAGAGAGCAGCGCTCCGCCCCCCATCGCCACCAGCACCACCAACGCTGTCGACCTCCCTCACCACTTCCGCCATGGCTCCAAAAGCCGAGAAGGGAAAGGGCGTGAAGTCGGCCGAGGCGCAGCGGCTCGCGGCGCTGCGAAAGGAGCGGGCTGTCTTCCCCCCAAGCTTGCCGCGAGGGAGCTGAGGGAGAACTACTACCTCTTTTGGTCGGGGGAGACGCGGGCGCACCCGCGCACGAAGGTACTTCCAGCCGCCGCTTGTAAAATGGCTCCGAATGGATACGCGTTCTTCGCCTTGTTCTTCTACTGCGGGCTCTGCCCGCCTTTCTCTGAATTCTTCTGGGACATTATGAACACCTACGGGTTCCACCTCCTTGACTTCACCCCCAACACCGTTCTGACCATGGTAGTTTTCGCACATCTCTGCGAAAACTTTGTCGGAGTCCATCCCAATGTCGCCCTTTTTCGCCACTTCTTTATGCCTCGAGTTGAGAGAGGAGAGCCTTTATCCGGCGGAGTCTCCTGGATCTCGAGAGCACACAAGAAGGAAGCTTATCTGGAGGGAGAGCTCTGCAGCAAATGGGAGGAATGGAGAGCTAACTGGTGCTGGATTGTCGAGGAGAACCCGCAGCCATTTATCGCCCGGCGCCAAGCCCCAGTAGTACGCGGCAACGACTGGAGCAACTTGGCCCCGGAAGACGGTAGGCTAAAGATTGCCGTCGCCCGGATCCAACGCCTCAGGCTTGCCGGGCTCACTGTAGGCGCAGTTGGCGCAGATTTCCTTCGCCGCCGCATCGCCCCCTTGCAGGAGAGGAAGAGGCCCGCCTGGGAGTTCGAGAATGCGGCGGACATCATGAGGCTGCGCCCGGGCCTCAACTTCAACTTCACTGTCCTAGAGCTCAACGCGATGCTCCAGGAGCTATTCAAGTATGACCCCGATCATCCCGAAGTGTTCAGGTTGCCGAGGGGTGTCGTTCCGTTGTGCAACAACTCCGCGCTCAGCCGCATCCGCGCAATGATGCCGCTGTGTGACTCTCATGGGATCGACCCAACTTGGCAAGAGCCTGCCGATGACGCCGTGCAGGAGTTCTTCGACAGCTTGGAAGAAGTGCCGATCCGCTCCGACGAGAAGAAAGGCCTCACCCGCGACACCACTGACACGGAGCTGGCGCGCATCGCCACTAGGCTGGAAGAGGCGGCGGCAGCCGCAGCCGCGGGCGAGTTCGGATTCACCGTGGAGGAGGCAGAGGCAGCAAAGGCGACAAGCCTTGCCGAGCGAGAGGAGCTTGCCGGTGAGGGAGAGCTTGCCGGGCAAGACGTAGAGTCGAGCGAGCCCGCCGAGCAGGGCGCCGAGTCGAGCGGGCCCGCCGAGGATATGATACGTCCAAAACGTATCTATAATTTCTGCTTGCTCCATGCCTATTTTGGGTGATATTGCTATGATATTGTGTTGAAGATCATCAAAGAAAGGAAAAAGACTGAATTCGATCCATCTCCTCCCTTTTCTTTAAACCAAGAGCTACTCCTCTATACACTTCCATACACTTTTGATCATATTTGGACTAACCTATTAACTCAGTGCACCCCAGTGCCAGTTTCTGTTTTCGGCTGTTTTTGTATTTCAGGTTTTCACATTACGAGAACTGCCAGGAAAAATCCAGAAAAATTATATAAAAAATCAGCGTTCCAGAAACTACCGTGCGCCCGAAGGACAGCCGGGGGGGGGGGCACCAGGGCTCCAGGCGCCCTGGCGGCGCGCCCCCCCTTGGGCCGCGCCGGGGGGGCGCCTGGGCCCCCCGAGGCTCCTCCGATGCCCTCCTTTGGCATATATTTAAAGCGTCTCGCAGAAACCCTGATTCCAGACCCCTTTTCTCCAGACGCGATTCCGATCTCCGCCGCCATCGCCATCAAGCTGGGGGGGGACCAGAATTCCTGCACCAGCACCCTGCCGGGACGGGGAAGTGCCCCCGAATTCATCTCCATCGACGTTGCTTCCTCCCTCCATGATGCGGGAGTAGTTCCTCCTCGGGGCTGAGGTTCTTACCAGTAGCTATGTGGTCAATTCTCTCTCCCATGATGTGATCTTCGTTGTGATCATAGGCTATGTTAATCTAGGGTGATCCCATGATATTTCCCCTTCCTCTATGTATTTGATTGATGTACTCACTTGTCTTTATCTAGTATAATCCCCGAGACCAAGGTGACAGCGGCCTATTGGACATGGATTAGAACGATATTTTCATGAGTGATTTCCTCTCTTGCGTGTTGATTGAAGATTGAGAGTCTCTTGGTGCTTGTCTTGGACTATCCTTTAGATGTGTTGTGGTGATTGTGGGACTCTCTTTGGATGGCCGCGGTGACATTGGGAAATCCTTAGATTGAGAACTATGAACTTTGAGGTGTGCTTTTGTAGCCCTACATAATTCTCGTCCTCTCTTGACCACGAAGGAATGACCTCCGAGTGCGTCCCCTTTGCATGTTTTATGGGAAATATCATGTGATTCGATTATGTTAATGTTGTTGGGAGTTGCCACTAGTGAAAGTATGAAGCCTAGGCCTTGTTTCCACCATTGCAATGCCATATGTGTTCACGTTTACCACTTGTTTGCTTGCTGCACTTTTTATTACAGATTTATATTACTTTGTTTTGCCATCCATATCACTTGCCATTTAACATCTCTTCGCCGAACTAGTGCACCTATACATCTAACAAGTGCATTAGGTGTGTTGGGGACACAAGAGACTTCTTGTATCTTAGTTGCAGGGTTGCTTGAGAGAGACCATCTTCAACCTCTACTTCCCTGAGTTCGATAAACCTTAGGTGTCAGGACCCCGATCCTAAGTCACACCGATCAAGCTGTAACACGTCATATCACTTTGCGGCCTCACGCACGGTAACCCCACGGGTGCCACCTTACCTGGCCCGGGACCGTTTGCGCATTTTCGCACACGTATATGACAGTGTCGCTAGCATCCATATGACAGAGAACCCGGGCCGACATGGCTAGTTATAAACCAAAAGTGGCACTAGATTACAGAGACAGGCATCCATGACCCAGCAACGAACATGTCGGTCATCAACGTATGAACCCAAGTCGTAGCAAGCTACATGGACTTAAAGGAACAACGCGTGACATTTCCCCTAAGGGACATACACAGGAACGAAGAAGGACACATGCCGGCCAGCCTACGTGTTACGAGCAGTAGCAAGCTACCAAGGCTCATTGGAATCACTAGGAGGCATTTCCCTGTAAGGTAGGCTACCAAAGGAAAACAACTAGGTGTCGGATCCCACACATACCAAGCATTTCAATCATACACGCAATATGCTCAATATGTGCAAATACAACATTGCATCACAACAGAACTCTATGACTCAAAGTACTTTATTTAAAAGGCTCCAAGAGCCATACATAACATATCCATACAGGTAGGGGTCACATGACCCATCACTCAAGTCATACAGTCATACAAGCACAAGCGGAAGCTACATGTCTGAGTACACACAACTTAGAAAATAAAACAGGCTTCGTGTAGCCTGACTATCTACAAGGCCCTTCACAAGCTCCAGATCTCCGTCTGGGTGTCAAGCTACTCGTCGACGTCAACGTCTATGTAGAACCCATCAGCAGGGGCAGGGTTCTCCTCTGCAACAGTTATTAAGCAAACATGAGTACAAAGGTACTCAACAAGTCTTATCACAAAACCTATCATACATGCAACATTATCAAAGGGGGGTAGTGGAGTTCATAGCAGAATGCCAGCTTTGACCTTGGCTAACCTATACTACAACTCTCAACAGATTGCAAGATATTACTATGAACACGAGTCCTCTACTCACCACATCAATACACTACCGAGGATCCTCTTCCGTCATCCTACGGAAGGCCATCCACGGCACTCACACTTATCTTGAGGCTTTTAGTAGTATCCATCAACTTGTCTATGAACTATAAGAGTAACCAAGTAGTTCGTACCGCGAACAACGGCTATTCGAATAGTTTGATAACCCTGCAGGGGTGTACTTCTTCACACACGCTTTCACCACTTATCGCCGTTTACTCGGCGTGTACTCGGCAACCTTCAAGCGGAAGCCCAGCGGGGGTGTCGGCCACGACCTAACTAACTACTCAAGTCTCTCGTCCAGGTTTATCGCCTATTTGGGTTCCATCCGTGGGGAGATCCGGCCGGGGTGTCGCTCACGGCCCCAAACGATGTGTACAGGGTTCCCGAGTTACCAAACGGGCAACCGGTACACCGTGCCACGTACCTGTCGCAACACAACTCACCCCGAGGGTCAGCGTTGTGCACGACCTCCAATAAGCTATAAACACCAGAAACTAGTTGCAACTCCTGGACAGAGATCAAGGGTAATTAATAAGCCGAGAGGGTCAATTAAGGATCCCAATGTGTGGTAGTAGCTGTAACTTGAACCACACATACAGATCTCGGGTCCTATGGACGATTCCAATGAAACAACCCACCATGTACTCCTACATGGCCTTTCATCGATACCTTTACCAAGCGTATTCCACACTTCCTTCTCTTTATCGGTATGATCATTTCACTCTGATCCATCACCCAGATGAACCAGACCAGACACAACTCTAAGCATAGCAGGCAACATAAACAAATAGCATGGTGGATCACACATCACATGGCTCAATCAACTCCTACACATGCTAGTGGGTTTCAACTATTTACTGTGGCAATGACAGGTCATGCAAGGGATAGGGTTCAACTACCGCAGCAAGTAGCAGTTCACACGCTGTTGCCTTAATGCAGTAAAAGAGAGCAGGAGCGAGAAGATTGGGTTTGTATCGGAATGATCAATGATTGCTTGCCTGACAAGGTAGTTGTCGGGTACTGCTCTTCAGCTGGATACGCAGCAGTATCCTCGGGAGCATGACCTAACACAGAGAATACCGGCGATACAATCATTAACAAACAAATGCAACAATATGATGCATGCTCATGACATGGCAAGATGCATGTGTGTTGGCTAATGCAACTAAAACCAGAAGGGTTTGAACCTATTTGAATCAAAGATTCAAATTGGAGTTCAAACTATTATTTAAATAAGTGCATTATCATGTTTTTGATGTATACAGCAAGTTAACCTGTTCAAACATGCATGAAACCAGTGCCATTGGAAAGATTGGATTTTTCTGATCATTTTCCATGTATAAATCTTTTCCATCTGAGCTATGGTTGATTTTATATGATTTTTAGAAGTTTTGGGTATTTTCTAGAATTTCCTGAATTATTTTTAATCTAAAAATCCCAGAAAAACCTTTACTGCGTCAGCATGACATCATGTTGACGTCAGTCAGTCAACAAGAGCTAGTCCAAGTCAAACATGACATGTGGGCCCTGCATGTCAGTGTCACAGTTAATTAACTAAGTTAATTAGAGTTAAACTAAAACTAATTAGCTGTTAGTGAGGCCTGGGCCCACGGGTCAGTGACTAAACTAATTAACTAATTAAATTAACAGAAACTTAATTAAACTAACTAATTAGCAGAAGGTGGCCCACACGTCAGTGACCCAGGGGTAGTCAACCCCCTGTTCAAACAGGTCAAACCCGCCGGCGACGTGATGCCGGCGAGGCCAAGTACGGCGGCGTGCTTCGGAATTCGTCTACGGGGCACGGCTCGAGCTGCGGCTAGGCGCGTTGGAAAGCTCTTGCTCTTGCGCGTCGGATGGTGGTGGTTGCCGGACCTGGGGTGGCCGGAGGCGACGGCAACAAGCTCGACGGCGGCGACCGGCGTCGGGCGTGTGTGGAGAAGCAGGTACAGAGGCCTAGGCGATGCGTGCATAGCACCTATCGCATCTACGCGCTGCGGTGAATGTGATGGACGTGTGCCAGTGACCAAATGGTCACCGGAGCATCACCGGCGGCGAGCACGGCGGCGGTGCGTTTCGGTGATCAACAGAGCGGCGGCTACACGGTGCAAAAGGAACGGAGGAAGGAGGGGTTCGACGTAGAAGCTCACTGCGGTCTAACGAGCTCGACGGAGGGGTCGGGGACGCGCTGTAGCTTCGTAACGGCGGCGAGGTGCTCCGGCGATCTGAGGAAGGGGACGACGGCGTGGAGGCGTTGCAGGGCTTCCGGCGGCTCGTGGCTCAGCGAGGAGGAAGAGGACGACGCGGTGGATCTTCTGGACACACTCACGGGGCGAGGGGGTGGCTCTAAGTGCGGCTGTGGCAATCGGCGGCGACGGCGGCTCGGTGATGGGAGAGGAGAGAGCCGGGGGAGGGCGATAGAGACGAGGGGGAGAAGTGAGAGCGGTCGGGGCAGCTGCGTGGCGATTCATGGAATCATCCAGGCCATCGGGGAGGCAGGCTAGCAGGGAGGAGGTGGCCGGGCGCGTGCCGGCGCGCGGCGGCCACGCGCGCGTCCTTCTGGCGTGAGGAGGAAGACGACAGAGGAGGGCTGGTGGGCTGGGCCGGCCTGCTACAGGGCTGGGCCCGAGGTAAGTGCTTTCTCCCTTTTTCTTTTTTCCTATTTCTTTTCTGTTTCATTTCTTTTGCAGCTTTGTTCAATTAATAATAATGCTAGAGCATTTTTATAACTCATGAAACTTGTCATACCTACTGTATATAATATGAACAGTAGGAAACATTATAGTTTATGATTATTTGAGCATTTAAAATATTTTATAGCATTTAAATGCCCAAATTCAAATACCATATGATTTAATCCAGTGACCTTGGATGTCCTAGAAAATTGTGCACCATTTTTAGCAAAGGTTTGAGACCAAGGCAGGAATGATGAACATTTTTGAAGGGCATTTTGGGTACATTGGAAAATAATTTAACAAACCCTAGTTGTTAGAAGAGGGGTGTTGGGGTTTCTGTCATTCCCATTTCAAATTTCTTTGAAAAGTAAACATGATGCACACACCAACTAACCCTAATGCAAGTGCTAACTAGGGATGTGACAACTCACCCCCACTTAAAAGAATCGCGTCCCGAGATTCGGGTTCCTCCGGAAAGAGGGTGGGGTACTCAAGTCGAAGACGATCCTCCCTTTCCCAAGTAGCTTCACTCTCGGAATGATGTGACCATTGAACCTTGAGAAACTTGATATTGTGGCGTCGAGTGGTGCGCTCGGTTTGATCAAGAATACGAACGGGGTATTCTCGATAGGTGAGATTGTCCTGGAGATCAAGCGTTTCGTGGTCCACTCCGCGGATAGGATCCGAGAAGCAACGCCTGAGTTGAGAAACGTGGAATACATCATGAACTCCGGAGAGGTGCGGAGGTAGTTCCAGTTGGTAGGCAACTTCTCCTCGTTTGGCAAGAATGCGAAAAGGACCGATAAAACGAGGGGCCAATTTGCCTTTGATACTGAAGCGATGGGTTCCCTTAAGAGGAGTAACCCGAAGGTAAGCCTTATCGCCGACTTCAAAAGTCACAGCCTTATGATGACTATCATATTGGCTCTTTTTGGCGAGACTGGGCTGTTTTCAATCTCTCACGAACGATGCGAACTTGTTCCTCAGCTTCCTGGATCATATCCGGGCCAAAGAATTGTCTTTCCCCGGTCTCTGACCAGTTAAGAGGTGTTCGACACCTTCGTCCATATAGAACTTCGAAGGGAGCTTTGCCCAAGCTGGCTTGATAACTATTGTTATAAGCGAATTCGGCAAATGGAAGACACTTTTCCCATTCCATACCGAAAGAAATGACAGAGGCTCGAAGCATGTCTTCCAGGATTTGATTGACTCGTTCCACTTGACCACTAGACTGCGGATGGAAGGCGGTACTGAAGGAGAGATGAGTTCCCATAGCATTCTGGAAACTTTCCCAAAATCGGGAGGTGAAAAGACTTCCACGGTCTGAGTTAATCTCCAACGGTACACCATGAAGTGATACTATTCGAGAGACATATAAGTCTGCTAGCTGGCTAGCGGTAATACTCTCGCGAACAGGCAGGAAATGAGCTACTTTAGAGAGACGGTCGATAACGACGAAGATAGCATTATTCCCTTTCCTGGACCTGGGAAACCCGGTAATGAAGTCCATACCGACTTTATCCCATTTCCATTCAGGAATAGCTAAAGGTTGGAGGGTGCCAGCAGGCCGTTGATGCTCTGCTTTGACTCGACGGCAAACGTCGCAGTTAGCAATGAATTGAGCGATTTCTCTCTTCATCCTAGTCCACCAGAATCTCTGACGTAGGTCCTGATACATTTTGGTACTACCGAGATGAATCATGAGAGGAGATTCATGAGCCTCCTTAAGAATCATTTGTCGTAGTTGTGGTTTCTTGGGTACCACCAAGCGGTTCTCGAAGTACACTACACCTCGATCATCCATAGAGAAACTTCTAGCAACTCCGCAAGCAATGTTCTCCTTGATCCGAGATATGCCTTTATCATACCGCTGGGCAACTATGATTTGATCCATAAGGGTAGGTTTCGCCACCAAGGTGGAAAGGAATCCTCGAGGAACAATGTGAAGGTTAAGCTTACAAAATTCCTCGTGGAGAAGTGGTTGACTTTGTTATAACATTAAGTTGTTACAATATGACTTACGACTTAGTGCATCAGCCATGACATTGGCCTTTCCAGGAGTATAAGTGATTCCTAAGTCGTAGTCTGTGAGCAACTCAACCCAATGTCTTTGCCTGAGATTTAGATCCGGTTGGGTGAAGATATACTTCAAACTTTGATGATCAGTGAAGATTTCACAGCGATTACCAAGGAGGTAATGTCGCCATGTTTTGAGTGCATGGACTACAGCTGCAAGCTCTAAATCATGAGTAGGATAGTTATCCTCGTGTGGACGCAACTGTCGAGATGCGTATGCAATCACTTGACGATCTTGCATGAGAATGCAACCTAGTCCTTGTCGCGAGGCGTCGCAATAGATTATAAAATCCTTGGAAAAATCTGGTGGTACCAGTACAGGTGCAGATGTCAGGCGTCTTTCCAGTTCCTGAAAACTGGACTCGCACTATGGGGTCCACTCAAACTTTTTATCTTTCTTGAGGAGTTCGGTTAGAGGTTTAGCAACCTTGGAGAAATTCTCGACGAAACGTCGGCAATAGCTCGCTAAGCCAAGAAAACTCCTAACTTGCTTGACCGATTCAGGGGGAGTCCAATCAAGTACGGCTTGAACTCGCTCGGGATTGACAGCAATACCCTTGCCAGAGATCACATGACCTAAATAGGTTACTTCTGGCAACCAAAATTCATATTTAGAGAATTTGGCATAAAGGCGGTGCTCTCGAAGTTTCGTCAATACCAGCCTTAAATGCTCGGCATGATCTTCCTTGTTCTTGGAATAGATGAGTATATCATCGAGGTATACCACGACGAATTTATCCAAATACTCCATGAATATAGAATTCATTAACCGAGAAAAGGTAGCTGGGGCATTGGTTAATCCGAAGGACATAACGGTGTACTCATATTGGCCATAACGAGTAACAAAAGCCGTTTTAGGAATGTCCCCGTTCTTGATTTTGATTTGATGGTAGCCCAACCTCAAATCAATCTTAGAGAAGACTGAGGATCCAGCGAGCTGATCATACAGGCCGTTGATCCTGGGAAGCGGATACTTATTCTTTATGGTGACCAGATTGACAGGTCGGTAATCTACAACCATCCGCTCCGTTCCATCCTTCTTCTTGACGAAGAGGACGGGGCAAGCCCAAGGGGAAGAACTAGGACGGATGAAACCTTTCTGCAAGGACTCATCGAGTTGTTTCTTTAGCTCAGCTAATTCTAGTGGTGCCATCTTATAAGGTCTCCTAGAGATTGGGACAGTTCCTGGGATAAGATCTATCACAAACTCGACATCTCTGTCAGGTGGGATTCCTGGCAGTTCTTCTGGAAAAACATCCGGGAAGTCACGGACTACCGGGATATCTTCGAGTTCTGGTAGAGGGATGGCATTAAGAGAGTAGAGCTGACGCTCAGCCATTCGAGTCAAGACATTGACTATCTTGCCGGATGGATGTGTAAGTTGAACGGTCCTAGTAAAGCAATCAATCTTGGTGTAATGAGTTGTCATCCAATCCATACCCGAGATGATGTTTATGTCCGAGGACTTGAGAGCGATTAAAGATGCAAGGAAAACAAGTCTATCGACAAGGATTTCATTTCCATGGCTTACCCTAGAGGTTTGCCACTTTGAACCAGGAGTTTGAATAACCATGGAAGTAGGCATGTCACAAAAAGTCATGTTGTGCAATCGAGCATAGCTCTCAGATATGAACGAATGGGATGCTCCAGTATCGAAAAGAACAGATGCCGGATGGCAGTTGACGAGAAGCGTACCAAGGACGACGTTAGGATCCTCATGAGCTTCCTCAGCAGAGACATAGTTGACATGACCACGTGCAGTGTGGATTGGCTTGACATAATTCACCATGCCGGTTGGCTTGCCACGGCCAACGGTTTTTCCTGGCTGGTTCTGGGGACACTCACGCATGTAGTGCCCCGGTTCTCCACACTTGAAACATGTCACAGTGGTGGTGCGTGGAGCAAAGTTGGAAGGTGGTCCTCCATAGGTCTTAGCAGGTGCAAACTGTTGAGTTGGGCGAGGCGCCTCATAGGATGGCCTCGGTGTGTACTTGGGTGGCAGAGCAGTGTTAGGAACCCACACACGGCGCTTGTGAGAGCCAGAGCCGGATGAGGAACCAAAGTCTCGAGTATGCTTGCGGGTGGCCTCGAAGTCGGTCTGGCCTGTTTCATCACTGATAGCCTTGTTTACCAACTTCTGGAAGGAAGTGCACTCGTGCAGACGTAGATCTCGGCGGAGTTCAGGGCTGAGTCCCTTGCGGAACCTCGCCTGCTTCTTGGCATCGGTGGATACTCTTCAGGTGCATAGCGTGCCAGGTTACCAAACTCGCGACTATAGCCATCCACAGTTAAACGGCCCTGGGTGAAATTGCAGAATTCCTCCCGCTTGCGATCCATGAGACCTTCCGGAATGTGGTGTTCACGGAATGCCTCACTGAACTCAACCCAGGTAGTGACTTGGCCAGCAGGACGCATAGCTTCAAAGTTTTCCCACCAAAGACTGGCAGGGCCCTCAAGATGGTAGGTGGCGTAGATAACCTTGTCAGCTTCGGCCACACGGGCAGAGTGTAGCTTGTGGGTGATACTACGTATCCAGTCATCAGCATCCAGAGGTTCAGTGGAGTGATGGCACTTCGGTGGACACATCTTGATAAAATCGTGGATTGACACCACGTCATTCCTCTGACGGAACCCAGTGTTCTGCTCTATGCGTTCCAGCAGACGGTTGGTCTCTCTCTTGTTCCGTTCTGCTTCAAGCATAACTTCCGCCAAGGAGGGTGGCTAGGGCAGATTCCCATCTCTAGCCCCACTAGCCTCACCCTGCTCCTGAGCAGCAGGAGTGTTGCGAGTGTTGACCATCCTAGGAAAACAAAACAACGGTTTAGACAAGGATGGCAAAAATTTGACATAGAAGTGCAGAATGTAATGGATGACACAGAATGCAAAGATGTTCATCCGTACGACATGGTAATATAGGAACTGCTATATATACACCAGTGGTCATACACACCATTCAAAGTTTAGTACAAGCCAAGGCTAAAGTACAACTGCGGTGAAAGACGATACATCCCATCAGAGGCATTCCAAGCTCCTATACATTATTTAACTACACCTCCGAAACTCAGTACACACTAAGTCATATTCCACAAGACGCGCAGGACTGTGGAAATACAACTACTACAATACTAATACAACCACGGCCTAGCTCAGACATT
The DNA here is from genome assembly GCA_902687465.1 of Secale cereale. Classification (NCBI taxonomy): domain Eukaryota; kingdom Viridiplantae; phylum Streptophyta; class Magnoliopsida; order Poales; family Poaceae; genus Secale; species Secale cereale. Next base: position 494,929,793 of record LR738709.1, read on the forward strand.
CGCGTAGTAATCCTCATAAAGATTACCACCGTAGCCTGGAAGTGGAACAGATGGATCTTGGAACTCGCGAGCACTCGAAGGCTGTGGACCATAGGGACATGGATGTGGCCTCGGTCCCGATGCTGGTGGTAACCGACGCCCACGTGGAGGTGTAATACCCCCAACGTCACGCCAATCCATGCGATCAGGCAGACGAGTCCGCACGGGGTACAAATCCCGCATGTCCAAATATCCGGCGCGCGCAGCAGGTGCAAGCCATGTCAAAGTAGTCCAATGGACGGCTCGAGTGTTATACAGCTCCATTCGGAGGGCACGGACCTCACGGTCCCTATCCTCCAACATCTGAACAGTGGTCTGTAGCAGTGGCTCTTCATGAGCAGCATCAGTATAGAGACCAGTGTAGTAGCCTTCCTCTCCGGGAAGTGAGGCTGGCATGTAACAGAACTTAGTGTTCAGCAACAGGGCATGCCTAGCACGGAGAATGGTCATCATCGAATAAGCGGCATCCTGCACTGCCATCTCGATGGTAACCCCGAGTCCATAAGACCAATGGATGGGGTCATTAGCTCCAGGATATGAGGGGTATATCCGGACTGTGCAGAAATACCGACTCTGATTGAAATCCCGATACTGTTCCTCCACGGTGTACTCAGGATACCAGCGATAACCGGTCTCAGTCAGCACACGGACTAGCATGGCCGTGTGACCGGGCACATTAATGCACCGAGTCAAACGAACCACTTGGTGAGGGATGCGGCCAGACATCTGAAACACAGAATAATGCAAAGGCATTAGTGTTTCTGAAAGAAATCGGGCAGCATAACAACTGTAAATGCTCAAACAAAGATTTGAGACATCATACAAATGATAGCATAGCCACTCAACAATTCCATATCAAGGTTCCGGGTCCAACAATCATCATACTAGAAAGGATAGAAACTGAACTGAGGCTTGAAACCAACAATCCTAAGAGTCTACGGATTAGTAACACGTGAACCTAATAAGGATAAGAGGCCTAGTCCTAAATCCCCGTAGAAAGAATAGACTGACTCAGATCAGAAGGGCATAAGGTAAAGGAGTAAAAAGAGCCTTACGTTCCCTCCCACAATCAATTCCCCTACATATAACTAAGAATTTTTCTAGACTCAACATCGACCAGTTTGGCTTGAGAAACCTACAGGCAGTCCAGCTCTGATGCCAACGCTGTCAGGACCCCGATCCTAAGTCACACCGATCTAGCTGTAACACGTCATATCACTTTGCGGCCTCACGCACGGTAACCCCACGGGTGCCACCTTACCTGGCCCGGGACCGTTTGCGCATTTTGGCACACGTATATGACAGTGTCGCTAGCATCCATATGACAGAGAACCCGGGCCGACATGGCTAGTTATAAACCAAAAGTGGCACTAGATTACAGAGACAGGCATCCATGACCCAGCAACGAACGTGTCGGTCATCAACGTATGAACCCAAGTCGTAGCAAGCTACATGGACTTAAAGGAACAACGCGTGACATTTCCCCTAAGGGACAGACACAGGAACGAACAAGGACACATGCCGGCCAGCCTACGTGTTCTGAGCAGTAGCAAGCTACCAAGGCTCATTGGAATCACTAGGAGGCATTTCCCTGTAAGGTAGGCTACCAAAGAAAAAAAAACTAGGTGTCGGATCCCACACATACCAAGCATTTCAATCATACACGCAATATGCTCAATATGTGCAAATACAACATTGCATCACAACAGAACTCTATGACTCAAAGTACTTTATTTAAAAGGCTCCAAGAGCCATACATAACATATCCATACAGGTAGGGGTCACATGACCCATCACTCAAGTCATACAGTCATACAAGCACAAGCGGAAGCTACATGTCTGAGTACGGACAACTTAGAAAATAAAACAGGCTTGGTGTAGCCTAACTATCTACAAGGCCCTTCACAAGCTCCAGATCTCCGTCTGGGTGTCAAGCTACTCGTCGACGTCAACGTCTATGTAGAACCCATCAGCAGGGGCAGGGTTCTCCTCTGCAACAGTTATTAAGCAAACATGAGTACAAAGGTACTCAGCAAGTCTTACCACAGAACCTATCATACATGCAACACTATCAAAGGGGGGTAGTGGAGTTCATAACAGAATGCCAGCTTTGACCTTGGCTAACCTATACTACAACTCTCAACAGATTGCAAGATGTTACTACGAACACGAGTCCTCTACTCACCACATCAATACACTATCGAGGATCCTCTTCCGTCATCCTACGGAAGGCCATCCACGGCACTCACACTTATCTTGAGGCTTTTAGTAGTATCCATCAACTTGTCTATGAACTGTAAGAGTAACCAAGTAGTCCGTACCGCGAACAACGGCTATTCGAATAGTTTGATAACCCTGCAGGGGTGTACTTCACACACGCTTTCACCACTTATCGCCGTTTACTCGGCGTGTACTCGGCAACCTTCAAGCGGAAGCCCAGCGGGGGTGTCGGCCATGACCTGACTAACTACTCAAGTCTCTCGTCCAGGTTTATCGCCTATTTGGGTTCCATCCGTGGGGAGATCCGGCCGGGGTGTCGCTCACGGCCCCAAACGATGTGTACAGGGTTCCCGAGTTACCAAACGGGCAACCAGTACACCGTGCCACGTACCTGTCGCAACACAACCCACCCCGAGGGTCAGCGTTGTGCACGACCTCCAGTAAGCTATAAACACCAGAAACTAGTTGCAACTCCTGGACAGAGATCAAGGGTAATTAATAAGCCGAGAGGGTCAATTAAGGATCCCAATGTGTGGTAGTAGCTGTAACTTGAACCACACATACAGATCTCGGGTCCTATGGACGATTCCAATGAAACAACCCACCATGTACTCCTACATGGCCTTTCATCGATACCTTTACCAAGCGTATTCCACACTTCCTTCTCTTTATCGGTATGATCATTTCACTCTGATCCATCACCCAGATGAACCAGACCAGACACAACTCTAAGCATAGCAGGCAACATAAACAAATAGCATGGTGGATCACACATCACATGGCTCAATCAACTCCTACACATGCTAGTGGGTTTCAACTATTTACTGTGGCAATGACAGGTCATGCAAGGGATAGGGTTCAACTACCGCAGCAAGTAGCAGTTCACACGCTATTGCCTTAATGCAGTAAAAGAGAGCAGGAGTGAGAAGATTGGGTTTGTATCGGAATGATCAATGATTGCTTGCCTGACAAGGTAGTTGTCGGGTACTGCTCTTCAGCTGGATACGCAGCAGTATCCTCGGGAGCAGGACCTAACACAGAGAATACCGGCGATACAATCATTAACAAACAAATGCAACAATGTGATGCATGCTCATGACATGGCAAGATGCATGTGTGTTGGCTAATGCAACTAAAACCAGAAGGGTTTGAACCTATTTGAATCAAAGATTCAAATTGGAGTTCAAACTATTATTTAAATAAGTGCATTATCATGTTTTTGATGTATACAGCAAGTTAACCTGTTCAAACATGCATGAAACCAGTGCCATTGGAAAGATTGGATTTTTCTGATCATTTTCCATGTATAAATCTTTTCCATCTGAGCTATGGTTGATTTTATATGATTTTTAGAAGTTTTGGGTATTTTCTGGAATTTTCTGAATTATTTTTAATCTAAAAATCCCAGAAAAACCTTTACTGCGTCAGCATGACATCATGCTGACGTCAGTCAGTCAACAGGATCTAGTCCAAGTCAAACATGACATGTGGGCCCTGCATGTAAGTGTCACAGCTAATTAACTAAGTTAATTAGAGTTAAACTAAAACTAATTAGCTGTTAGTGGGGCCTGGGCCCACGAGTCAGTGACTAAACTAATTAACTAATTAAATTAACAGAAACTTAATTAAACTAACTAATTAGCAGAAGGTGGCCCACATGTCAGTGACCCAGGGGTAGTCAACCCCCTGGTCAAACAGGTCAAACCCGCCGGCGACGTGACGCCGGCGAGGCTAAGTACGGCGGCGTGCTTCGGAATTCGTCTACGGGGCACGGCTCGAGCTGCGGCTAGGCGCGTTGGAAAGCTCTTGCTCTTGCGCGTCGGATGGTGGTGGTCGCCGGACCTGGGGTGGCCGGAGACGACGGCAACAAGCTCGACGGCGGCGACCGGCGTCGGGCGTGTGTGGAGAAGCAGCTACAGAGGCCTAGGCGATGCGTGCATAGCACCTATCGCATCTACGCGCTGCGGTGAATGTGATGGACGTGTGCCAGTGACCAAATGGTCACCGGAGCATCACCGGCGGCGAGCACGGCGGCGGTGCGTTTCGGTTATCAACAGAGCGGCGGCTACACGGCGCAAAAGGAACGGAGGAAGGAGGGGTTCGACGTAGAAGCTCACTGCGGTGCTAACGAGCTCGACGGAGGGGTCGGGGACGCGCTGTAGCTTCGTAACGGCGGCGAGGTGCTCCGGCGATCCGAGGAAGGGGACGATGGCGTGGAGGCGTTGCAGGGCTTCCGGCGGCTCGTGGCTCAGCGAGGAGGAAGAGGACGACGCGGTGGATCTTCTGGACACACTCACGGGGCGAGGGGGTGGCTCTAAGTGCGGCTGCGGCGATCGGCGGCGACGACGGCTCGGTGATGGGAGAGGAGAGAGCCGGGGGAGGGCGATAGATACGAGGGGGAGAAGTGAGAGCGGTCGGGGCAGCTGCGTGGCGATTCATGGAATCATCCAGGCCATTGGGGAGGCAGGCTAGCAGGGAGGAGGTGGCCGGGCGCGTGCCGGCGCGCTGCGGCCACGCGCGCGTCCTTCTGGCGCGAGGAGGAAGACGACAGAGGAGGGCTGGTGGGCTGGGCCGGCCTGCTACAGGGCTGGGCCCGAGGTAAGTGCTTTCTCCCTTTTTCTTTTTTCCTATTTCTTTTCTGTTTCATTTCTTTTGCAGCTTTGTTCAATTAATAAAAATGCTAGAGCATTTTTATAACTCATGAAACTTGTCATACCTACTGTATATAATATGAACAGTAGGAAACATTATAGTTTATGATTATTTGAGCATTTAAAATATTTTATAGCATTTAAATGCCCAAATTCAAATACCATATGATTTAATCCAGTGACCTTGGATGTCCTAGAAAATTGTGCACCATTTTTAGCAAAGGTTTGAGACCAAGGCAGGAATGATGAACATTTTTTAAGGGCATTTTGGGTACATTGGAAAATAATTTAACAAACCCTAGTTGTTAGAAGAGGGGTGCTGGGGTTTCTGTCATTCCCATTTCAAATTTCTTTGAAAAGTAAACATGATGCACACACCAACTAACCCTAATGCAAGTGCTAACTAGGGATGTGACATTAGGTCATCCACTTGAGGGAAATTGCTGCTGTCCTACAAACCTCTGTGCTTGGAGGCCCAACATAGTCTACAAGAGTAGAAGCGTGTGTAGACATCAAGCTATTTCTGGCGCCGTTGCCGGGGAGGTGAGTGCTTGAAGGTATATCTTTAGATCTTGCAATTAAATCTTTTTTTTTCTTGTTTTTATTTCACTAGTTATGCTTATGGACAACCTTGCTATTGGATCGTTGCTTGCGGGAAGACGCCCCACACCTGTGGTGGCTGCTCCTCCCCCTACTGAAATTGTGCCCTATAAAATACCAGCTGGTATTATGGATTATGTTTTGGCTGATCGTTATGCAGGAGACAGACATCCCGGTGAACACTTGCTATATCTGTCACAACTATGTTCATTATTTAAGCTTGCAGGTGTATCGAGGGAGTTTGTCATGAGGAAATATTTGCCTTGTCACTGAAAGGAAAAGCATTGGAATGGTATAGGCTACTAAATGACTCTCACCTGCTGGAGTGGGAAGAGATCCAGTCTCTCTTTTACTCCAAGTTTTATCCTCTTCATGAAGTCCATGAGAATAGGAATTATGTTTATATTTTTTATCCTCATGACGGAGAGAGCATAGCTCAAGCTTGGGGGAGACTGAAAACGTTAATGCTAAAATGTCCTAACCATGGGCTCCCCAAAGATATGATTATTACTAATTTCTATGCGAGGGTTTCTCGACAGGATAAAGATTTGCTCGACGCTTCCTCTATGGGTTCTTTCACAAACAAAAAGATTGATGCTAAATGGGAACTCCATGAAAGAATTCAACGCAACACTGAAGATTGGGAGATCGACAAAGGTAAAGAGTCAGGTATAATTTATGAGTATGATTGCATTAAGTCCTTTGTTGAAGCTACAAGTTTTAATAAGTTTAGTGCTAAGTTTGGGCTTGATTCTCAACTCCTTGTTGATTTCCTCAAATCTTTTGCTTCACATCTTAATATGCCTAAGGAGGATTGGATCAAGTATCATAAACCTTTTAAAGAGACTTGCAAAGAAAATGAAATTGTTCATGATGATTGCAACATGCATGATCCAATTCCTAAAAATGAAGTTTTATATAAGCATGTTAATTTTTGTGGAGTGGATAGACCTTGTGAAAGGCCTATGATTGAAGAAGAGAAGTATTGTAAGCAACATAAGCATGAAAGAACAATCACTTGGGTCAGAGATTTAAATGAAATTGCTAGAGAATTGTGTGACCTTTATCCTTTTACTTGTGAACTTTTCCGTATAGAGGGTCACTTTAATTTTCAATGCATGAACTTTCAAAACATAACTGTTAACCGGTTGTGTGATAACATGATCACCTCTGATCTTTATGATGAGCTTATGTTATTTATGATGTGCGAAGAGTTATCAGAAAAGACTTCATGGCTAGATGTTAATGCCATAGGAATAAAAAACACTTTGCAAAGTTGCCATCTCTATTGTGTTGTTAATTGCCATGAAAATGATTACATAGGTAAGATTATAAAGGAGGGAACTTTACCAAAGTATAAAAATGTCTCTCATATTTCTGCTAATAAAAAGGAGAGTTTCTCCCAAGTTTCCCCTATTGTTTCTAATGATAAACCAGGATATGTGGAGAAGCTTCATCTCCAACCACTCCCTCCTAAGGTTAAGAAGAAGAAAAAGAAGAGGAGGAGGAAGAGGAGCAAGAAAGAAGAAGAATGGGTATCAACCTGGCCTGAGCATATTCCTCCCATCAACTTTTATCCTAACGATTGTAAGTTTAAAGAAGAAGGTGAAGTTTATTGCCTTAATTATCATCTTGATGATACGTCCGTAGGTACTATTGAAGATGATTTTGATTATGATATGCATGTTACTTATTGTGATTGGGAAAATGATGATAATGCTACTTATGATCTTGAAAATCTTTTTGGTATCAACTCTGAAAGTGATGATATGGGAAGCTCTAAGCTTGGGGATGATAGGATTGCAAATCCTTTACCCACTAGTGATGTGATAATTGATAATTCTTTTTCTAGTAAGAATAAAGACAACATGATTACAAATATAGTTGCTAGCAATGATAATGCTCTTCTCTACTATGATGATGTCATAACTCCAACCTATAGTGATTATAAAGGTACCTATGACATAAGGAGAAATTATCCTTATGAAACTTGTCATAATCATGGAGGGAATTACTCCCTTGTTGAACACCACCCTCCTAATACACAATTAATCTATAGTGTTCAAGTTGTTTATGATAGTCCTACTCCCACTATTACCAATGAGAAAGATTATGCTTATGTGGAGAGTAAGAGTACCTTTTTGCATGTGGATCATGGTAACAATGCTTTATGTGATGCTTATATTGTTGAGTTCATCCATGATGCCACTGAAATTTATAATGAGAGAGGGAGACTTGGTTCTAAATATCTTAATAATAAGAAGTTTCCTCTCTTTATGGTGAATATTTTGAAGTTATGCTTGTTTTGCCTTCCTATGCTAGTTGCTTTGTGCTTCAAAGAATTATTCTATTGCAATATTCCTATGCATAGGAAGCATGTTAGGCTTAAATGTGTTTGGTATTTGCTTCTTGATGCTCTCTTTTGTTCTTCAGCTCTTATTCCTATGAGAGCATCATTAAAGTCTTAAGCCTATCTTTATGGCTATAAAGAAAGAGCTCTAGGGAGACAACCCTTGTTATGTTTACTTTCAGTTTTAGTGGTCTTGATGTTTGTTACTACTGTAGCAACATCATTGTATCTTTATTTTTCAGCTTTGTGCCAAGTTTAGCCTCTGATTGCAAGAAAGTTCAAAAGTTGTGACGTGCTGTCCAGGAAACAGATTCTGTCCTTGGATAGAAAAATACGTATAAAATCACCAGATCATCTTTTTGGTCTGAATTTTTTCGACAGCATGCTCTATATAATTGTCTTTCGTGCGTCTGTTCTGAGTTTTTTGATTAGAGTTGCAGAAGTGCCCCGAACAAATCAATTACTACCTGCTGTTCTGTTTTTCACAGATTCTGTCCTGTTTTGCTTTTCCTTCATTTTGCAAACCAAGAGCTTGCTTTTTCTTTGCAAAAACCTTTTGGCAATCTTGAGAAACAGTAGACCTTCAAGAATATCTTTATTTCCAGCAAGGCATAATTATTTTATTATGGGTACTAACCTCGCTAATCAGATTATGATGAGTTATGTATGAAGGGAGTTTTCAAGTGTGCGAGGGAAGATGATAAAAAGATTCACGAGTGTCAAGCGCTCAAGCTTGGGGATGCCCCCATGCACCCCCAAGAAATATTCAAGGAGACTCAAGCGTCTAAGCTTGGGGATGCCCCCGTGCATCCCCTTCTCCATCAACATTATCAGTTCGTCTTTCGTTCCACTATATTTTAATCACTTCATGTGTTATGTGCTACGCTTGGAGTGTCTTGCTTTTAGTTTTCTTTAGTTTTTCATAACGAGTCGGAACTCAGCTTTCTTTATGTGGGAGAGAAACACGCTCCACTTCTACCTAGAACATAACATAGAATTTTCATGTCTATCCTTGCTGTGTGTGTTCTTTGTCTTTTAATAGCTACTATCATGTTCAGCTCTTAGCTTTCATGCTTATCTTTTCAAAGAGCTTTTGTTTAGTTGGTTGCTTGAACTCTCTTTAATTACCATGCTCACCTTATTAAGAGAGTTTGCTTTTGTTGCATTGGTTGATATGCCTATGATAAAGATGCTACGTGCATGATGGCGCTTAGTAGTTCATGTTTTATTATGGTTAGTCTCAAATAGCTGGAGGGTTCCCAATGTGTTATTGGAGTACCAACATGATTTGTTTGCCTATGATGTGGTATGGTTTAGTAATATCTTCCTTCGAGAATTTATTTTGATTGACTTGGCGTATGCTCACGCATATTTAAGACTGTAAAGAAAGTCTGTCAAGCCTTGATGATCTTTTGTTTCTGAGTAGCGATATAACTACCATGCCTGATTCAATGTTGCTTTGTCGCGCTGCATGATTATGACCGTCATTGCTCTCTTAGTTGGTCGCTCCCAGTCTTTTGCTAACCTTCGCCTGTACTAAGCGGACTGACTGCTTGTGCATCCACATCCTTTAATCCAGTTATGCCATATGAGTCCACCATACCTTCCTACATGGTATTTACCTACCATTCCTAACGGAGACTTGCATGTGCCATCTCGAAATTATTCAAAGAAAAAGCATTCTTATTTTGTGCCTCTGTTGTAAGTTCATGAGGAAGTAGTGGTTAATTCATGACCTTTTTTAAGTTGGACAAGCTTCACCCCGGGATTGCATGTATAATGTGCAAACCCATAATACGAGAAGGAACTGGCATTGAGTGCGCCCGGCTCAAAAAGATAATATAACAAACAAACCCTCCTTCACGCTTTGTTCATGAGAAATCAGAAAACTTTGGCAGTGATAAACAAAGGAGATTAAGAGGATGTGATCGTCCTCATTCGGGAGCCGTTCCTCGAAACTTGTCCATCTCGAAAAGTGATTGAGTTGTCTGCTAGCATTCGTTGACGAAACATGCATGATCTAAAATAAATTATTACCTCTGTTTTAAAACCAAGAGCTCTGGTACATGTTTTGTCTTTGTTTCGGACTACGGGTTTTCAACCTTGCCAACAAAAGCCACGGTTCGAGAGTCTCCACCTTCTTTTAAAAAGCACCAACTACTGAGAGCATGATTGTCATTCTGAGTATAATGTGCATTGTCCCAAAGTAGCATTGTCTTTTGCATGATTGTGATATCGTTTATTCTGAAATCATTGTATCTAGTCATCACTTAAACCTTGGAGGTGCCCCTGCATTTACGTTTTGCTTCACTGAAGGGGGCAAGCTAGATATCACTTTATCATATTTGCACATCATGTTCATTGCAAATCTATTTGATGTTCAGTATCATATTGTAAAACTTTCAGTCCTTTGTGATTTTCTCATGAGGCAACTTAATTACTATAGATTCATCGTCTCAGTAAGCTTTTGTCATATGACTATGAAAAAGTCCTATATGGTTAATAGCATGTCACCACAGAAATTATTCTTGTTATCATTTACCTACTCGAGGACGAGCAGGAATTAAGCTTGGGGATGTTGATACGTCCAAAACGTATCTATAGTTTCTGCTTGCTCCATGCCTCTTTTGGGTGATATTGCTATGATATTTATACACTTCCATACACTTTTGATCATATTTCGACTAACCTATTAACTCAGTGCACCCCAGTGCCAGTTTCTGTTTTCGGCTGTTTTTGTATTTCAGGTTTTCACATTACGAGAACTGCCAGGAAAAATCCAGAAAAATTATATAAAAAATCAGCGTTCCAGAAACTACCGTGCGCCCGAAGGACAGCCGAGGGGGGCACCAAGGCTCCAGGCGCCCTGGCGGCGCCCCCCCCCCCTGGGACGCGT
>LR738709.1:494940776-494965388 GCA_902687465.1 Secale cereale
CGCCTGGGCCCCCCGAGGCTCCTGCGATGCCCTTCTTTGGCATATATTTAAAGCGTCTCGCAGAAACCCTGATTCCAGATCCCTTTTCTCCTGACGCGATTCCGATCTCCGCCGCCATCGCCATCTAGCTTCGGGGGACCAGAATTCCTGCGCCGGCACCCTGCCGGGACGGGGAAGTGCCCCCGGATTCATCTCCATCGACGTTGCTTCCTCCCTCCATGATGCGGGAGTAGTTCCTCCTCGGGGCTGAGGTTCTTACCAGTAGCTATGTGGTCAATTCTCTCTCCCATGATGTGATCTTCGTTGTGATCATAGGCTATGTTAATCTAGGGTGATCCCATGATATTTCCCCTTCCTCTATGTATTGGATTGATGTACTCACTTGTCTTTATCTAGTATAATCCCCGAGACCAAGGTGACAGCGGTCTATTGGACATGGATTAGAACGATATTTTCATGAGTGATTTCCTCTCTTGTGTGTTGATTGAAGATTGAGAGTCTCTTGGTGCTTGTCTTTGACTATCCTTTAGATATGTTGTGGTGATTGTGGGACTCTCTTTGGATGGCCGCGGTGACATTGGAAAATCCTTAGATTGAGAACTACGAACTTTGAGGTGTGCTTTTGTAGCCCTACATAATTCTCGTCCTCTCTTGACCACGAAGGAATGACCTCCGAGTGCGTCCCCTTTGCATGTTTTATGGGAAATATCATGTGATTCGATTATGTTAATGTTGTTGGGAGTTGCCACTAGTGAAAGTATGAAGCCTAGGCCTTGTTTCCACCATTGCAATACCATTTGTGCTCACGTTTACCACTTGTTTGCTTGCTGCACTTTTTATTATAGATTTATATTACTTTGTTTTGCCATCCATATCACTTGCCATTTAACATCTCTTCACCGAACTAGTGCACCTATACATCTAACAAGTGTATTAGGTGTGTTGGGGACACAAGAGACTTCTTGTATCTTAGTTGCAGGGTTGCTTGAGAGAGACCATCTTCAACCTCTACTTCCCTGAGTTCGATAAACCTTAGGTCATCCACTTGAGGGAAATTGCTGCTGTTCTACAAACCTCTGCGCTTGGAGGCCCAACATAGTCTACAAGAGTGGAAGCGTGTGTAGACATCAGGATACGAGCGGCTCGTTGGAGATCGACTCCTCCTCCTCCTCATCTTCAGGCAGCTCGCCGCTAGCAGAGCCTCCAGCTCCACCAAGAAGGCGTCTCCGTAAGGCCGGGGACGTAACAGAGCGGCAGACGGGTCAACAGCTGCCGCGCTGCGCGACACGCTCCACCGCGGCAAGCACGGTTGCCGCAGGAGCGCCTCGCGCTTCTGCAGCAACTGGAGCGGGGTCTTCCCGGACCACCGCTTCTGCTCCTGCCGCTCCTCACGCCACGGCGGCAGCCGGGGCGGGGTCGTCTCAGACCACCACCACTGCTCCCGCCAAGCGGCCAAGGGAGCCTACTCCTCCGCCTCCTCGCGCCGGGCGTGAGCCGGACTTCGACTTCTCCGTGCTCAGCTCCGACGAGGAAGAAGAAGAGTAAGATTCTTGTTGTTCTTACATTTCTTCAATTCTTGATGTTTTGTCTTGTATCTCTTTTGCTTTACTCTGAACTTGTTCCTTCTCAGAACTCTGGCCCAGAGAGCGGCAAAGAGAGCCAAGGTCCCGGCGAGGAGAGAGGAGGTGATCATCGTCGAGAACGAGCCCACCGAGACCACCTTGCCGGACCCGGCAACCAATCTTCAGAGCAGCCCCCAGCGCAGCCCCCAACGTAAGTGTATAGTTCACTTTCCGCAGTTAGGCACGCGTGGGTGTTCTTTCTTGGCTGACATTTGTTTGTTGATTTGTGTAGGAGCAGAGCAGCCACACCAGGAGCGCCCGGAGACAGCCCCCGACGTGCCATCTGCTCCGACTACGCCGCCAAGGGGGAGCTCTCCGGCAAGGGAGAGTCCTCCGGCGAGGGGGAGCTCTCTGGCAAGGGGGAGCTCTCCGGCGAGGGACAGCACCAGCGGCCCTTCGCCGGTGGAGACCACGACTGCGCCGCCAAGGGAAAGCTCTCCGGCAAGGGAGCCTGCCGAGGAGCCGGCTCGCGCAGGTAATCCTCTCGCTTCAAACTTCCCTTGGGCTTTTATACTTTTGATTCTTCTTTTTGGATATTTGCTTGACTGTTTTTCTCCCCTTTCCGGCCGTCAGACCCATCCGCTGCGGAGCCGATGGAGACGGAGGTCGCTGTCGAGGAGAATACGCGCGGCAACACCGGCGACGCCGCTGCCACCGAAGAAGCGGCCGGTGTTGACGATCCCGCCGGCAACGAGGCCGCCAAGGCTGCCGCCGCAGCAGCTGGCGAGGGGTCCGGCGATCGCACTGACGGCCCTGAGGCCGCAGGAGCGCCAGGCGCTACGCCGACCGCCGCTGCCACAGCGCCAGGCTCCGAAGAGCCCCAGCCAGGCGTCTACCTGAAGGACGGCGATGGCGTCTTCATCAGCCTCCCCTGGGCGTCCATGTCCAGGGCGCCGGTCGAAGGGGAGAGCTTTGACGGAGAAGTTCTCGCCTCCGCCGGGCTGACGCTTGTTGACGCGCCGAGCAGCAGCAGTGGCGAGCCTGAGGAGGAGCGGTTGCTGCGGAAGCTATTGTCGCTCTACCGCGTTCGGCAAGCCAAGCTGGAGTCCCGCGGGCGCTTGCCGCGAAGGCGGGAGCCGACATCGAGAAACGCACGGAGGAGCTCCGGGCCCTCAACCAGGCAGCTCTCCGGTCCCTGGCAGAGGAGCGGGAGCAACTTGCCGAGGAGCAGCAGGCCTTCTTCCTCGAGAAGGCTGAGGTCGAAGAACAGCAGCGGCTTGCCGCTGAGAAGCTGTCCACGCGGGAGGGCGAGCTGGCGCAGCGGAAGGTCAACCTCGACAGCCACGAGGAGAAGCTTGCCGTGCGCGAGCGATCACTTGGTGGAGCCCTCAAGCAAGCAGAGGACGCTGCCGCAGCTGCTGAGGTCGCCAAGAAGGAGTTGGAGACGAACGTGGCGCAGCTCGAGGCCGATCTCAAGTGAAAGCACATTTGCTCCCTGGGTGGTTTTGGTAATTAATGACAACATACTTTGTGGTTGGACTAATGCTTTTATCAAGTATGTTTCAGGAAATCCAATCACATTGGCTATGGAAATGACTGAAGAAGTGGACCCCTCAAAATGCTAAGGCAAGCATTGGCAAAAGCTCAAGACTCCATTTTTGGTTTAGTGATCCAAGATCACATTGAGTCCATAGGAAAAGCCAATACTATTAAAAGGGGATGAGGTTGTGTTGATGATCTGGTTGCTCAAGTGCTTAGTGATATATCTCCTTCAACTATCAGCAACTTTCACTACTATACACACTCATAAGTAATCTCGGACTAACCGATTTTCCAAACTCAGTCCCACCGAGATGAACCACCTCAGCCATAAGCCAAACCCTAGAAAAATCGGTCATTCCGAGTTTGAGATCGGTCTCACCGAAACACGGGCTGTCAACCTTCTGTAACCGTTTGTCATCATATCGGAATAACCGAGATTGCATTTTCGGTCTCACCGAAATTGGCAAGCACCTGTCTTGGCTCAAATCGGTCTCACCGAGATTGCATTTTCGGTCTCACCGATATTGGCAAGTTCCTGTCTTTGACTCAAATCGGACCAACCGAGATGGTATTTTCGGTCCCACCGAAAACCCCAACGTTCACTATATTTGAACTTTCGGTCTGACCGAGTTTCCACTTCGGTCTCACCGAGATTGCTCAATTATGTGTGTAACGGTTGGATTTTGTGTGGAGGCTATATATACCCCTCCACCCCCTCTTTATTCATTGAGAGAGCCATCAGAAAGAACTACCACTCCTACCTTACACTTTCTGAGAAGAGAACTACCTACCCTTGTGTTGAGATCAAGTTGCTCCATTCCTACCATATGAAACTTGATTTCTAACCTTCCCAAGTTGCTTTCCACTCAATCCTTTCTTCCACCAAAGCCAAATCAGTGAGGAGAGTTGAGTGTTGGGGAGATTATCATTTGAAGCACAAGAGCAAGGAGTTCATCATCATCTACAACATCTATTACCTTTTGGAGGGTGGTGCCTCCTAGATTGGTTAGGTGTCGCTTGGGAGCCTCCGTCATCGAGATGTGGAGTTGAACCAAGAAGTTTGTAAGGGCAAGGAGATCGCCTACTTCGTGAAGATCTACCCCGAGTAAGGCTAGCCCTCCGTGGGCGTAGGCCATGATGGAATAGACAAGGTTGCTTCTTCGTGGACCCTTCGTGGGTGGAGCCCTGCGTGGACTCGCGCAGCCGTTACCCTCCGTGGGTTGAAGTCTCCATCAACGTGGATGTACGATAGCACTACCTATCGGAACCACGGGAAAAATCATTGCGTCTCCAAATTGCGTTTGATCTTCTCCACTTCTCTTTACTACTTGTGCAATTTACTTTCCGCTGCCCATACTATAGAATTGCATGTGTAGTGTGCTACTTGACTTGTGTGTTATGCAAAATCTGCCAAAATCTGTCCTTGATAAAAGACAGAATTTTTATCTTGTCGAGTAGTCTAATCACCCCCCCTCTAGACACTCTCACCTTCTTTGATCCCTCAATTGGTATCAGAGCTTTGGTCTCCATTGCTTTGGTTTACACACCATTGGAGGAAGATGGGCGTGTCTACGTTTGGGAGTATTAGCCATAGAGTGCCTATTCTTAATGGAGAGTCATATAACTCATGGAGGTTTGAAATGCTTAGTATCTTTAAGAAGTACAATTTGTGTAAATATATTGAGAACCCCTATGTGCCTCCATTTGATCCCTTGCACCCTACCATGGATGAAGAGCTTGATTTGCTTTGTAACCTTAGAACTGTAAATCTTATCATTAGAGGGTTACCTGATGACTTGCTTAAACTTGTTACAAACTTTGAGTGTGCCTATGCTATATGGAAGTTCTTGGAAGAACTTTATCCGGACTACTCTATGAGAGGTCTTGATGAAATTCTATACAAGACTATTGAATTTGATAAGATGCACCCCAATGATCCCAACTTTGATAAATGCTTCTTTGAGCTTCGTGATCTTATGAAAAAGAAGGGTGATCCCGCTTTCATCAATGTTTTAATTAGAAATGCTCTTGCATTGCATTCCGAAGATTATTGTCACATTGACAAAACTAATGCAAGTACTTATCAAATTGACCTAGGTGTTGATGATGAACAATCTATGGGTCAATATGATGATGAGCATGAGCATGATGATGATTACTTCGATTCAGACGCCAAGCTAGACAAGGTCATGAAGAGTCTCAATCTTATGGCAAATCTGAGAGACTACATGTCCGGCGGAAAAGAGTGGATTCTTGATAGTGGATGCACCGATCACATGACCGGAGACAAAGACATGTTCCGAGAGCTTGCAAAGAACGATGGTCCACGCAAGTATGTGACTTTTGGAGACAACTCCAAGGGTAAGGTACTTGGCCTTGGTAAGGTGGCCATATCTCATGATAGCTCTATTCAAAATGTCATGCTTGTAGAATCTCTTGGATACAATTTACTTTCCGTGTCTAGATTAGCTGACTTTGGATTCAATGTGCTATTCACCAAAGTAGATTGCCAAGTCTTTCGTCGTGACAATCAAAACATGGCATTTACCGGTATCCGTAGAGGTGATCTATATATTGTTGATTTCACTAAGAAAGCCCAACCTAGAGCTTGTTTCATTGCTAAATCCTCTAAAGGTTGGTTATGGCATAGAAGGCTAGGACATGTTGGTATGCGTCTAGACAAGCTAATCAAAGGTGATCATATTCTTGGTGTTAAAGATGTTCTCTTTGACAAAGATAGACTTTGTAGTGCTTGTCAAGCAGGAAAACAAGTAGGTGGAAGTCATCCCGTGAAGAACATCATGACCACAAGGAGACCGCTTGAGCTTCTTCATATGGATCTCTTCGGTCCCAATGCTTACAACAGCCTTGGTGGTAACTCCTTTGGTCTAGTTATAGTTGATGATTATTCCAGATTTACGTGGGTATTTTTCCTTGATGATAAATCGCAGGTTCAGAGAATCTTCAAGACCTTTGCCAAAAAGGCCCAAAATCAATTTGAGGTGAAGATCAAGAAAGTTCGGAGTGACAATGGAACGGAGTTCAAGAATGCCAATGTAGACTCTTTTCTCGATGAGGAAGGGATTCTACATTAGTTCTCGGCTACATACAGTCCTCAACAAAATGGAGTTGTTGAGAGGAAGAACCGAACGCTCATAGAGATGGCAAGAACGATGCTTGATGAATACAAGACACCGAAGCATTTTTGGGGAGAAGCGGTCGAGACAGCTTGCCATGCTATCAACAGGCTTTATCTTCATAAGCTCCTCGGCAAGACATCATACGAGCTCCTCACCGGTAACAAACCCCAAGTGGGATACTTTCGTGTTTTTGGTTCAAAATGCTATATCCTTGATAAGCATCGTCGGTCTAAATTTGCTCCTAAATCTCATGAAGGCTTTCTCCTTGGTTATGGATCAAACTCCCACACCTACCGTGTCTACAATAATTTCACCCGAAAGGTTGAAGAGACGGTAGATGTGAAGTTTGATGAATCTAATGGCTCGCAAGTAGAGCAAATGCCTATTGATGTAGGAGACAAGGACCCATCGGAAGCTATCCAAGACTTATCTATTGGAAAGATCTGTCCCATGGAAGTGAAGGAGAGTACCTCATCTACATATGTGGAGCCACCTACCTCACGGCAAGATGAACCTCAAGGCAATATGGAGGCCTCCACAAGTGGAACTCACCAAGATGAGGAAGTGCAACAAGAAGATCCACCACAACCTCCTTCTCCACCGCCTCAAGACAACACCAACAACAATGAAGAAGAAGAAGAGGAAGATGAAGATGATGAGGAAGCTCAGCCACAACATCAACAAAAGCTATCCCGAGTTCGAGCAAGAGTCAAGAAGAATCATCCCGTGGAACAAATGATGAACGACATCAACTCCGGGAGAATTACTCGCTCTAAAACTCGCTTAGCTAATTTTTGTGAGCATTACTCATTTATCTCTAGCATTGAACCTATGAAGGTAGAAGAAGCACTTGAAGACCCAGATTGGGTGAACGCTATGCATGAAGAACTACACAACTTCGAGAGGAACAAGGTGTGGACTTTGGTAGAGAAGCCCAAGGATGATCAAAACATCATTGGAACCAAATGGGTGTTTCGGAACAAGCAAGATGAAGATGGACAAGTCATCCGCAACAAGGCTCGTCTCGTAGCTCAAGGTTACACACAAGTCGAAGGTATGGACTATGGTGAGACCTATGCCCCCGTTGCTAGACTTGAGTCCATTCGCATTCTTCTTGCCTATGCCAATCACCATGATATTACTCTCTATCAAATGGACATCAAAAGTGCTTTCCTAAATGGTGAAATTGAGGAGGAAGTATTTGTGAAACAACCTCCCGGTTTTGTGAATCCCAAAAAGCCTAATCATGTTTACAAGTTGCACAAAGCTCTTTATGGTCTTAAACAAGCTCCTAGAGCTTGGTACAAATGCTTAACTAGCTTTCTTCTTGAAAAAGGGTTTGAGATTGGAAAGATAGACTCAACGCTGTTCACGAAAAGGGTTAATGGTGAACTATTTGTGTGCCAAATATATGTTGATGATATTATCTTTGGTTCAACTAACCCTCATTTTAGCAAGAAGTTTGGACAGCTCATGTCGGAGAAGTATGAGATGTCCATGATGTGTGAACTCAAATTCTTCCTTGGGTTGCAAATCAAGCAATCTAAGCAGGGTACCTTTGTCTCACAAACAAAGTACACCAAGGATCTCTTCAAGAAGTTCAACATGCAAGAAAGCAAAGGTATGAGTACCCCCATGCCTACTAATGGACATAATGACTTGACAAAAGATGGAGAACCCGTTGATCAAAGGGTTTACCGTTCTATGATTGGTTCTCTACTATATCTTTGTGCTTCTCGTCCTGACATAATGATGAGTGTATGCATGTGTGCACGATATCAAGCAGCCCCTAAAGAATGTCATCTTAAAGCTGTTAAAAGGATAGTGAGATACCTGATACACACACCAAACTTTGGCATTTGGTATCCTAAGAGAGCCTCTTTCGACCTTGTTGGCTATTCCGACTCGGACTATGCCGGTGACAAGGTTGATAGAAAGTCAACTTCGGGTACATGTCAATTCCTTGGTCGATCCCTTGTATCTTGGTCCTCCAAGAAACAAAATTCGGTATCATTATCCACTGCCGAAGCGGAATATATTGCTGCTGGTTCGTGTTGTGCTCAATTGCTATGGATGACACAAACGCTTAAAGATTATGGGATACATGTGAGACATGTTCCCTTGCTTTGTGACAATGAGAGTGCAATTAAAATTGGACACAATCCAGTGCAACACTCTCGAACAAAGCATATTGAAGTTCGTCACCATTTTATTCGTGATCATATTGCCAAGGGTGACATTAATCTTAAGCATGTTCGTACTGACAAACAACTTGCTGATATCTTTACAAAACCTCTTGATGAGAAAGTGTTTTGTCGCTTGAGGAGTGAGTTGAACATCATTGATGCTTCAAACTTGGAGTGATAACTCCATTGATGCATGCAAGGCATGAGCTCACTTGACTAATCCTTGATATTTCTCTTATGATGGTGATCATATGTCTTGGACACATTTGCCTCCTTGTATTGCATCTAACTCTTTGCAGGTACTTGGATGATCTACATTCCACAAGATTACCACACACTCAATTCATGAGTAATCTTGTCATTAACCAAGTATCTAGCCCTTTGGGATGTTGAGTTCAAGGAACAAATTCCACATATCCTTTTTGACATCTTATACATCTTGTATTTCACTCTTGTCATCTTGGATATCCTCGAGTATTTCCTTGCTTGCCTAACCCATGTAGGAAGATGAACTACACAAGTAGAAATGGCGCTCCAACCTCACATTCAATGAGCACCTACATCAAGCTTACCTACATGAGTAAAGCAACAACAAGCCCAAGGTATGTTCTTCACATCTTTAAGGAGCTTTGCTCAAAGTCATGAGTACAAGCAGCTTCATAAGATGTGATCACATCAAATGCTTAATCGAAAAATGGCAACCCCATTTTGAGCTTAAATGATGAGTATGACCTATGATCAAATGTCCTCATTTGACTCCTAAGTCAATATACTCAAACATAGGTGACCTTGTCGCCGACCTTTATCTAGATGAAGTACATATGTTTTTGGAGTCTTTCTGTTTTCTCTTATGTTCTCTCATTGAGTTTTCCTTAAAAAAAACTTCATCTAGGAATCTTTTTTCATTTCTTTTCTTATGTCTTTGTGAATATCCTTTTGGCTCTGATCAATTCCCCAAAAATCTTTCACAAATTCATTGCAAATCCTTTGAAACATTCCTCGCAAAGTGAGCTGAATTATTCCTGTATTTCCTTGGAATTAAACTCGGCGTCACCGATTTAAATTTTTCGGTCTAACCGAAAAGGATTCGGACTCACCGATCCATCTACTTCGGTGTCACCGATTTATCTTCCAGGATATCAACTTCTGCAGCTCCACTCAATGTTTCTCTATGAATGTTCTTATTTGCCCTGTTGTGATTCTTAAGGATCCCACCTCTTTCTTTCCATCTTTCCTAACCTTCCTAGTTTGCTGTCCTTTTCGGCACTTGATGTCAAAGGGGGAGAAGACTTAAGGGGAGTAGGGGAGAAGAAGAGCGATCTTATCTTAAGGGGGAGAGAATCACATCAAAGCTTTGTCGTGTTTTACATTGGACATTACAATTGGCATCATTCTTTTGATTTTGCTATTTCCATCAAACCCCTTGTTCTGAGAGAACTCAAAGGGAGAGAAATCTTCATAGTTGATATCTTATGGAAAGCAAAATCTCTCAGTGTTCATTGAAAATCTTTTAGTTTCGGAGACATGTTTGCTGAATCAAGCCTGTGCTCAATATGAGACACTCTTTATACATGTCATCCCTGGCTTGGTACTCTTGATGTTCTTGCAGTTGGTTGAAGGAATACTCTTGTGTTATCTAACCTTGTTTTCCCAAGTTTATCCCTTCAGGTATAATGTCAAGGAACCTCAAGGTAAGTATATGCACCTTGCAGAATGTGCATGATGGTGACTTGCTTGTAAATACTTGTTTGCAAGAAATCACCATGCACATATGCATTATCACTCACTTCTTTTTCTTCTGCTCTGATGCATATAGCCAAGCTGCATGTAGCACATCTTGCTTATCTCTCTTGTGTGCTTGAGGTAGTCCAAAACCATAATCTATGAGGTCGCTGAGGTCGCCAAGAAGGAGTTGGAGACGAACGTGGCGCAGCTCGAGGCCGATCTCAAGTGAAAGCACATTTGCTCCCTGGGTGGTTTTGGTAATTAATGACAACATACTTTGTGGTTGGACTAATGCTTTTATCAAGTATGTTTCAGGAAATCCAATCACATTGGCTATGGAAATGACTGAAGAAGTGGACCCCTCAAAATGCTAAGGCAAGCATTGGCAAAAGCTCAAGACTCCATTTTTGGTTTAGTGATCCAAGATCACATTGAGTCCATAGGAAAAGCCAATACTATTAAAAGGGGATGAGGTTGTGTTGATGATCTGGTTGCTCAAGTGCTTAGTGATATATCTCCTTCAACTATCAGCAACTTTCACTACTATACACACTCATAAGTAATCTCGGACTAATCGATTTTCCAAACTCAATCCCACCGAGATGAACCACCTCAGCCATAAGCCAAACCCTAGAAAAATCGGTCATTCCGAGTTTGAGATCGGTCTCACTGAAACACGGGCTGTCAACCTTCTGTAACCGTTTGTCATCATATCGGAATAACCGAGATTGCATTTTCGGTCTCACCGAAATTGGCAAGCACCTGTCTTGGCTCAAATCGGTCTCACCGAGATTGCATTTTCGGTCTCACCGATATTGGCAAGTTCCTGTCTTTGACTCAAATCGGACCAACCGAGATGGTATTTTCGGTCCCACCGAAAACCCCAACGCTCACTATATTTGAACTTTCGGTCTGACCGAGTTTCCACTTCGGTCTCACCGAGATTGCTCAATTATGTGTGTAACGGTTGGATTTTGTGTGGAGGCTATATATACCCCTCCACCCCCTCTTCATTCGTTGAGAGAGCCATCAGAAAGAACTACCACTCCTACCTTACACTTTCTGAGAAGAGAACTACCTACCCTTGTGTTGAGATCAAGTTGCTCCATTCCTACCATATGAAACTTGATTTCTAACCTTCCCAAGTTGCTTTCCACTCAATCCTTTCTTCCACCAAAGCCAAATCAGTGAGGAGAGTTGAGTGTTGGGGAGATTATCATTTGAAGCACAAGAGCAAGGAGTTCATCATCATCTACAACATCTATTACCTTTTGGAGGGTGGTGCCTCCTAGATTGGTTAGGTGTCGCTTGGGAGCCTCCGTCATCGAGATGTGGAGTTGAACCAAGAAGTTTGTAAGGGCAAGGAGATCGCCTACTTCGTGAAGATCTACCCCGAGTAAGGCTAGCCCTCCGTGGGCGTAGGCCATGATGGAATAGACAAGGTTGCTTCTTCGTGGACCCTTCGTGGGTGGAGCCCTGTGTGGACTCGCGCAGCCGTTACCCTCCGTGGGTTGAAGTCTCCATCAACGTGGATGTACGATAGCACTACCTATCGGAACCACGGGAAAAATCATTGCGTCTCCAAATTGCGTTTGATCTTCTCCACTTCTCTTTACTACTTGTGCAATTTACTTTCCGCTGCCCATACTCTAGAATTGCATGTGTAGTGTGCTACTTGACTTGTGTGTTATGCAAAATCTGCCAAAATCTGTCCTTGATAAAAGACAAAATTTTTATCTTGTCGAATAGTCTAATCACCCCCCCTCTAGACACTCTCACCTTGTTCGATCCCTCATCAAGGCGAGAGGTGAGGAGCTTGCCGCGCTCAAGCATGAGCGGGAGAAGGACGCCCACAGCCACTCAGAGCTGCAGGTTCGCCTCGCCGAGAAGGGCAAGGAGCTTGCCGCCGCCAAGGACTCCAACGCGGATCTTGAGTTGAAGCTGACCACTTTGACCAAGACGCTGGACGGCGCCAGCGAGCGGGAGGCGGCCTTGAAGGAGGAGATCAAGGCCGAGAAGGCGCTGCTGGAGAGTGCTGCTGCCATCCAGAACACTTTCAGGGAGACTGTGGAGCACTAGACGGAGGGTCCCATCAACGCTGCCACATATATCGACAAGGAGCTGGCGCAGCTGGGGATGGAGGATCTCGGGTATTCCTCCGATGAGAACCTCCATCCCAGCGCCAAGCTTACTTTGTTCTTCAAAGGCGTGGCGACAGCCCTCCAGCGACTCCGGGAGATGACTCCAAAGCGGCTGGCCAACGAGTCGCGCAAGCTCTACGCGGGAGCCCTCCAAAAGGTGTTGGTGAAGGTGGCCTTCCGCAACCCGGGCCTTAACCTCACCAACGTCCTCAAGACCTTGCCGCCGGATGCTGATCTGGAGGCACTCAAGGCCCTTGTCGCACCCATTGTGGACAAGGTGAGTGGGATCAAGAGGGTTGAGTGCGATCGCGTAGACTAGGCTCGCCCGTTTTCTTCTTTCCTTGTCGCTGCTTGTCATGTTAGGAGAACAATCTGTTAGAGCTGCGACAAGTTATCTTGTAATATAACTCTATTTTGGGTAGTGATTGCAACGTTATTTCCTTTACTTGATTCCTTCCTTTGTATGTTTTTGCCCTACGCTTTTAGGGAACTTGCCGGCGCAGGCACCTTAGCCGCGAGCGCTGAGTGCGGGACGTCAGCAGCCTGCTGGCGGTGCCGTTACCGACAAGCAACCTTGTCGCAACTAGTCGCAGCTCACTTAAGTTGTTGAGCGAACTCGAAACAAAGTTGTTGAGCGGACTCGAAACAAAGTTGTTGAGCGAGCTACATCTACTGCTGCTGCTGCGGGAACATCCGCTTCTACGGAGAGAACCCGCGGCTCAGCCGGAGCTTGATGTTCCCCAGCAAGCTTGCCGGAGCAAAACTTGTCGGGAGCGTCTGCTTCAACGGAACAAACCCGAGGGCTCGCCAGAGCAGGCTGCTCCTCAGCACTCTTGGTGTTGATCTTGGGGACCTTCTTGATGGCGGCTTCGGGAAGCTCTGCCGGAAAATAGTCACCAGAAATCAACTTCCTGTTCTTGTTCTGTCCAGTTGGTGGTGTTACAGACGGTTGAGTCAGCTTGAGCACGAAGATCCCTGGTTCCACAGGTAACTTAAGTGCGGTGCACTTCGACAGGCCGTCGGCGATGTCGTTCTGAGCTCTTGGAACATGCTCCATCTGTAGGCCGTCAAAGTGCTCTTCAAGCTTTCTCACTTCATCAACGTAAGCTTCCATCAACGGACTTTGATAATTCTTGTTCACTTGGTGGACGACAAGCTGCGAGTCACCCCTGATAATGAGCTTCTTGATCCCAAGGTCTGCCGTGATCCTGAGACTGGCAAGCAAACCTTCATACTCTACGGTATTGTTTGTTGCTTGCTCCTTGGGAAAGTGCATCTGGACTGCGTACTTGAGGTGCTCTCCGGTGGGTGCGACAAGCAGCACGCCAGCACCGGCGCCTTGCAGCGAGAAGGCGCCATCAAAGTACATCAACCACTCTTTGCTTGCTTCCTTGACGGGGATGCTCGTTTCTGAAATTTCTTCATCTGGTGTTGGCGTCCACTCTGCTATGAATTCTGCCAATGCTCTGCTTTGGATAGTTGAAGTGCTCTCAAACTTGAGGCCAAAGCTTGACAGTTCCAGTTCCCACTCAACAATCCTGCCTGTTGCTTCTGGATTCTGCAGTATCCTCTTCAGCTGAAAGCGAGTGACAACTGTGATCTCATGTGCTTGGAAGTAATGGCGCAGCTTTCTCGAGGCCATGAGAAGACCGAAAAGCAATTTCTACACACCAGAGTACCTTGACCTAGCCCCCTGCAGAAGGGAGCTGACAAAGTAAACTGGGCACTGCACCATTTTATTCCGTATCTCCTCTTGTGCCTGCGTAGATCCATCTTTGTCGGGACCAGAGCTTGTCGGGGAAGCCCCCTGCTTGTCGCTGGATGCGCTTGCCGCGGTTGCTGGCTCATCATCTGCCTCCCTCTCCGCCACTAACGCGGCACTAACCACTTGATTGGTTGCCGCTAGATACAGCAGCAACTTCTCTTGTGGCTTAGGTGCGACAAGTATTGGAGTGGAGGACAGGTACCTCTTCAAGTCTTGCAGCGCAGCCCCTGCTTCCGGAGTCCATTTCATTGGACCTGCCTTTTTCAATATTCTGAAAAACGGCAGGGCGCGTTCAGCTGACTTAGAGATAAACCTGCTGAGAGCAGCCACGCAACCGGCAAGTCTTCGTACATCCTTGACGCGCTTTGGTGCTTCAATCTGCTCAATGGCCTTGATCTTGTCGGGATTGGCTTCAATTCCCCGCTGAGACATGAAGAACCCGAAAAGCTTGCCGGAAGGGACTCCAAACACACACTTCTCGGGGTTGAGCTTGAGCTGGATCTTGCGCAGATTTGCAAAGGTCTCATCTAAATCTTGAATCAGGGTTGCCCTGTCTCTGCTCTTGACCACTATGTCATCCATGTAGGCTTCTACATTTCAGTGTATTTGTGGTTCAAAAGCGGTATGGACTACCCTTGCAAATGTTGAACCAGCATTCTTCAAACCGAAAGGCATCCGTATGAAACAGTACGTGCCACATGGAGTGATGAATGCGGTCTTCTCCTCATCCTCTTCTGCCATGAATATTTGATGGTATCCTGAGTATGCGTCAAGAAATGAAAGCAAGTCACATCTGGCCGTGGAGTCAACAATCTGGTCAATGTGCGGCAAGGGAAATGGGTCTTTGGGACAAGCTTTATTCACATCGGTGAAGTCGATAGAAAGCCTCCATTTCCCATTTGCCTTGCGCACGACTACAGGATTAGCCAACCACGTAGGATGGAGCACTCCTCTGACAAGGCCTGCTACTTCCAACTTCTTGATTTCTTCTGCGATGAATTCTTGGCGCTCCACTGCTTGTTTCCTGACTTTCTGCTTGACGGGCCGCGCACGAGGACAGACGGTAAGATGGTGCTCAATTACTTTCTTGGGAACACCGGGGATGTCAGACGGTTGCCATGCAAACACGTCGACGTTCGCCCGCAGGAAAGCAATGAGCGCGCTTTCCTATTTAGGGTCAAGAGTGGCACTGATGGTGAAGGTACCACCAGTGCCGTCCTCCTTGGCGGACACCTTCTTGGTCTCTGGCGGAGCCGCCATTGTCTTCTTACACTTGCCGGTGGAGCTCGATGGTGTGTCCTCGACGGTAGCGCAGCACTCCAAACAGGTGCGCTTGCCGGAGTGGGCATCAGAGCTCTTGCCGGACTTGGTCTTCTTCCCCCCGGGAGCTTCAGCGGCAAGTGTCTTGCGATCTGTTGCGGCTGCTGCTTCCCGGTAAATCTTGTCGGTGCAGATAAGAGCATCCTTCTTGTCGCCAGGGACAGAGATGATGCTTATCAGGCCTGGCATCTTCAGCATTTTGTATGCATAGTGAGAGGCTGCCATAAACTTGGCGAGTGCTGGACGGCCGAGTATCCCATTGTAAGGCAATGGAAAATCGACAACGTCAAAAGTGACCCTCTCAGTCCTGAAGTTCAGCTCGCCGCCAAATGTCACTGGCAACGTAATCTTCCCCTTCGGCTTGCTCCTTCCCGGGTTGACTCCTTGGAATGTGCCGATCTCTTCGAGCTCGCTGTTAGGGATCTGGAGTTTCTGGAGTACAGCGGAGGAGATCAGGTTCAAGCCGGCCCCGCCGTCAACTAGCATCTTAGTGACCTTGAGGTTGCGGATAGTTGGTGAAACCAACATCGGCAAGCACCCGACCGCAGTTGTGCGATCAGGGTGGTCCTCAATATCAAAGATGATAGGCGTGCTGGACCATTTCAGAAGCTTGCGCGATTCGACAGGTGGCTCTGCTGCATTAACTTCCCGCACCCACTGCTTGAGTTGGCGGTGTGAAGTATGCAGAGAAGCACCGCCGTCAACGCACAAGACCTCTGTGGCTTTCTGGAACTCCTGCTCACTGTTCTCGACATCATCCATGTCTTCGTCGTCGTCGTCATCTTCATCCTTGTCGCGGCCGTGGGGAGGTCTGTCTCCTTGCCGTTGTTTGGCCTTGCCGCGGCGTCCTCCCCGGCCGGGGCGTTTCGTGCCGGATCCTCCAGTACCTCCTTGGGCCTTCTCCTTGTCGCGTCGCTCGTACTTAGCTTTTTGCTGCTCGACAAGCTGCTCGACCCTCTTGCAGTTCTGGAAGTCATGGCCCTTGGTGCGGTGGATCTTGCAGTACTGCTTGTCGATGCCGTCCTGCTTGTCGGCGGCCGCCACAGCCTGGCAGTTGGTGCATGCGGCAATCTCCTTGCCGGAGCTACCAACTTTGGCTTTCTCGGCGCCACCTTTGTTGCCGGACTGCTCAACGACTAGCACATCTTTGCCTTTCTTCTTCCTGTTATTCCACCGCCGTTTTTTCTTTGCCGGGGCAGCATCCTCCTACTCATGTGTCCTCTCCGGGGAGTTTCCTCCCCTCCTCAGCACATGCACACTTGTCGGCCAGGGCATACAGCTCACTGACGTCTCTGATCTTGCACACCGCCATCTCCTCCCGCATCATGCGGTTACGCACGTTCTGATGGAACGCACTGATGACCGCGGCAGGGTGGACATCTGGGATGTTGTGCTGTACATGGCTGAATCTCTGGATATACTTGCACAGGGGCTCTCCTTCCTTCTGGGCGAGCAGATGAAGGTCACTTTCTTGGCCATGAGGTTTGTGGCCGCCTGTAAAGGCGCCGACAAACTGATGGCATAGGTCTGCCCAAGAAGATATGGAGTTGTCCAGCAAGTGCATGAGCCAGGATCTGACGTTGGGCTTGAGCACCAGTGGGAAGTAGTTGGCAAGGATCTTGTCGTCTCGCCCCCCCGGCAGCCTGCACCGCGATGGTGTAGATGCTGAGGAACTCCGACGGATGCGTCTTGCCGTCGTACTTCTCTGGTACGTCTGGCTTGAAATTCTTCATGCTGGGCCATTGGACTTGCCGCAGCTCACGAGTAAACGCAGGGCAACCTACTGCGTACGGCAAGTCGCCTGGTTCCCCTGGCGCATGCATGTCGACAGCGGGCCCAGCGCGCTGGTCGGATTGACGCCGCGCTTCTCTTCGGCGCTCGATGCGAGTGCGAGCGTCTTCTTGTTGTCGTTTGTGGAGAACTTGGCGCTGATTGCGACGAGCTCGTGGATCTGACGACGCGGTGGAGTCGCTGTCGAGGTGGATCTGACGAGTCGGCGATCTTGGCCTTCGGGGTGGAGAGTGCACGGTGGTTGCACCCCCACCAGTCTTGTCGCCACCGGCTTGCGCCTGGCTGACTTGCCGCGGCTGCGATGTACTAGGCTACCGTGGAGTGTCGCCGTTGGCGAAGCCGATGAGACTCTGAATGGTGGCCCTCCAGTCGTCAATCTTGTCCGCCGTTGGAGGGAAGTCCAGGAGCAGTTGAGCTCGTGCCAAAGCTTCTGCTGGAGTGGCAGGCAGCGGTGGCGAACGGTGTGAGGAGCGGGATATGCTCGGACTTCTAACTATGTTAGAAGGAGCAGTATCCCGTCCAGGCGACCGTGCCTTGCTTGTGCCTGCATGTTGGTGTGCATGCTGGTCTTGAGCATCCCGAGATCCACCAGCTCGATCTTGGTCCAGCAAACGTATGGTACCGTGATTACCATGATGATGCCGGTCCCGCGCCTCCTGAGACGGGCGCGGTGCATGTACGGACACCGAGGTCTTGGAGTGCGCCCGGTCGTTGTGGGAGTCGACTACGCCGCCGATGGGCAGCGCAGCTTTGTCTTTGGACTTGGCGGCACCGTGAGCTCCCTCGTCGACGCCCATTCTTCCGCCGGCGTCTACCCCACCAGACGTTGGCTCCGGCGGTGGTGGGATCGACACGGACGGAGCAGACGCCTCCGAAGCCTTCTTCTTCGGCGGCATGTCGATGAAGATGATGAAGATCTAGCTCGTGTGAACGCCGGATCAGGTTCACACAACCTCGACGCACCCCTACCTGGCGCGCCAAAGATGTCGGGGAAACTGATCAACCCACGAACACCTATGGGGACCGAGCCCCTTTCGGTACGGCGGGGGCGGAGATCGCACGAAGAGCAGATCGACGCGAGGCACACGAGGAGTTTACCCAGGTTCGGGCCGCACGGATGCGTAAAACCCTACTCCTGCTTTATGGTATGTATTGAGTTCTTGGCTCGGGAGCGCTGGGTGCTACAGTACACCCCAACAGCTAACGAGACCGAGCGTGAGAGTTCTGAGTGTTCCAAAAACCCCCCTCTATGTTGCGCATGGGCCTCCTTTTATATGCTCAAGGGGTCACCGACAGGTGGCAACGCAGATAAGGGTAAAAAATGGAAAAGTGCTGCGGTTGGTACAGCTACTTGTACAGTGTTCCATACCTAACCCTGACGGCAGGGGACAAGGGCATTAAATGCCCATCGGCATCGCCCAAACAGTGCAAAAAGGTGCCGTCAGGGGCGCCACCGTTCGCCACGATGGCAATCTTGTCAGCGCCGCTTGCCAGCGCGTACCCCTGGCTGCACAGCCTCTCGCCACGTACGCCTGGAAGGGTCCCAGAGCGACACGTTGGTGGATGCGCTGGAGCGCGGGTACAGAGTGGTAGCTTGCCGCGGCAAGCGCCTTGCCGCGGTCGTTGTCTTGTCGCATCCGGGAGCTTGCCGCTCACCGGGCCTTGCCGGGACGTGTGGCGCGTCGCGGCAAGTTCCTTGAGATGCCTTGGTTGGCCTTCCCGGCAAGCTCCTCTTGCCGGGGTCTTGTCTCCTTGGCTTGAATACTTTGTTCTTGAATGGCTCCAAAGGAACCACGGAGGACCTTGGCGGTCACCCGGCAAGCCTTGCCGCGGGGTGCTGCGACTGCCCGTGCACAAGTTCGGGATACTAGGGTACCCCTACTCTAGTACACCGACAGTAAGAGACATCATAGATCGCACCATATTTGATAAAGTACGGTACGACATTCGAACACACCATTATGCTGTGGTGTTCCAGGTGGCGTGAGCTGTGAAACTATTCCACATTGTTTCAAATGAAGACCAAACTCGTAACTCAAATATTCACCTCCGCGATCATATCGTAGAAACTTTATTTTCTTGTTACGATGGTTCTCTACTTCACTCTGAAATTCTTTGAACTTTTCAAATGTTTCAGACTTGTGTTTCATCAAGTAGATATACCCATATCTGCTCCAATCATCTGTGAAGGTGAGAAAATAATGATACCTGCCGCGAGCATCAACATTCATTGGACGCATACATCGGTATGTATTATTTCCAATAAGTCAGTTTCTTGCTCCATTGTTCCGGAGAACGGAGAATTAGTCATCTTGCCCATGAGGCATGTTTCGCAAGTATCAAATGATTCATAATCAAATGATTCCAAAAGTCCAGGTGCATGGAGTTTCTGCGCTTCACACCAATATGACCTAAACGGCAGTGCCACAAATATGTTGCACTATCATTATCAACTTTGCATCTTTTGGCATCAATATTATGAATATGTGTATCACTACGGTCGAGATTCAACAAAAATAGGCCACTCATCAAGGTTGCATGACCCTAAAAGATATTACTCATATAAATAGAACAACCATTATTCTTTGATTTAAATGAATAACCTTCTCGCAACAAACAAGATCTAGATATAATGTTCATGCTCAACGCTGGCACCAAATAACAATTATTTAGGTCTAAAACTAAACCCGAAGGTAGATGTAGAGGTAGCGTGCCGACGGCGATCACATCGACTTTGGAACCATTTCCCACGCGCATCGTCACCTCGTCCTTACCCAATCGTCGTTTAATCCGTAGCCCCTTTTTTGAGTTCAAATATGAGCAACCGAACCAGTATTAAATACCCAGGCACTACTACGACCATTAGTAAGGTACACATCAATAACATGTATATCAAATATACCTTTGTTCACTTTGCCATCCTTCTTATCCGCCAAATACTTGGGGCAGTTCCGCTTCCAGTGTCCAGTCCCTTTGTAGTAGAAGCACTCAGTTTCAGGCTTGGCTCCAAACTTGGGTTTCTTCGCGGGAGTAGCAACTGGCTTGCTATTATTCTTGAGGTTCCCCATCTTTCCCTTGCCCTTTTTCTTGAAACTAGTGGTCTTGTTAACCATCAACACTTGGTGCTCCTTTTTGATTTCTACATCCGCAGCTTTGAGCATAGCGAAGAGCTCGGGAATTGTTTTCTGCATCCCTTGCATATTATAGTTCATCATGAAGCCTTTGTAGCTTGGTGGCAGTGATTGAAGAACTCTGTCAATAACACTATCTTCTACAACATAGATATACAAAAACTATCAGGACTAAGTTCATGATAAATTACGTTCAATAAATCATATTACTAAAGAACTCCCACCTAGATAGACATCCCTCAATTCATCTAAATGATCACGTGATCCAAATAAACTAAACCATGTCCGATCATCACGTGAGATGGAGTAGTTTTCAATGGTGAACATCTTATGTTGATCATACCTACTATATGATTCATGCTCGGCCTTTCGGTCTCCAGTGTTCCACGGCCATGTCTGTACATGCTAGGCTCATCAAGTTTAACCCGAGTATTTTGCACGTGCAAAACAATCTTACACCTGTTGTATGTGAACGTAGAGCTTATCACACCCGATCATCACGTGGTGTCTCGGCACGACGAACTATCACAACGGTGCATACTCAGGGAGAACACTTGTACCTTGAAATTTTAGTAAGGGATCATCTTATAATGCTACCGTCGTTCTAAGCAAAATAAGATGCATAAAAAGATAAACATCACATGCAATCAAAATATGTGACATGATATGGCCATCATCATCTTGTGCTTTTGATCTCCATCTCCAGAGCATCATCATGATCTCCATCGTCACCGGCTTGACACCATGATCTTCATCATAGCGTCATGGTCGTCTCACCAACTATTGCTTCTACTACTATTGCTAACTCACAGTGATAAAGTAAAGCAATTACATGGCGTTCGCAATTCATACAATAAAGAGACAACCATAAGGCTCCTGCCGGTTGCCGATAATTTACAAAACATGATCATCTCATACAATAATGTATAACCCATCACGTCTTGACCATATCACATCACAACATGCCCTGCAAAAACAAGTTAGACGTCCTCTACTTTGTTGTTGCAAGTTTTACGTGGCTGCTATGGGCTTCTAGCAATAACCGTTCTTATTTACGGCACAAAAACCACAACGGTGATTTATCAAGTTTGCTATTTTAACGTTCAACAAGGACTGGCTGCCGTCAAATTCGATTTATCTAAAGCAAGAGAGACAGACACCCGCTAGCCACCTTTATGCAAACAAGTTGCACGTAATGGTGGAACCGGTCTCATGAACGCGGTCATGTAATGTTGGTCCGGGCCGCTTCATCTTACAATACCGCCGAATCAATATAAGACGTTGGTGGTAAGCAGTATGAAAATCACCGCCCACAACTCCTTTGTGTTCTACTCGTGCATATCATCTACGCGTAGACCTAGCTCATGATGCCACTGTTGGGAACGTAGCATGTAATTTCGAAAAAAATCCTACGCTCACGCAAGATCTATCTAGGACATGCATAGCAACAAGACGGGAAGAGTGTGTCTACATACCCTTGTAGACCTCAAACGGAAGCGTTAGATTAACTCGGTTGATGTAGTCGAACGTCTTCGTGATTCAACCGATCAAGCACCGAACGTACGGCACCTCCGAGTTTAGCATACGTTCAGCTTGATGATGTCCCTCGAGCTCTTGATCCAGTAGAGGGTTGAGGGAGAGTTCGGACAGCACGACGACGTGTTGGCTGTGATGGTGAAGTAGATCACACAGGGCTTCGCCTAAGCACTACGACAATATGACCTGAGGTGTAAACTCTAGAGGGGGCACCACACATGGCTAAGAATAACTTGTGTGTTCTAGGGTGCCCCCCTGCCCACGTATATAAAGGAGGGAGGGAGTGAAGGCCGGCCGGCCCCTAGGGCGTGCCAAGGAGAGGAGTCCTACTAGGACTCCTAGTCCTACTAGGATTCCCTCTCAAGGAAGTGGGAAGAATGAAGGAGAGGGAGAGGGAGAGGGAAAGGGGGCGCCGCCCCCTTCCCCTAGTCCAATTCAGACTGCCATGGGGGGGCGGCCACCCCTTGCGGCCCTCCTCTCTCTCCACTAAGCCCATGTAGGCCCATTAGTTTCCCGGGGAGCTCGAGTAACCCTTCAGGCACTCCAATATTTACCCGGTCCCTCTCAGAACTCTTTTGGTGTTCGAATAACAGCGTCCAATATATCATTATTTATGTCTCAACTATCTCGAGACTCCTCGTCATGTCCGTGATCTCATCCAGAATTCCGAACAATCTTTGGTCACCAAAAACTCATAACTCATAATACAAATCATCATCGAACATTAAGCGTGCGCACGCTACGGGTTCGAGAACTATGTTGACATGACTGAGACACTTCGGCGGTCAATAACCAATAGCGGAACCTGGATGCTCATATTGGTTCCCACATATTCTACGAATATCTTTATCGGTCAAACCATAATGGCAACATACGATATTCCCTTTGTCATCGGTATGTTAGTTGCCCGAGATTCGATCGTCGGTATCTTCATACCTAGTTCAATCTCATTACTGGCAAGTCTATTTACTCATTCCGTAATACATCATCCCTGTGACTAACTCATTAGTCATTTGCCTGCAAGGCTTATTATGACGTGTATTACCGAGAGGGCCCAGAGATACCTCTCCGACACTCGGAGTGACAAACTATATTCTCAATCTATGCCAACTCAACAAACACCTTCGGAGATACCTGTAGAGCATCTTTATAATCACCAAGTTACGTTGTGACGTTTGATAGCACACAAGGCATTCCTTCGGTATCCGAGAGTTGCATAATCTCATAGTCGGAAGAATATGTATTCGACATGAAGAAAGCATTAGCAGTAAAACTGAATGATCATTATGCTAAGCTAACGGATGGGTCATGTCCATCACATCATTCTCCTAATGATGCGATCATGTTAATCAAATGACAACACATGTCTATGGTTAGGAAACAAAACCATCTTTGATCAATGAGCTAGTCTAGTAGAGCCTTTACTAGGGACACTGTATTTCGTCTATGTATTCACACATGTACCAAGTTTCCGGTTAATACAATTCTAGCATGAATAAAATACATTTATCATGATATAAAGGAAATATAAATAACAACTTTATTATTGCCTCTAGCACATATTTCCTTTAGAGAACTCGAGAAGACCATGCCGAACTGGGTCCGGAAGGGCGACGTCCTCGATATAAAACCACTATGAAGTCCACTCTTCGGGTTCCTTTTTGGGAGTGCCGAACATGTAATCTGTTTCGGCTATGCGCCATACTTCGGCACCGCCCACATCGAATATGGACCCTTTTGGGAACGAGGGATGAGGCAAAAGAACTTTCTCCATAGTTCCAAATGAGCCTCGTAGCCTAAAAATAGCTTGCAGAGAGCAATGAAACCCACGATATGCAGGATGGAACCTAGCGTGAGGTTGTGTAGTTGGAGCCCATAAAATTCCAATAAGCCTTTGAGGAAGGGATGGATTGGAAAGCCTAAACCCCTCAGAAGAAACAAAACAAAGCACACCCACTCCTCCTTACTGGGGTTGGGGAAATTCTGTGCCAAGGCCTCGCCTTCGATTGAAGCTAATCCAGCCCGAACGGAGACTAGATCCGCGGGAGGGAGATATCCCTTTGTCTGAAGCACTGTTCAAGATATCTTCCGATATGCTGATAAATTGGCTGATTTATCGCTTACCGTTGTCTGACTGATAAGATAAATCGACCGATAAATCAGCCGTTATGGCGATAAATCGGCTGATATGCCGATAAACTGGCCGATTTACCCCTTATCATGGGTCGACCGATAAGTTCCCGATAAGCGATATCCCCAACATTGGTCTGAAGTCTATTCAGCTGGAGGTGGGATACTGAGCAGCTTCCCCAATCACCCGCTTGAGGGCCATGGGGCGTGAGGAAGAGCTGGGAGCGTTTGTCATGCCTTGAGGATTTTTCGTGGTTTGCTCTAAGAATCTCTGCGCGGTGTGGAGGGGTATCTGAGATCTGATTCCCTTAAATAGACGCCATCCTTGCATGGCCATGGGTTTTATTTGGAAAAAGTACGTGGATTGTTCGCCTTCGCCTGACGCGTGGAAGTCGAGGCGATGACGGGAAGGAATCATCAAGATGGGGTATAAAGGTCAAAACCGAACTATCATCATTCCGAAGTATAACCAGGAACCTGCCTATTAAAGCCGAAGACATGAAGCCGAACACTACGTCATCATTGAAGGCAAGTTCGGGGGCTACTGAGGGAGTCCTGGATTTGGGGGTCCTCGGGTGTCCGGACTACTTGTTGTGGGCCGGACTGATGGGTCGTGAAGATAAAACAAAAGACCACCCCCCCC
>LR738709.1:494965510-495014306 GCA_902687465.1 Secale cereale
CCCCCCCCCCCCCCGTGTTCAGGTAGGACTCCTATGTATGTAGAAAGGCAAATTTTATGTCCAGGTGTAACGATTCCTTACTCCTCAATTCAACTTTGTACAACTCTTGGCCCCCTCTTGTGTGTATATAAACCAAAGGGTTTAGTCCGTGGAGGCTAACAGAACAATCATTGGTTAGACAGCTAGGGTTTAGCCATTACTATCTCGAGGTAGATCAACTCTTGTAACCCCTATGTTCATCAAGATCAATCAAGAACGAAGTAGGGTATTACCTCCATTAATAGGGCCCGAACCTGGGTAAACATCGTGTCCCAGCGTCTCTTGTTACCATCGATCCTCAGACTCATAGCTTGGTCCCCCTACTCGAGATCTGCCAGTTTTGACACCGACACACGTGTCGGTCAGCAGCGAGTGTTACCGGGCTGTAGCAAGCTAACAGGACTCTGGTATACACCACATTACATTTCCCCGGAAGGGACAGACACATGAGAAATCATGGACACATGCCGATCAATCCATGTGTTCCGGAGCAGTAGTAAGCTACTAAGGCTCAGTTGAAGAACTAGGAGGCATTTTCCCATAAGATAGGATGCCAAGAATAAAAAACTAGGTGTCAGATCCCACACATAGCAATACATGTTCTAACATGCAAGTATGTGCTATACAACATGGCATCACAACATAACTCATCAACTCATATAGATAAAGGCCCAGAAGAGCCACCATAGCATTTATTACAAGTAGTGGGTCTCATGATCCAACATACAAAGCATATAGGCAACAGAAGCATAAACATGTCTGGGTACAGACATATGAAAAGTAAGAAGGCTATCAAGCCTGACTATCTACAAGACCCTCCCAAGGGTACAAGATAGTAGCTGAGGTAACAAGCTAACCGTCGAAGTCCACGCGGAACTACTAGTGAGACTGGGGTCTCTCTGCAAAACATAAATTAAGCAAATGTGAGTACAGTTGTACCCAACAAGACTTACATCAGAACTAGCCACATATGCATCAGTATCAACAAAGGGGTAGTGGAGTTTAACTGCAGCAAGCCAGCTTTGACTCAGTGGCTAACATGTACTACGACTGCTGGTAACTCTTTTGAGGTGGCGCACACGAGTCCACATATTCACCACATCAATACACCACTATGGATCCGCTCCCGTCTCCCTACGAGAAGGCCATATATCACTCACGCTTATCTTGTGTATTTTAGAGTATCCACTTCCACTTGTCTATGAACAATGTAAGCATTCCAAGTAGTCCATATCCGCAGACGCGGCTATTCGAATAGTTTGATAACCCTGCAGGGGTGTACTTCTTCACACATGTTTCCACCACTTATAGCGTTTGCACATGACATGTGCTCGGTAGACTTCAAGCAAAAGCCGACGTGGGTGTAGACCACGACCTAACCAACTAAACAAGTCTCTAGTCCAGGTTTATCGCCTATTCGGGTTCCATCCGCAAGGAAGTCCGACCAAGGTTTCCACTACGGCCCCAAACGATGTGTGCAGGGTTCCCGAGGCACCAAACGGGCATCTTGGTACACCGGGCCACGGTGTATCTACCGCATCATAGCCCACCCCTAGGGTCAGCGCTACACACGGCCTCCAACACATATCCTACAAACACCAGAAACTAGTTGCAACTCCCGGACAGAGGACTGGGCGTTCAATAAGTCAAGCGGGGTCATGTTTCAGGGTCCAACGTGTGGTAGTAGCTGTTCTTGGACAACATACACAGAACTCAGTTCCTGAGGACGGTTTCAATGAGACAACCCACCATGTACTCCTACATCGCCTCTCATCGCTACCTTTACCAAATCGTGTTCACACACTTAGCTCTCAACAGTAGGACATGTTCACCTCCATTCCAATCCACCCCAGATGAATCATACTTGACACAACTCTAAGCATAGCAGGCATAACAAGCAAGCATGAATGAGTAGGCACAACATGGCTCAAAAAACTCCTACTCATGTGTGGGTTTCAACTATTTACTGTGGCAAAGACAGATCATGCAGAGGAAAGGGGTTCAGCTACAACAGCAAAAAGCAGTTGAATCATTGTTGTCCTAATGCAGTACAAGAGAGCAAGAGCGAGAGATTGGGATTTTATCGGAATGCTCAAAGGGGAATTGCTTGCCTGACACTTTTGAAGGTAGTATAGCTCTTCATTGGTATCAATGATCACATTGTCGGAAATGTCGGCTATCGAGAGGGAACAATGACCGGCATACAAGAAGGAACACAATTAAAGATATGCAACAATATAATGCATGATCATGACATTGCAATATGTTGTGATTTGGAATAATGCAAGTAGTAACAATTTAAGTGAAGTTGATTTGAACACAAGATTCAAATTCAAACGCCATGTAAGGCATTTCAAATGCCATTTAATGAAATTGTCATATACAACAACTTTAAATTGTTCAAACATGCATGACAATGCCATAAACAGATTCCTCATATTTTACCATAATTTTTCATACATAAATTATTGCATTTGGAGTTATGGTTGAATTTATATGATTTTTAGAAGTTTAAATCATTTTCTGGGATTAATAAATCATTTCTAATTTATTTAAAATCACAAAAAAGCTTTACTGCATCAGCATTACGTCAGGCTAAAGTCAGCAGGTCAACTGACCCGGTCGAGGTCAAACCTGACAGTGCGGTCCCACATGTCACTGTCACACAGCTGATTAACTAGGTTAATTAAATCTAAACTAGAACATTAGCTGCCTAGGCCCCACTGTTATCAACACAGGGAAGGTCATTAGTGCTAAACTAACAATAGTGGTTAACTCCTAATGAGCGGCCACGTCAGCTCACCGGAGTTTGGCCGACGGCGATGAAAACTGTAGCGGATGTTCGCCAGAAACGCTGCTCCGGTAGTGGTTCGGCGCGCTGAGGGCACTGAGCGATAGCCCTTGCTCTCGCGCATCTAGCGAAGGCGGCAACAGGTCACGGGGTCACTGGAATAGACGAGCGGTGGCTGTGGCTCGAGCTTGAGCGCAACGAGGCTGTAGGGCACTGGCAGGTCAGTGGAGGGGCTCTACGGCACCCTGGGATCACTAGGAGCTCGGTGCGGTGCACGGGAACGACCCGTTCGTGCTCAGGCCACGACGCGACAAGACGGGCGGCGGTCGAAGCTCGGCTAGCACGTCCTAGGTGATAGGGTGTCGGAACGACAACGAGAAAGGAGGGGGAAGAACCGGGGGCTCACAGAGAGGGGAATGGTGCAGACGACAGGGTCGGGGAAGCGTTGGTTGCCGCAAATTGACGGCGGTGATCCATGGCGGCCGAGGGCGAAGGCGACAATGCTGGCGTTAAAGTAGGGCCTCCGGCGCCGTGTAGCTAGATGGAGAGGACGAGGAAGACGCGCGGTGCTTCTGGGCTCAGCGACAGGGCGAGGGTTGGCTGGTGGCCACAGATACGGCGACCGGCGTCGGCAAGTTTGCTCAGGCACGAGGTGCAAAGCGAGAGAGAAGAGGGGATGAGGACGAGGGAGTGGGCAAGAGGGTCCGGGGTGATGTGTGGCATCATCCAGACGCGTCGGGGCAGCGGCGGGAAGCAGGAGGTGGCACGGCGCATGGTCGCCCGCGTCGAGCACGTGCCTTTCGTCTGACTGGCTCAAGGTTGGGCTAGATGGGCCGCCAGTGCCAGGCCACCAGGTTAGTTGGCCCAGGTAGGTTGGGATGCCAGGTGAGCTCACTTTCTCTCTTTTCTTTTCTTTTCTTTTCTAATTCTGTTAAAAAACTCTGATTTAGTAAAAATACTAAATCAATTTATTTTCTTGTGATAAATTTTGTAGGGACTAAATGAATTATTCCAAAGCCCCTCACAATTTTCCAGAATTATTGGAGACACATAAATATATTTATAGAACATATTTGCTCCAATTCCAATACATTATGAATTAATTCAAAGCCCAAATATGTCGTGCAAAATGTGAACCATTTTTGGTAGATGCTTCCACCTTAATCCGGAAATGATGAACATTTTTAAAGGGCATTTTGAGTTCATTGAAAAAGATTTTACTTGAACCTGTTTGATTCAATTAGTGCTAGGGTTTGGATCACCCCCATTTCAAATTCAAATTGAATTTAAACATGATGCATGGATGCAAGGACAAGCAAGGCAAATCTAGGGTTGTGACATCGACCGACTCCTTCGCTGCTAACTAAACCCGAACGATCGCTGCTGTTGCTGCTGAAGCTAATCGAACCCCCGTGTGAGACGTAGCTAGCTAGCCGGTTGGTTTGCCTCTGGATGATCAGTGCCCGTTACTGCCATGCGCGCGATACGTAGAACGAGTTGAGACGTGGTGAGTCCAGCTGGTTGGTTGACTATGGATGAGCAGTTCCCGATGGGGGTTGGATGAACAGGACCCCGGTCGTGTGTAGGCGGTTGACGCTGGATGAACAGGCCCCCGTGGTAGTGCGCGGTTGTCGCTGGATGAACAGGACTCCGAGGAGGCCGCCACACACCCCAGCCAGTTTGGGTGGATGAACAGGACCCCCGTGGAGGCTAGTTGAACAGTAGCCGGTGGAGGCTGGATGAACAGTAGCCCGTAGATGAACAGTGTCTGGAGGAGGTTGACGGTGGATGAACAGTAGTAGGTGGAGGTTGGAGGAAGTAAAACGGGGATGAAACGGTAGCCCGTGGAGGTTGGAGGTAGTCGGCGGTGGACGAACAGTAGCCCGTGGAGTCCCGTTTTGCGGCACGCCACACCCTCCCGATGAACAGGACCCCGTTTCGACCATAGGCGATTGCACAAAAGTCCGTTTCCTCCGTTTCGCGGTACGCCAGACCCCTCCCGATCAACACAACCCCGTTTTGACCATAGTATCTCGAACAAAATCCCATTTCCTCCATTTTGCGATATGATAGACCCCTCCCGATGAACAGGATCCCATTTCGACCATAAGTGGTCTACAGAAAGCCGTTTCCTCCGTACTGCGGTACACCAAACCCTGTTTCGGCCATTTGTCCAAGCCGGTTGGCTCCCGTTGAACATGACGCATTCCGACCCAGTCGGTTGCCTCCCGATGAAAAAGACGTTATTTCTCCGTTCCGACCCAGTCGGTTGGCTACCGATGAACATGACGCCATCCTTATACGCATTTGAGACCACACCTATATGTATGTACGTGGCCGTCTTTTTTGTAGAGTGGTTTTCGTATGTGTACAGGATCTAGATGGGACTGCCTCAACTGCTACCGCTCCTTACTCGGCCACGGTTCATCGTGGCAGACACACCGATCGACCGCTATGTCCCAGCTATCAGGGAGGATAAGAACGCACTTCCTTGCGTGTGAAGATATAGCTGGTGGGTCCCAGCTGTCAGGGGGTAATCATTTTTTCGCATAATAAGAAAGCACTTCTTTGCGTGCGAAGATGTAGCTGGTAGGTCCAGCTATCAACCTCACCACATACAGTCCTCTTCTGATGGTTGTCATTCGTTGACGACAACGCGTTGAGAGAACCAATGCGCTAGACAATGGAGAGGCCTAGGAAGGGAATGAACTGGAGCCGGGGAAGACAGGACAATGGTTTCCCATGCGGAAGGGAGTACGAGAGTTGACTGGTTCATTTGTGGTGTGAGGTTGTCGTTGTCGGAAAATAATAGGGAGTGTGGGTTAGCATAGGGAAGGCCTGGCCAGTGGTGGGAATAGGGTGGGGCAATGATGCCTGCGCGGCAGCACAACCGGCCACGGGAGGCAGGAGCAGGCGGTACGGCCGGAGCTTGTTTAGGCGGCTGTAGCAAGCAGATCAGAGGTTGAAGAAGCAGCACAACGGTTGGATTAACATTCAACGGTCACTGCTTCTAGAATTTTTTGTTGACAAAGTTGACAAAGCGATGTGTATGCATCAACTTAGTAGTCCGACAAGTCAGCCCCCAAACCGGGTGGGTCCCAACTAGCAGCGGGAGGAATATTTTTTCTTGCGTGTAATAAGGAGGCACTTTCTTGCATGCGAAGATGTAGCTGGTGGATCTCAGCTGTCAGGGGAAGGTTTTTATTTTGCATAATAAGGATGCACTTCCTTGCATGCAAAGATGTAGCTGGTGGGTCCCGCATATCACTGGGAGGAAAAAAATCGCGTAATAAAGAGGCACTTGCTTGCATGCGGCCATGGACCTGTTGGGGAACGTAGTATTTTAAAATATTCCTAAGATCACGCAAGATCTATCTACTAGATGCATAGCAAAGAGAGGGGAGAGTGTGTCTACGTACCCTCGTAGACCGGGAGCGGAAGCGTCAAGTGACGCGATTGATGTAGTCGAACTTCTTTGCGATCCAACCGATCAAGCACCGAACGTACGGCACCTCCGTGTTCAGCACACGTTCAGCTTGATGACGTCCCACGAGCTCTTGATCCAGTTGAGCTTCACGGGAGGGTTTCGTCAGCACGACGGCGTGGTGACAGATATGATGTATCTACCGGCACAGGGCTTCGCCTAAGCACTGCGACGGTATGACCGAGGTGTGTTTCTGTGGAGGGGGCACCGCACACGGCTAGAACAATTCAACTTGTGTGTCTTTGGGTGCCCCCCTGCCCCCGTATATAAAGGAGCAAGGGGGAGGCCGGCCGGCCCTCTATGGTGCGGCTAGGGAAGCAATCCTACTAGGAATAGGATTGCAATCCTATTCCTAGTAGGAGTCCACCAATGAAGGAAGGGGGGAAGGAAAGAGAGGGAGAGGGAGAGGGAAAGAGGGGCCGCGCCCCCTTCCCCTAGTCCTATTCGGACTACCCCTAGGGAGGGGGCGCGCCACCTCCTGGCTGCTGCCCTCTCTCTCCCCTATGGCCCACCAGGGCCCATCATTCCCCCGGGGGGTTCCGGTACCCCCCCCCCCGGCACTCCGGTAAATTCTGAAACTTTCCAGAACACTTCCGGTGTCCGAATATAGTCGTCCAATATATCAATCTTTACGTCTCGGACATTCCGAGACTCCTCATCATGTCCGTGATTTCATCCGGGACTCCGAACTACGTTCGGTACATCAAAACTCATAAACTCATAATACCGATCGTCATCGAACGTTAAGCGTGCGGACCCTACGGGTTCGAGAACTATGTAGACATGACCGAGACTCTTCTCCGCTCAATAACCAATAGTGGAACCTGGATGCTCATATTGGCTCCTACATATTCTACGAAGATCTTTATCGGTCAATCCGCATAACAACATACGTTGTTCCTTTTGTCATTGGTATGTTACTTGCCCGAGATTCGATCATCGGTATCTCTATACCTAGTTCAATCTCGTTACCGGCAAGTCTATTTACTCGTTCCGTAATACATCATCTCGTGACTAACTCATTAGTCTTTTGCTTGCAAGGCTTATTATGATGTGCATTACCGAGAGGGCCCAGAGATACCTCTCCGACACTCGGAGTGACAAATCCTAGTCTTGATCTATGCCAACACCACGAACACTTTCGGAGACACCTGTAGAGCATCTTTATGATCACCCAGTTACGTTGTGACGTTTGATAGCACACAAGGTGTTCCTACGGTATTTGGGAGTTGCATAATCTCATAGTCATAGGAACATGTATAAGTCATGAAGAAAGCAATAGCAGTAAAACTAAACGATCATAGTGCTAAGCTAACGGATGGGTCTTGTCCATCACATCATTCTCCTAATGATGTGATCCCGTTGATCAAATGACAACTCATGTCTATGGTTAGGAAACATAACCATCCTTGATCAATGAGCTAGTCTAGTAGAGGCATACTAGGGACACTCTGTTTTGTCTATGTATTCACACATGTACTAAGTTTCCGGTTAATACAATTCTAGCATGAATAATAAACATTTATCATGATATAAGGAAATATAAATAACAACTTTATTATTGCCTCTAGGGCATATTTCCTTCAGTCTCCCACTTGCACTAGAGTCAATAATCTAGCTCACATCGCCATGTGATTTAATACCGATAGTTCACATCGTTATGTGAATAACACCCATAGTTCACATCGCCATGTGACAAACACCCAAAGGGTTTCCTAGAGTCAATAATCTAGTTCACATCGCTATGTGATTAATACCCAAGAGTAATAAGGTGTGATCATGTTTTGCTTGTGAGAGAAGTTTAGTCAACGGGTCTGTCACATTCAAATCCGTATGTATTTCACAAATTTCTATGTCTACAATGCTCTGCATGGAGCTACTCTAGCTAATTGCTCCCACTTTCAATACGCATCCAGATTGATACTTAGAGTCATCTGGATTTAGTGTCAAAGCTTGCATCGGCGTAACCCTTTACGACGAACTCTTTATCACCTCCATAATCGAGAAACATTTCCTTAGTCATCTAGTTACTAAGGATAATTTTGACCGATGTACAGTGACATACTCCTGGATCACTATTGTACCTCCCTGTCAAACTCATGGCAAGGTACACAACATGTTTGGTACACAGCATGGCATACTTTATAGAACCTATGTCTGAGGCATAGGGAATGACTTTCATTTTCTCTTTATTTTTCTTCCGTGGTCTGGCTTTGAGTCTTACTCAACTTCACACCTTACAAGTCAGGCAAGAACTCCTTCTTTGACTGATCCATTTTGAACTACTTCAAAATCTTATCAAGGTATGTACTCATCGAAAGTCTTATCAAGCGTCTTGATCTATCTCTATAGATC
This sequence comes from Secale cereale, assembly GCA_902687465.1. NCBI lineage: Eukaryota > Viridiplantae > Streptophyta > Magnoliopsida > Poales > Poaceae > Secale > Secale cereale. The sequence continues at coordinate 494,974,180 of LR738709.1, forward strand.
TTGATGCCCAATATGTAAGCAGCTTAACCAAGGTCTTTCTTTGAAAAACTCCTTTCAAACACTCCTTTATGCTTTCCAGAAAATTCTACATCATTTCCGATCGACAATATGTCATTCACATATGCTTATCAGAAAGGTTGTAGTGCTCCCACTCACTTCTTGTAAATACAGGCTTCACCGCAAGTCTGTATAAATCTATATGCTTTGATCAACTTATCAAAGCGTATATTCCAACTCCGAGATGCTTGCACCAGTCCATAGATGGATCGCTGGAGCTTGCACATTTTGTTAGCACCTTAGGATTGACAAAACCTTCTGGTTGCATCATATACAAGTCTTCTTTAATAAATCCATTAAAGAATGCAGTTTTGTTATCCATTTGCCAGATTTCATAAAATGCGGCAATTGCTAACATGATTTGGACAGACTTAAGCATCGCTACGGGTGAGAAAGTCTCATCGTAGTCAACTCCTTGAACTTGTTGAAAAACTTTCGCAACAAGTTGAGCTTTGTAAACAGTAACATTACCGTCAGCGTCAGTCTTCCTCTTGAAGATCCATTTATTTTCGATGGCTTGCCGATCATCGGGCAAGTCAACCAAAGTCCACACTTTGTTCTCATACATGGATCCCATCTCAGATTTCATGGCCTCAAGCCATTTTGCGGAATCTGGGCTCATCATCGCTTCCTCATAGTTCGTAGGTTCATCATGGTCCAGTAACATGACTTCCAGAACCAGGTTGCCGTACCACTCTGATGCGGAACAAACTCTGGTTGATCTACGAAGTTCAGCAGAAACTTAATCTGAAGTTTCATGATCATCATCATTAGCTTCCTCACTAATTGGTGTAGGAATCACTGGAACTAGTTTCTGTGATGTTCCACTTTCCAATTCGGGAGAAGGTACAATTACCTCATCAAGTTCTACTTTCCTCCCACTCACTTATTTTGAGAGAAACTCCTTCTCTAGAAAGGATCCACTCTTAGCAACAAAGACCTTGCCTTCGGATCTGTGATAGAAGGTGTACCCAACAGTTTCTTTTTGGGTATCCTATGAAGATTTACTTCTCCGATTTGGGTTCGAGCTTATCATGTTGAAACTTTTTCACATAAGCATCACAGTCCCAAACTTAAAGAAATGATAGCTTAGGTTTCTCGTCAAACCATAGTTCATACGGTGTCATCTCCACGGATTTAGATGGTGCCCTATTTAACGTGAATGTAGCTGTCTCTTATGCATAACCCCAAAAGCGATAGTGGTAGATCGGTAAGAGACATCATCGATCGCACCATATCTAATAAAGTACGTTTATGACGTTCGGACACACCATTATACTGTGGTGTTCCAGGTGGCGTGAGTAGTGAAACTATTTCACATTGTTTTTACTGAAGGCCAAACTCGCTAACTCAAATATTTTACCTCTACGATCATATCGTAGAAACACTTATTTTCTTGTTACGATGATTCTTCACTTCACTCTGAAATTCTTTGAACTTTTTAAATGTTTCAGACTTGTGCTTCATTAAGTAGATATACCCATATCTGCTCAAATCATCAGTGAAGGTCAGAAAATAACGATACCCGCCGCGAGCTTCAACACTCATTGGTCCACATACATCTGTATGTATGATCTCCAACAAATCTGTTGCTCGCTCCATTGTTCCAGAGAACGGAGTTTTAGTCATCTTGCCCATGAGGCATGGTTCGCAAGTACCAAGTGATTCATAATCAAGTGATTCCAAAAGTCCATCACTATGGAGTTTCTTCATGCGCTTTACACCATTATGACCTAAACGGCAGTGCCACAAATAAGTTGCACTATCATTATTAACCTTGCATCTTTTGGCTTCAATATTATGAATATGTGTATCACCACGATCGAGATCCAACAAACTATTTTCATTGGGTGTATGACCATCGAAGGTTTTATTCATGTAAACAGAATAACAATTATTCTAAGACTTTAAATGAATAACCGTATTGCAACAAATATGATCAAATCATATTCATGCTCAATGAAAATGCCAAATAACATTTATTTAGGTTTTACACTAATCCCGAAAGTATAGGGAGTGTGCGATGATGATCATATCAATCTTGGAACCACTTCCAACACACATCGTCACTTCACCTTTAACTAGTCTCTGTTCATTCTGCAATTCTCGTTTCGTGTTACTAATTTTAGCAACTGAACCGGTATCTAATACCCAGGGGTTACTATGAACACTAGTAAAGTACACATCAATAATCTGTATATCAAAATATACCTTTATTCACTTTGCCATCCTTCTTATCCGCCAAGTATCTAGGGCAGTTCCACTTCCAGTGACCATTTCCTTTGCAGTAGAAGCACTTAGTTTATGCCTTGAGTTTTAGCTTTGGGTTTCTTCATGGGAGTGACAACTTGCTTGTCATTCTTCTTGAAGTTCTCCTTCTATCCCTTTGCCCTTTACTTGAAACAAGTGGTCTTGTTAACCATCAACACTTGATGCTTTTTCATGATTTCTACCTTTGCCGACTTCAGCATCGCGAAGAGCTCGGGAATTACTTTCGTCATCCCTTGCAAATTATAGTTCATCACGAAGTTCTACTAACTTGGTGATAGTGACTAGAGAACTTTGTCAATTACTATCTTATCTGAAAGATTAACTCCCACTTGATTCAAGTAATTGTAGTACCCAGACAATCTGAGCACATGCTCACTGGTTGAGCTATTCTCCTCCATCTTGTAGGCAAAGTACTATCAGAAGTCTTATACCTCTCGACACGGGCATGAGTATGAAATACTAATTTCAGCTCTTGGAACATCTTATATGCTCCGTGGCGTTCAAAACGTTTTTGAAGTCCCGGTTCAAAGCCGCAAAGCATGGTGCACTTAAACTATCAAGTAGTCATCATACCGAGCTTTTGTCAAAACGTTCATAACGTCTACATTTGCTCCTGCAATAGGTCTGTCACCTAGCTGTGCATCAAGGACATAACTCTCTGTGCAGCAATGAGGATAATCCTCAGATCACGGAACAATTCCGCGTCAGTGCTACTAACATCTTTCAACTTAGTTTTCTCTAGGAACATATAAAAAATAAACGGGGAGCAACATCGTGAGCTATTGATCTACAACATAGATATGCTAATACTACAAGGACTAAGTTCATGATAAATTAAAGTTCAATTTAATCATATTACTTAAGAACTCCCACTTAGATAGACATCCCTCTAGTCATCTAAATGATCACGTGATCCAAATCAACTAAACCATGTCCGATCATCACGTGAGATGGAGTAGTTTCAATGGTGAACATCTTATGTTGATCATATCTACTATATGATTCACGCTCGACCTTTCGGTCTCCAGTGTTCCGAGGCCATATCTGCATATGCTAGGCTCGTCAAGTTTAACCCGAGTATTCTACGTGTGCAAAACTGTCTTACACCCGTTGTATTTGAACGTAGAGCTTATCACACCCGATCATCACGTGGTGTCTCGGCACGAAGAACTTCCGCAACGGTGCATACTCAGGGAGAACACTTGTACCTTGAAATTTTGTAAGGGATCATCTTATAATGCTACCGTCGTTCTAAGCAAAATAAGAAGCATAATAAGATAAACATCACATGCAAATCAAAATATGTGACATCATATGGCCATCATCATCTTGTGCTTTTGATCTCCATCTCCAAAGCACCGTCATGATCACCTTTGTCACCGGCGCGACACCTTGATCTCCATCGTAGCATCGTTGTCGTCTCGCCAACTATTACTTCTACGACTATCGCTACCGCTTAGTGATAAAGTAAAGCAATTACATGGCGATTGCATTTCATACAATAAAGTGACAACCATATGGCTCCTGCCAGTTGCCGATAACATTACAAAACATGATCATCTCATACAAAACCGTATAACTCATCATGTCTTGACCATATCACATCACAACATGCCCTGCAAAAACAAGTTAGACGTCCTCTACTTTGTTGTTGCAAGTTTTACGTGGCTGCTACGGGCTTAGCAAGAACCGTTCTTACCTATGCATACAAAAACCACAACGATGTTTCGTCAAGTATGTGATGTTTTAACCTTCACAAGGACCGGGCGTAGCCACACTTGATTCAGCTAAAGTGAGAGAGACAGACACCCGCCAGTCACCTTTAAGCAACGAGTGCTCATAACGGTGAAACCAGTCTCGCGTAAGCGTACGCGTAATGTCGGTCCGGGCCGCTTCATCTCACAATACCGCTGAAGCAAAGTATGATATGCTGGTAAGCAGTATGCCTAGTATTGCCCACAACTCATTGTGTTCTACTCGTGCATATCCTCTACACATAGACCTGGCTCATGATGCCACTGTTGGGGAACGTAGTATTTTAAAATTTTCCTACGATCACGCAAGATCTATCTACTAGATGCATAGCAACGAGAGGGGAGAGTGTGTCTACGTACCCTCGTAGACCGGGACCGGAAGCGTCAAGTGACGTGGTTGATGTACTCGAACTTCTTCGCGATCCAACCGATCAAGCACCGAACGTACGGCACCTCCGCGTTCAGCACACGTTCAGCTTGATGACGTCCCACGAGCTCTTGATCCAGTTGAGCTTCACGGGAGAGTTTCGTCAGCACGACGGCGTGGTGACGGATATGATGTATCTACCCGCATAGGGCTTCGCCTAAGCACTGCGACGGTATGATCGAGGTGTGTTTCTGTGGAGGGGGGCACCGCACACGGCTAGAACAATTCAACTTGTGTGTCTTTGGGTGCCCCCTGCCCCCGTATATAAAGGAGCAAGGGGGGAGGCCGGCCGGCCCTCTATGGTGCGGCTAGGGAAGCAATCCTACTAGGAATAGGATTGCAATCCTATTCCTAGTAGGAGTCCACCAATGAAGGAAGGGGAAGGAAAGAGAGGGAGAGGGAGAGGGAAAGAGGGGCCGCGCCCCCTTCCCCTAGTCCTATTCGGACTACCCCTAGGGAGGGGGCGCGCCACCTCCTGGATGCTGCCCTCTCTCTCCCCTATGGCCCACCAGGGCCCATCATTCCCCCGGGGGGTTCCGGTAACCCCCCCGGCACTCCGGTAAATTCCGAAACTTTCCAGAACACTTCCGGTGTCCGAATATAGTCGTCCAATATATCAATCTTTACGTCTCGGACATTCCGAGACTCCTCGTCATGTCCGTGATTTCATCCGGGACTCTGAATTACCTTCGGTACATCAAAACTCATAAACTCATAATACCGATCGTTATCAAACGTTAAGCGTGCGGACCCTACGGGTTCGAGAACTATGTAGACATGACCGAGACTCTGCTCCGGTCAATAACCAATAGCGGAACCTGGATGCTCATATTGGTTCCTACATATTCTACGAAGATCTTTATCGGTCAAACCGCATAACAACATACGCTGTTCCTTTTGTCATTGGTATGTTACTTGCCCGAGATTCGATCGTCGGTATCTCTATACCTAGTTCAATCTCGTTACCGGCAAGTCTATTTACTAGTTCCGTAATACATCATCTTGTGACTAACTCATTAGTCTTTTGCTTGCAAGGCTTATTATGATGTGCATTACCGAGAGGGCCCAGAGATACCTCTGCGACACTCGGAGTGACAAATCCTAGTCTTGATCTATGCCAACACCACGAACACTTTCGGAGACACCTATAGAGCATCTTTATGATCACCCAGTTACGTTGTGATGTTTGATAGCACACAAGGTGTTCCTACGGTATTCGGGAGTTGCATAATCTCATAGTCATAGGAACATGTATAAGTCATGAAGAAAGCAATAGCAGTAAAAGAAAACGATCATAGTGCTAAGCTAACGGGTGGGTCTTGTCTATCACATCATTCTCCTAATGATGTGATCCCGTTGATCAAATGACAACTCATGTCTATGGTTAGGAAACATAACCATCTTTGATCAATGAGCTAGTCTAGTAGAGGCATACTAGGGACACTCTGTTTTGTCTATGTATTCACACATGTACTAAGTTTCCGGTTAATACAATTCTAGCATGAATAATAAACATTTATCATGATATAAGGAAATATAAATAACAACTTTATTATTGCCTCTAGGGCATATTTCCTTCAGGACCATGTGGGTCCCTACTGTCAGCCGCTCTACATACATCCCTCTTTCGATGTCTGTCTTTTGTTGACTACGTTGACCACGTCACGTTGAGGGCACCAACGCGGTGGATGACGGCGGGGCCTAGGAAGGAAACGACCCGGAGCTGGGGAAGACTCGGAAGTGATGGCCCACGCGGTGGGGATTACGAGGGTTTACTGGTTCGACTGCCATTGCCGGAAAATAACACGAGGTGTGGGTGAGTAGAGGTTGGCCTGGACAGCGATGAGCGTAGGGTGGGGCGATGAGGCCTGCGCGGCAACACAACCGGCCACGGGAGGTGGGAGCAGGCGGTCCCGCCAGTGCTGGTTTGGGCGGCTGAAGCAAGAAGATCATATATTGAAAAAGCAACACGAAACATCCAACGGTCGCTCCTAGAATCATTTGTGGAGTAAGTTGGCAAAGCCTTGCGTACACGTCAATCTAGTAGACCCACAAGTCAGCCTCCAAATTTGTCGCAATCATCATACAACCCGAAATTTCTAGCCAGATTCAAATTAATTTAAAAACTAAACATACCTTAATTTAAAACCCAATGAAAGTTTACCCGCACAAAAAAAAATACAATTTAAAATATCAAAATCCGAAAGAACATAAGTAATTTGGAACTAATTGCATGTTTGATGTATTTTTTGAATTTACACGCCATTTCTTATTACTTATTGCCCATTTTCTTGGCAAGCCGAATTCATACCTCCTCGTCTTGAAAGATTTCCGGCTCAGCAAGGCGTAGAAAAGAAATTAGGCATGCGTTGGGTATTCTGCAGCAACAAAAAAGCTGGGCTAGCCTTTTTTAGAAAAAAAAACTAGGCTGGTCATGTGGTAATCATATGAAAAAGAACATGGGCTAGACGGGCCACAACTTCCGCACAACCCAGTTGATACCCTCCCCCGTCCCGAAAAAATAATTGTGCAAGTTGCTGGGTCTCGGGTGTCAGCCGCTCCTTCTGTAGTATCGCTTATTGACTATGTTGACAATGGCGTATGACCCAGATGTCAGGAAACCAGGAGGAGGAACCATTTTTTCTTGTAATAAAGGAGGCACTTACTTACGTACTGCCATGTTCCTGGTGGGTCCCTACTATCATCCTCACCATGCACAGTCATCTCCTTATTCCTCTCGGTTGTTGACCATGTTGACAACACCAGAGGGTGGCGCCGCATCGAGTGAACCAAGGCGGAGGACGATGGTGAGGCCTCGGATGGGAACGAACAGGAGTCGGGGAAGATGCGCTAGAGTTTTGGGGTGTGATGTGGCTGTGATGCGTGTGCGGCAGCACAGCCAGCCATGGGAGGCGGGAGAAGATGGTCCCACCGGGACTGGTTTGGCTTTGGCGGCCAGAGGAAGAAAGGACTGAAGAAACACGACAAATGTTGAATGTAAATCCAATGGTCAAGGTTGGCACAATCATTTGCTGACTAAGCCGACACCACACCGGATTATCTTGTAATTCTTGTCGCATGGCCATGCTTATCTTGGTCGGATCACACGAGGGGCCTAGAGTATATCTCTCCTGACCGAAGGGGCAAATCCCATCTTGATCGAGCATGTCTCGCAGCATGGATTTGGACAAGCTCGAAAACTACCTTTGTAACTACCCAGTCACGGAGTAGCGTTTGGTCGGACCAAAGCGGGTCTGTCACCATCCCGAGTACATGCGCCATCTCAAGTCTTAGGGCATAGAACGTATGTTGTACTAGAGTCTCACATATGACATATCGCCGTGTCTCATAGTTGGGTTTGTCCAATCCGATATCCATCCGAGTTCGGATCCAGTCACCTCGGATCCAACCTTAGATCCAATCAGATCCATGCAGTTCGGCAGCATCACATGCTTCATGGCTAGTGAGACAAAACCATGCACTGTATTGCATGCTAGTCTAGTTTGACGTGTGCCCACACGTCACTTACGACCAGGGACCTTTTAGGACAATCATCATATAATGTATAGTCCCACAAACATGTCACATACTTGCTGATACACATAATTGATAATGTCCAAGAACTATCTTTATTCATAACACATAGGAAATATTATCATACATGGTTGCCTCTAGGACACATATCCAACAGTCTCCCACTTGCACTAGAGTCAATCAAATAGACATCGAATGCCCTTAGCTCTAACGTGCCCCTCATGCTTGGGTTGTGGAAGTAGCTTAGTCAATGGATCTACAACATTTGCATCCGTGTGAATTTTTGCATAGCTCTACTAAAAGTGCGTTATATTGCCTAGAGGGGGGGTGAATAGGCAATTTTTACAAATTCGTCACTTAGGAAATTCTAAGTGAGGAATTTCCTAAGCAATGAACTACTAGCAGCGGAACAGATACTCAGGTGCATGCACAACAAAGCAGTAGCATAGTCATCATGATGAATTGAAAGCATACACAGAGCACAAGTAGCGTGTAAACAGGATAAGCGGGCTAAAGAGAAAATGACTAAAGAAATAGGATTGAGGAAATTGAGAAAGTCTTCAGTCAAAGTCTTCATATAGTAACGATCATGTTCATCAACACATGAATGAGGAAATGGAAGGGTTGAGGAAATAAAACCAGTAGCTCAGTGAAGACAATGATTTGGTAGACCAGTTCCAACTGCTGTGACAGTTGTACGTCTGGTTAGGGCGGCTAGGTATTCAAACCTGAGGACACACAGTCCCGGACACACAGTCCTCACCGTATTCCCCTTGAGCCAAGCTCACATCGACCTTGCCCAATCACCCATGGTAAGTCTTCAAGGTGACTTCCAAACCTTCATAGACTTCGGTCACCCGGTGATCTACAATTCCTCTTGGATGCTCTAGACCATTGACGCCTAACCGCCTAGAAGATGCATAGTCTTCAAAGGTAACAATCATCGGTTCCACATAGGAGCAATCTCTTCAGTGATGCTCAATCGCTTTGGGTTTTTGGTGTTGAGGTTTTGGAGTTTTCCTCACTTGATGATTTTCGCTCAAAGTCCTCGGAGGATGGGTTGCTCTAAATGAAAAGTGTTAGTTTCTCTCAGAGAAGCCAACCAGCTAGTGGTTGAGGGGGCGGCTACTTATAGCCTAGGGAGCAGCCCGACATGATAAGATATAATCTATCCCATAGCTGATAGTAAATGGGTTGTGTCCCTAAGAAGGGAGGTACTACTGTTGTTCCTAATGATACGAGTTGATCCCACAAAGAATTATTACAAGTTATAGAATGGTAATTGATTATAGAAAATTAAACAAAGCTACTAGGAACGATCATTACCCTTTGCCATTTATTGATAAAATGCTAGAAAGACTATCAAAACATACACACTTTTGCTTTCTAGATGGATATTTCGGGTACCTGTATCACAAGAAGATCAAGAAAAAACTACTTTTACATGTCCTTTTCGTACTTCTGCTTATAGACGTATGTCTTTTGGTTAATGCAATGCACCTGCTACCTTTCAAAGATGTATGACAACTATATTATCTGATTTTGGTGAAAATATTGTTGAGGTTTTCATGGATGATTTTTTTGTTTATGGAACTTCTTTTGATGATTTCTTGAGCAACCTTGATCGAGTTTTGCAAAGATGTGAACAAAATAATCTTGTCTTGAATTGGGAGAAGTGCCACTTCATGGTTAATGAAGGTATTGTTTTGGGGCATAAAATTTCCGAAAGAGGTATTGAAGTTGATAAAGCTAAAGTTGATGCTATTGAAAAAAATTGTGTCCTAAACATATCAAAGGTATAATAAGTTTCCTTGGTCATGCTGGTTTCTATAGGAGATTTATTAAAGACTTCTCTAAAATTTCTAGACCCCTTACAAATCTTTTGCAAAAAGATGTTGCATTTGTTTTTTATGATGATTGTGTAGAAGCCTTTGAAATACTTAAGAAAGCCTTAGTCTCTACACCTATTGTTCAACCACCTGATTGGAACCTACCCTTTGAAATCATGTGTGATGCTAGTGATTATGTTGTTAGTGCTGTTCTAGGACAAAGAGTTGATGAGAAATTAAATGTTATCCATTATGCTAGTAAAACTCTAGACAATGCCCAAAGAACTTATGCTACTACTGAAAAGGAATTCTTAGCAATTGTATTTGCATGTGATGAATTCAGATCTTATATTGTTGATTCTAAAGTAACTGTTCACACCAATCATGCTGCTATTAAATATCTTATGGAAAAGAAAGATGCTAAACCTAGACTTATTAGATGGGTTCTTCCGCTGCAAGAATTTGATTTGCATATCAGAGATAGAAAAGGAGCCGAGAACCCAGCAGCAGACAATTTGTCTAGGTTAGAAAATATTCTTGATGACCCACTACCCATTGATGATAGCTTTCCTCATGAAAAATTAGCAGTCATAAACACTTCTCGTAACACTCCATGGTATGCCGACTATGCTAATTACATTGTTGCTAAATTTATACTACCTAGTTTGACATACCAACAAAAAAATTTCCTATGATTTAAGACATTACTTCTAGGATGACCCACACCTTTACAAAGGAGTAGATGGTGTTATTAGATGTTGTATACCTGAGCATGAACAAGAACAAATCCTATGAAAATGTCACTCCGAGGCTTACGGAGCACACCATGCGGGAGATAGAACGACACACAATGTATTACAATCCAATTTTTATTGGCCTACTCTCTTTAAAGATGCTCGTAAGTTTGTCTTATCTTGTGATGAATGTCAAAGAATTGGTAATATTAGTAGACGTCAGGAAATGCCTATGAATTATTCACTTTTTATTGAACCATTTGATGTTTGGGGTTTTGATTTCATGGGACCTTTTCCATCCTCTAATGGGTATACACATATTTTAGTTGCTATTGATTACATTACTAACTGGGTAGAAGCTATTCCAACTGGTAGTGCTGATCATAACACCTCGATTAAAATGCATAAATAAGTTATTTTCTCGAGATTTAGTGTCCCTAGATAATAAATGACTGATGGTGATTCACACTTTATGCATGGTGCTTTCCGTAAATTTCTTGCTAAATATGTCAACCATAGAATTGCATCTCCATATCACCCTCAATCTAGTGGTCAAGTAGAATTAAGCAATAGAGAGATAAAATTGATCTTGCAAAAGACTGTTAATAGATCTAGGAAGAACTGATCTAAAAAACTTGATGATGCATTATGGGCTTACAGAACTGCTTACAAAAATCCTATGGGTATGTCTCCTTACAAAATGGTTTATGGAAAAGCATGTCACTTACCTCTTGAACTGGAACACTAAGTTTATTGGGCAATTAAAGAGTTAAACTACGATTTTAAACATGCAAGTGAAAAGAGGCTATTTGACATTAGCTCTCTTGATAAATGGAGAACCCAAGCATATGAAAAATGCCAAATCATTTAAAGAAAAGGTTAAAAAGTGGCATGACAAAAGAATACAATAGTGGGAATTTAATGTAGGTGACCAAGTCTTGCTTTACAATTCTCGTTTAAGATTTTTGGCAGGGAAGCTTCTCTCTAAATGGGAAGGGCCTTACATTATCGAGAAAGTTTATCATTCCGGTGCCATCAAGATCAACAACGCCAAATAACCCGAAAGTGGTAAACGGGCAAAGAATCAAACATTATCTCTCAGGTACTCCCATTTATACTGAAACAAATATCATAGATACCATAACACCGAAGGAGTACATAAGGGAGACTTTCCAGCATGTTCTCTTGAACTGGAACACAAAACTTATTGGGCAATTAAAGAGTTAAACTATGATTTTAAACTTGCCGATGAAAAGAGGCTATTTGACATTAGCTCTCTTGATGAATGGAGAACCCAAGCATATGAAAAATGCCAAATCATTTAAAGAAAAGGTTAAAAAGTGGCATGACAAAAGAATACAAAAGTGAGAATTTAATGTAGGTGACCAAGTCTTCCTATACAATTCTCGTTTAAGATTTTTGGTAGTGAAGCTTCTCTCCAAATGGGAAGGGACTTACATTATCGAAGATGTTTATCATTCCGGTGCCATCAAGATCAACAACGCCGCAGGCAATAACCCGAAAGTGGTAAACGAGCAAAGAATCTAACATTATATCTCAGGTACTCCCATAAATACTAAAACTAATATCATAGATACCATAACACTGGAGGAGTACATAAGGGAGACTTTCCAGCATGTTACAGAACCCTGAAAAGGAAGAGGTATGTGGTACGGTAAGTAAACCGACTCCAAACACTTTCCAAAGTCAATTTCTATCCGTTTTGGAATATTTAAAAAATTAGAAAAATAAGAGGCAGTCCGAGAAGCGCACGAGGAGGCGACAAGCCGTGGGGGCGCGCCCAACCCCTGGGTGCGCCTCCCTGGCTTGTGGCCACCTCGTGTGCCCTCCGGACTCCGGACTCATTGATTGCGAGTGTTGATGGGCTGGAGGAGTTATCACAGCTGTACTCGGGTTCTGAGGTGGAGGTAGTAATTAAGAACCTGCCTACTGATCATGCTTCGGGTCGAGATGGCTTCACCGGATTGTTCTTAAAGAAATGTTGGTCGATTATGAAGGATGATTTTATGAAGCTTGTCTAGGAGTTTTATGATGGGAAATGCAATTTAGAATGCCTTAATACAGCTCTTATTACTCTCATACCCAAGAAGCTTAGCCCTGAATATGTTGGTGATTTTTGACCTATATCATTGACCAACACATGTTTGAAGTTTTTAACTAAACTATTGGCTAACCGCCTCCAGAGAGTGATTCTAAGATGCATTCATCGCAATCAATATGGTTTTCTTCGTTGCCGATCCATTCAGGACTGCCTGGCATGGTGTTTTGAATATATCCACCAGTGCAAAGCTTCAAAGAGGCCTATCATTCTTCCCAAGCTTGATTTCATGAAAGCATTTGATACCATTGAGCACGAAGTGATCCTCAGAATATTGCAATGCAAGGGCTTTGATAGCCATTGGACCGGTTGGATTAAGAGCATCTTATCTATGGGCTCCTCTTCGGTCCTCTTAAATGGTGTGCCGGGAAATCATTTTGTCTGCAGAACAGGTGTGCGTCAAGGAGATCCTTTATCTCCGCTGCTTTTCGTGATTACCGTTGATTTACTACAATCGATGGTTAATGAGATGTGCTCCAGGAACATTCTTACCCTACCAATCCTGACAAGTTCGAATGACTATCCGATTGTCCAATATGCAGATGATACTCTCACTGTTCTCCGTGCGATTGATAGCCATCTCATTGCTTTCAAGGAGATGCTTGATATTTTTGCTGTTTCAACTGGGCTGCGTGTCAACTTCAGCAAGTCCTCTCTAATCCCTCTCAATATGACTGAGGAAGAGGGCAATTGAGTTGCCAGCTTGCTTGGGTGTGAAGTTGGTTCCATGCCATTCATATCTTGGTTTACCCATGGGAACATCTAGGCCAACTATCTATGATCTAATGCCTATGGTGGATCGCATTGAGAGACGATTATCTGCGCCTTCTTGCTTGTTGAATCAAGGGAGCCGTCTCTAGCTTTTGCAATATGTCCTAAGTTCCATGTCAATATACTTTTTGTGTACACTCTCTCTTCCTCAGGGCATTTTGAAGCCAATTGAGCAAATCATGCGCCAGTGTCTGTGGAGAGGGAACTCGGATACCCCACGTCAATCATTGGTGGCTTGGGACTTGGTCTGCCGACCCAAGAATCTAGGAGGCCTCAATGTTATCAAATTAAGCATACAAAATGAAGCTTTGTTGATCAAGCACTTTTTCAAGTTCTTTAACAAGATGGATGTGCCCAGGGTCACGCTCATTTGGGACACATATTATGCCTCATCGCCACCACAAGTCACCCAGAGCTGTGGTTCTTTCTGGTGGAGGGATGTTTTGCAGCTATATGATAGTTTTTGTAAGTTGGCCGTGCCACTTGTGCGTGCTGGAGATACGATGGTCTTCTGGCTGGATCGCTGGCAGCTTGGAAATGATGCTATAATTATGCACCGTCGGTTCCCAAGGCTTCATTCTTACGTGATTGATGATACAGTTACCATTAAGGACCTTATGGAGATGTCTGACCTAAATGATAATTTTCACATCCCTCTGTCGGCATAAGCCTTCCAGGAGCTCACACAACTTCAGTCTTTGCTGCCACAGATCAACCTTCAAGAGGAAGGGAAGGACATTTGGAAATGGACATCCAAGTCTGGAGAATATCAGTCCATGATCTACTATATGTCTTGCTTCTCACATATTGTTGTAGATCTCATATTTAAGTGGATCTAGAAAGGTTCATGCACTCTCAAATTCAAGGTTTTTGGCTGGCTTCTTTTGATGGATCGGTTGAACACTAGAGACATGATGCAGCGACGTCATTTGAATATACAAGATGACACATGTGTCATGTGTAATTCTACCTATCATGAAGATCGAGCCCACCTTTTCTTTGCATGCCACTTCAATCAACGATTTTGGAATTACCTTGGCATTTCTTGGATCCTTCAACCGAACCAGACTGCCTATGAGATAGCTCTGTCTGCTAGAGAGGATTTTGGTTTTCCTTTTTTCACTGAGGTGGTCTTCACTACCACATGGAATATTTGGACTCAAAGGAATGGGAGGATCTTCAGAAATGATTCGCCTTCATTTCGATCTTAGAGGAGAAATTTTGTCCATGACATTTGTCTATTAACTCATAGAATCAAATGTAAATATAGGAATAGGCTAACCTCTTGGATAGCTGCCCTCCCTTAGTTACTCATTGTAAGTATCCCCTTTGCTTTCTTCCTTGTAATTTGTAACCTTGTAACTTCTCTGGTTCTTTTTTAAAATAAAGAACCGTGACGTTGTTGCCTTGCAGTATATAGTCAAAAAATCATTATATAATATCCCGAAGGTTCTGACCACCGTATCACGACAAAATCCTCTGTTCTTGTGTTTAGCTAATTCTGCAGCAGATTTGGAGTAAGATATCTTCGCAAGAGTCGGTCGGGGAGAGTCGTGTCTCTCACCCGGCACAGGACCCAAGATCCTACAACGAAGCTGAACCCTATGGGTGGTCAATAGAGGAAGAGATTGAGGCCAACCTAAAAAGAGTGGATGCCATGGAGGAGGAGCAAGAAGTCACCTCTCGTCCTCAACCGGGAGCCATGCTCGAGGAACTCCAAAGTGCAGCAATACCAAATCCGTTCATACCACCCGGTGCCAAGTTTATCTCTTATAATAACATGAAAAAGAGTGTTGCCTTTTCTCCCGCAGCTAGGATGCATCCATGGGTGGATGGTGCTCTGACCGTCATAGGAAAACTTCGCAAGGAAATCATGGACCTCAGGCAACAAAATCAAAAGCTTGAGGAGGAGAATCACATCCTGAAGGGCATTATTGCTAAGAACATTGCACCATCACCTCCGAAGAAGGAAAATTAAATACACGGGTATGGGCACTCCCCTTGGCTTGTTCCATCGTATCACCATCACACTTTTACCTTTATCGCATATCTTAGTTTGATCCTTTTGGTTATATCTCTTTCTAGTAGAATAAAAGTTTTAGTATGATTTAGTCTTTGAGTTTTTCTTTTGATCTATCTATGTAATCGACTCCGAGAGTTATAAGTTGAGGGCTTTGCTTTCTTGCTTTGATCATAAAGAAAAGAAAAGGGAAGATACTAAAATAAAATGAGATTATATAATAATCTTATGGAGAGTGATGACTTCACATAAAAAGGGTATGCTACATGAAACTTGTTGAGGGTTGACAGACATAGTTTTGGCCATCGTTGCAATTAATAGGAAGTAATAAAGAAAGAGAGGTATCACATATAAATATACTATCTTGCACATCTTTTTGTGATTGTGAGCACCCATTAAAATATATGCTAAAAGGTTGACGTTGAACAAGGAAGACATCGTAATGTGTTATGTTCCTTTATATCTGAATAGAAGTTATATTGTCATAGATCCTCCAACATGTTGGTCTTGCCTTCCCTCTCATGCTAGCCAAAAACTTCCTGCACCAAGTAGAGATACTACTTGTGCATCCAAAACCCTTCAACCCAGTTTTGCCATGAGAGTCCATTATACCTACCTATGGATTGAGTGAGATCCTTCAAGTAAGTTGTCATCGGTGCAAGCAATAAAAATTGCTCATTAAATATAGGCTATCTAATAGTGTGAGGAAACTAAACTTTGTACGATCTTGTGATGGGGAAGAAATAAAAGCAACGGACTGCATAATAAAGGTCTCTGTCGCAAGTGGAAATACAAAGTGACGTTCCTTTGCATTAAGATTTAGTGCATCCAACTAAAAAGTGCATGGCAACCTCTGCTCCCCTCTGCGAAGGGCCTAACTTTTATTTTAATGTCTGCCTTAATATTAGAGTCAAGGTGATCTTCACCTTTCCTTTTTAATTTTATCCTTTGGCAAGCACAATATGTTGGAGCTAGATCTAGATATATATACCCTCGCGGATGTAGAGGACCATGAACCATTATTGTTGACATTACCCTTGAGGTAAATCGTTTGGAGGTGAAATTATAAGTGATACGTCTCCAACGTATCTATAATTTTTTATTGTTCCATGCTATTATTTATGATGTTTTGGATGTTTAATGGGCTTTGTCATACACTTTTATATTATTTTTGGGACTAACCTACTAACCCAAAGGCCCAGTCCAGATTGTTGTTTTTTTGCCTGTTTTAGGGTTTTGCAGAAAAGGAATATCAAACGGAGTCCAAACGGAAAGAAACCTTCGCGAGAGATATTTTTGGAGAAAATCACACATGGGAGACTTGAGAAGCACAGAGTAGGGGCCACGTGGTGCCCACGAGGGTGCCCCCCCTAGGGCGCGCTCCCTGCCTCGTGGGTCCCACGTAAGGCCCCGGTGCCCTCCTTCCTCCTATATAAGCCTACGTACCCTGAAACCATCAGACGAACAGAGAAAACCCTAGTTCCATCGCTGTAACCTTCTGTTCCCGTGAGATCCCATCTTGGGGCCTGTTCCGGAGCTCCGCCGGAGGGGGGGTCTACCATGGAGTGCTTCTACATCATCATCATCGCCTCACCATGAGTTGTGAGTAGTTTACCACAGACCTTCGGGTCCATAGCTAGTATCTAGATGGCTTCTTCTCTTTCTTTGGATCTCAATACAAAGTTCTCCTCGGTCTTCGAGGAGATCTATTCGATGTAATCTCTTTTTGCGGTGTGTTTGTCGAGATCCGATGAATTGTGGGTTTATGATCAAGATTATCTTTGAGAAATATTTGGTTCTTCTCTGAACTTCTTATGTATGATTATAATATCCTTGCAAGTCTCTTCGAATTATTGGTTTGGTTTGGCCTACTAGATCTATAGTTCTTGCAATGGGAGAAGTGCTTGGCTTTGGGTTCAATCTTGCGGTGTCCTTTCCCAGTGATAGTAGGGGCAGCAAGGCACGTATTGTATTGTTGCCATCGAGGATAAAAAGATGGGGTTTATATCACATTGCTTGAGTTTATCCCTCTACATCATGTCATCTTGCTTAAGGCGTTACTCTGTTCTTATGAACTCAATAGACTAGATGCATGTTGGATAGCGGTCGATGTGTGGAGTAATAGTAGTAGATGCAGACAGGAGTCAGTCTACTTGTCTCGGACGTGATGCCTATATATAATGATCATGCCTAGATAGTCTCATATTTATTCGCTTTTCTATCAATTGCTCGACAGTAATTTGTTTACCCGCCATAGAATATCGCTATCATTAGAGAAGCCACTAGAGAACACTATGGCCCCCGGGTCTATTCTCAACATATCAATCTACATCTACTTTACTTTTTCCACTTTTACTTTCTGTTCTGATAATCAAAAAATACCAAAAAATATAAACTATCATCTCTATCTGATCTCACTTTCATAAGTGACCGTAAAGGGATTGACAACCCCTTATCGCGTTGGCTGCGAAGTTCTTATTTGTTTGTGCAGGTGCGAGGGACTCGCGCGTGGTCTCCTACTGGATTGATACCTTGGTTCTCAAAAACCGAGGGAAATACTTACGCTACTGTGCTGCATCTCCCTTTCTCTACGAGGGAATACAACGCAAGCTCGAGAAGTAGCAAGAAGAATTTCATGCGCCGTTGCCGGGGAGGCTTACTCAAAAGTCATATACCAAGTACCTATCACAAACCCTTATCCTTCGCATTACATTTTTTGCCTCTCGTTTTCCTCTCCCCCACTTCACCCTTGCCATTTTATTTGCCCTTCTTCTGCCGTGTGTTTATCGTTCGCTTTGCCCTGTCGTCATGGCTAGCCCCTTATCCGCTCCTTTGTCTCCCGAGTTTGAAGTTCTTCACTTCAAGCAAAAGAAAGGAGAAAATTTAAAAGATGCTTGGTTTAGGATGATGGAATCTTATCGTAAGTGCACCTTAGAGGTGAATTTTAGAATTTTGCTTCACAATTTTTATGTTGGATTGAATATGTCTCATAGACACCTCTTGGATTGCGTTGCCAAAGGGAATTTTATCGAAGTTGATCCTAGTATTGCGCATGAAATTATAGAGGGAATAGTGGGAACACTACCTCCCCCAAAAGGGTCACATCCAACCCAGGAAGGGACATAAGTTTTTGAGAAAATTTGCGAAGTAACAAAAATACTACAAAAGTCTCTTGAACCTCTTAAGAGTGTTAGTGGAAATCTCCACCGCATGAATATGTTGATTACCCTTTGTAATAAGCGGTTGGATTCTTTAGATCTAATGATTTCCGAATATGAAGGGAAACATAAAGAACCTCCCGGATTCGAGCTTGACCCCATCAAAAGGGTGAAGATTAAAGATGGCAATACCTAGATCTATCATGTATCGTGCCTAGCTAGGGGCGTAAAACGATAGTGCTTGTTGGGAGGCAACCCAATTAGGAAATAAATATTGCATCTAGCTTCTGTTTAGATGTGGTTTTGTGTTTTGTTTAGTGTTTGCGCCAAGTAGAACCTTTGGAAAGACTTGTGTGAAGTTTATGTGATCTTGGTGTGAAAAACAGAATCGTTAGCGCTCGCTAGAATGGTCATCGGATTTTACTGGAGCGTGCTATTTAGTTGATTATTTTTGAAGATGATTAATAGACAAATTCCTCACGTTTACAAATTTAGTTTGAATTTTTGGGGGTAACAGAAGTATGTGAAACCTGCAGATTACTACAGACTGTTCTGTTTTTGACAGATTCTGTTTTTCGTGTGTTGTTTGCTTATTTCAATGCATCTATGAGTAATATTGGGAGGTATGAACCATAGAGAAGTTGGAATATAGTAGGTTTAAAACCAATATAAACAAAAAATGAATTCATTGCAGTACCTTTGAGTAGTGGTTTGCTTTCTTATACTAACGGAGCTCATGAGATTTTTGTCTAAGTTTTGTGTTGTGAAGTTTTCAAGTTTTGAGTATTGCTTTGATGGACTATAGAACAAAGAGTGGCAAGAGCCTAAGCTTGGGGATGCCCATGGCACCCCAAGGTAAAATTCAAGGACAACCAAAATCCTAAGCTTGGGGATGCCCCGGCAAGGCATCCCCTCTTTCGTCTTCATCCATCGGTAACTATACTCAAAGCTATATTTTTATTCACCACATGATATGTGTTTTGCTTGGAGCGTCGTGTATTATTTGAGTCTTTTCTTGTTAGTTTGCCACAATTATCCTTGCTGGACACACCTATTTGAGAGAGTTAAATATGGCCTAGGAATTGTTAGAACACTCTATGTGCTTCACTTATATCTTTTGAGTTGAATAGTTTTTGCTCTAGTGCTTCACTTATATCTTTTAGAGCATGGTGGTGATAATATTTTGAAGAAATTTTTGAACTCTCATGCTTCACTTATATCTATTTGAGAGTCTATTAAAACAGCATGGTAATGTGTTTAGGCTATAAAACTAGTCTCTGCATGATAGACATCCAATATCAATGTAGTAAAAACTTTCACACTAAGTGCATTGAATATGATGAGAAGTTGGATGCTTGATAAATGTTTTGAGATATGAGGATAGTGATATTAGAGTCATGCTAGTGGAGTTATTATGAAATTGAGAAATACTTGTGTTAAGGTTAGTGATTCCCGTAGCATGCACGTATGGTGAACCGCTATGTGACGAAGTTAGAGCATGAGGTATTTGTAAAGTGTCAACCTTTGTGTGGAGGTCGGGGGCGCGTGATGGTTAACTCCTACCAACCTCCCCCCTAGGAGCATGCGTTGATTGCTTTGTTTTGATGACTCGTAGATTTTTGCAATAAGTATATGAGTTCTTATGACTAATGTTGAGTCCATGGATTATACGCACTCTCACCTTTCCACCTTTGCTAGCCTCTCTTGTA
Organism: Secale cereale; assembly: GCA_902687465.1. Classification (NCBI taxonomy): domain Eukaryota; kingdom Viridiplantae; phylum Streptophyta; class Magnoliopsida; order Poales; family Poaceae; genus Secale; species Secale cereale. The sequence goes on from LR738709.1 coordinate 494,994,563, forward strand.
TGACGCAACTTTCGCCGGTACCATACACCCACTATATATCCTTCCTCAAAACAGACACCATATTATTCCTCAAAACAGCCACCATACCTACCTATCATGGCATTTCCATAGCCATTCTGAGATATATTGCCATGCAACTTTCCATCGTTCCGTTCTTATGACACGCATCATATTGTCATATTGCCATGCATGATCATGTAGTTGACATCGTATTTGTGGCAAGGCCACCATGCATAATTTTTCATACATGTCACTCTTGATTCACTGCACATCCTAGTACACCGCCGGAGGCATTCATAGAGTCATACTTGTTCTAGTATCGAGTTGTAACATCGAGTTGTAATTCAATGAAAGTGTGATGATCATCATTATTAGAGCATTCTCCCATGTGAGGAAAGGCTAAATCATAAAGCCCCTCCACAAAAAAAAGGCCAAAGAAAAAAGAAAGTCCCAAAAAAAGAAAAGAAAAGAAAAGGGACAATTGCTACTATCTTTTTCCACACTTGTGCTTCAAAGTAGCACCATGTTCTTCATGATAGAGAGTCTCATGTTTAGTCACTTTTATATACTAGTGGGAATTTTCATTATAGAACTTGGCTTGTATATTCCAACAATGGGCTTCCTCAAATGCCCTAGTTCTTCGTGAGCAAGCAAGTTGGATGCACACCCACTAGTTTCTTTTGTTGAGCTTTCATACATATTTAGCTCTAGTGCATCCTTTGCATGGCAATCCCTACTCACTCACATTGATATCTATTAATGGGCATCTCCATAGCCTGTTGATACGCCTAGTCGATGTGAGACTATCTCCCTCCTTTTTGTATTCTCCACAACCACCTCTCTATTCCACCCATAGTGCTATGTCCATTTCTCACGCTCATGTATTGCGTGAAAGTTGTAAGGTTTGAAAGAATAGAGTATGAAAACAAGTGCTTGGCTGATTATTTTTCGCTTTTCTATCAATTGCTCGACACTAATTTGTTTACCCGCCATAGAATATCGCTATCATGAGAGAAGCCACTAGAGAACACTATGGCCCCCGGGTCTATTCTCAACATATCAATCTACATCTACTTTACTTTTTCCGCTTTTACTTCATGTTCTTATAATCAAAAAATACCAAAAATATAAACTATCATCTCTATCAGATATCACTTTCGTAAGTGACCGTAAAGGGATTGACAACCCCTTATCGCGTTGGCTGCGAAGTTCTTATTTGTTTGTGCAGGTGCGAGGGACTCACGCGTGGTCTCCTACTGGATTGATACCTTGGTTCTCAAAAACTGAGGGAAATACTTATGCTACTGTGCTGCATCTCCCTTTCCTCTTCGAAGGCATAGAACACAAGCTCGAGAAGTAGCAATAAGCCCCTATCTTTCTTTGTGTTCGATTGAAGCTTTGATTTCATAAGTATCACGTGAGTGTTAGCACTTATTAAAGACTAAGAGATGATTGAGTATGTGAAACTTTCTATACAAAGCTCTTACATTGACTCTTTCTGATGTTATGATAAATTACAATTGCTTCAATGACTAATACCATAGTTTGTTAGTTTTCAATAAGGTTTGTGGTTCATACTTTACATTGACAAATTATCACTTTGATATAAGAAATTATATGACAATATATTGTTGTTCTAAAGATGATCATGATGCCCTCATGTCCGTATTTTATTTTATCGACACCTCTATCTCTAAACATGTGGTCATGATTATCGATTTCGGCTTTCGCTTGAGGACAAGCGAGGTCTAAGCTTGGGGGAGTTGATACGTCCATTTTGCATCATGCTTTTATGTTGATATTTATGGCATTATGGACTGTTATTTCACATTATAGTATAATACTAATGCCTTTTCTCTCTTATTTTACAAGGTTTACATAAAGAGGGAGAATGCCGACACCTGGAATTATTGACCGGAAAGGAGAAAATCTGAGTGGTCTATTCTGCACAACTCCAAAAGCCCTGAAAATCAACGGAGAATTATTTTGGAATATATAAAAAATATTAGGCGAAGAAAATCCAGAGGGGGACCCACCAGGTGGCCACAAGCCTGGGGGCGCTCCCTACCCCCAGGACTTGTGGCCCCCTGGTAGGTCCTCGATGCCCATCTTTGGATATATTAAAGGTTTTGACCTAGAAAAATCGAGACAGAGCTTTCGTGATGAAGCGCCACCGTCTCGAGGCAGAACTTGGGCAGAACCAATCTAGGGCTTTGACGGGGCTATTCTGCTGGGGAAACTTCCCTCTAGGAGCGGGAAATCGAAGCCATCGTCATTACCAACGATCCTAGGGAGGGTCAATCTTCATAAGAATCTTCACCAGTACCATCTCCTCTCAAATCCTAGTTCATCTCTTGTATTCAATCTCTGCCTCAAAACCTCAGATTGGTACCTGTAAGTTGCTAGTAGTGTTGATTACTCTTTATAGTTGATGCTAGTTGGTTTATTTCGTGGAGGATCATATGTTCAGATCCTTGATGCTATTAAATACTCCTCTGATTATGAACATGAATATGCTTTGTGAGTAGTTATGTTTGTTCCTGAGGACATGGGAGAAGTCTTGTTATAAGTAATCATGTGAATTTGGTATTCGTTCGATATTTTGATGAGATGTATGTTGTCTTTCCTCTAGTGGTGTTATGTGAACGTCGACTACATGACACTTAACCATTATTTGGGCCTCTTGGAAGGCATTGGGAAGTAATAAGTAGATGATGGTTGCTAGAGTGACATAAGCTTATACCCTAGTTTATGCGTTGCTTCGTAAGGGGCTGTTTTGGATCATATGTTTCATGTTATGGTTAGATTTATCTTAATTCTTCTTTTATAGTTGCGGATGCTTGCGAGAGGAGTTAATCATAAATGGGATGCTTATCCAAGTGAGGTCTGCACCCAAGCACCGATCCACTCACATATCAAATTATCAAAATAACGAACGCGAATCATATGAGCATGATGAAAACTAACTTGACAATAATTCCCATGTGTCCTCGGGAGCACTTTGCTTTATATAAGAGTTTGTCCAGGCTTGTCCTTTGCTACAAAAAGGATTGGGCCACCTTGATGCACCTTAGTTACACTTGTTACCCGTTACGAATTATCTTATCACAAAACTATCTGTTACCGATAATTTCAGTGCTTGCAGACAATACATTGCTGAAAACTGATTGTCATTTTCTTCTGCTCCTCGTTGGGTTCGACACTCTTACATATCAAAATGACTACGATAGATCCCCTATACTTGTGGGTCATCATGTAACGACAGTCATAAAACAATATTAAGAGTATGACGTTAGAAGAACGGTCATATTGAATCGACTCAAACTTGTTTGAGATAATATTGTCTGAAATCAATTGTTATAACACAAAGTGTTAACATGTGTTTTCAGTAGAATTAAAAAGTTTCCTCTATAAATTTGGTCAAAAATGCAAAGTTTGACTTTTCAAAAAATCTATATGCACTACATTATGGAATGGATGGAGTATAAATCTGATGCCGTGTTGCAAGGCTTATGCAGTTGATTATGATGATATTGTTTGTTCTTAAATGGAACTTTTTCTAATTGAACTTCTAATGAACTATCTTGGTGATAACGATCCTATATGTTTTTTGTGTGTTAATGCAAACATTGTGTACCTAACTGACTGGCCATTCTGTCCAAGTGCAGTGTACTAGCAGCGTCACTGTCATGACTTTGCTTCTTAGAATAATGTGACTTCTTATGCATTCATGGTCAGCTTTTTTTTCACTATTTTTCTATACTATCATGTTCTAAGTTGTAAGTTGTAAGTTATAAGTATAGTCCGCTACACTCAGATGGAAGCCATTTTTAACATTATTCCTGGCCCTTGGTACTTGTGCGTGCTTTTAATATTGTTTTGCTACCAGGAAAGTTGATTGACTTGTAGATTGTGTTCATGTTTTTAAGTACATATTTTTTTGTTTTTTTTTCTTACAATACGGGGGCATGTTTATTACTATGTCACGAGAGGCTTGGAGCGCCGATGTGGCGCCGTGATGCCTGCTAAAGACATCTGACTAGGTTTGACTGCTGCCATACCTAAACTTCAACAGATAAATATACTTATACTACCTCATTTTCGGTTTATAAGGCTTACGCGTATCCCTAGGTCTATAATTTCACCAACATAAAATGAGTTGTATAGTCTAAAAATTACACCATTAGAAAGTAGAAGATCTAAAATTTCTATTGATTTTTTTTTGACAGATAACTTGTATTACGTTAGTTTATTTTTCAATCTAGATATACGTGCAAACCTTATAAACCGGAAAAGAGATAGTATACGCTAGTACTAGTATGTGTGCATATTAATTATACTCCATTGGTAAGGTTTTGTACTCCCTCCGTTTTTATTTACTCCGCATATTATAGTTGAATGACTAGGTTTCTGGACTTAGAGTTCATGCGAGTTACACTCCACGCACAAATTGCGGATGAGATTCCGGATTTTGATTAAATAAGAATTATTTTCCCCTAAAAAAACACGGATAGACGATCCGGTCGGCCAACACCGTTCGCCGGTTTCAAAATTCTGGAAAGTGGAAATCCTTTTGATGCATGACCGAATGTGCGGCGGTAGACAACAAAATGGCGTAGTATAATAAGATCAAGCAATGAATGAAAGTGTTCTAAAACAAAGCAAAGAATGAAAGTTAATTTAGGATTGGAATTGAATTTGAGTTTTGAAGCAAATTTTGTTGCCTTCAGCCAAAATACAAGCTCAAATATTATAGTTATTCCCTATTGATGAAACTAATCAATTAGTTTTGATTTTTGATTGTGCTTGTTAAACACAAAGTATTTATATAACTACTATTTTAGTGAACTCTTGCACAATTGTAGTTATATAAATAGGGAAAAAGGGAGAAAAATAGTTTTCAATAACTAACTCTCTTTCGAAGACCTTTCCCTACCTGTATAAACAAACTGGTAGAAAAACGGGAGCCGCTGGAGCAGCGGATGAAGGTGGACAGAAACTGTTACCTCCCCGAAGTTCACCAGGGGGCCCCTCATGCCTATCTCTCTCTCGTAACCATCAGTCTACTATCGCGACAACCCAATTAGGGTTTCTTCACCTCTCGTCGACGTTGTCGTCAGACCGCCTCATCGCCAGTGGCCTTAGGGCCATGGAGGCGCGGTGGACCTTAGCCCTTGACGGCGGAAGGGTTCCTGCTCCTCTTTTGGTGTTTTTTTCGACCGATTATGGTTTGTGCTCTCCTCGGGAAGGAGAGGCGGCGTCGACTCCCTAAAGATGGAATAAGGCCATCCCCGCCTAGCCGACGGTGCGTCTAGCGTCTTTGAAGGGCGTGTGGAGATTAGATTCTTTCAATCTATGTTTTTCTTTATTGTTGGTGGTTGATGTTCTCATGCTGGTCTTGTGTGGGCTTAACACGACGGCTTCTCAATTGTGTACCGTAACAAGTTTTGTCATGCTTCCGAGAAGAAGGGACGATGATGGCGCCATGTTTTTGGCTTGCTCCAGTGCTTATAATTTTTTATTTTGAATGTTCCAACTGTCATGACAGATGATGAATAGATTCAAGGATTCCGAAAAAATATCAGGTATCTGCAACTTCGATGACACCCACTAGAGTTGCTCTTATAGAGTTCATAGAAAACTTATTTTATATCAAAATAAGAACTGAACTTGAGACGACGAGTCAAATGCTCGATAACAACCAAGCGATCTACCAACAAAAATTTGCAATAAAAAAAATGCTGGATAACAAAGCACGGATCGGAAAAGAACAACTGGGCGAAACATTGGTCCTCTTGTTCCTACCTGGACTATTCAACTACTACTGATGCTCAGCCTCAGTATCGGCATGATGAACGAAGCCTCCACGCGCCGCCGTCAGTCATCATTTGTCATTTCAGTGAGGTGAGGCGCCTGATGAACATGTCGTAGGCGTCGTCCATGCCGAGCATGCTGACCCGGACGTACCTCGGGTCGGCGCCGAACTGGTTCCCGCTCCTCGTCAGGATCTTGTGGCCGCGGAGGAACCCTGCGCAGTCCTCCACGTCCTCCCTGTAGCACCGCAGCCACGCGAACGCTGAAGAAAGAGATCAAACAATGGCGCGAGGTGAGCGGCTGAGAGCTGAGAGCACACGAGACGTTAGGCGGCCATGGTGTGAGCGTACTACATACCATGGTTATTGGCGGCCGTCTCGTTGGCGAAATTGCAGTGGCCGGAGGTCTCCTCGGGCAGGCTGAAGATGCCGGACGCGGCGGCGGCCTCGCGCAGCATCCTCCAGCGCTCCACCATCTTGCGCCGCCCGAAGTCGAACAGCCGGTGACGCGAGGCCGAGGCGTCGCCGTCGTACCCGTCGGAGACCGCCCTGAGCACCTTGGCGGCGCGCAGCTGCGAGTCCTTGGACACGCTGACGGTGTTGAGCTCCACGAACTTGGTCATCCTCCGCGCCACCTCCCGGTCCTTCACCAATGCCCACCTGCAGAAGCATCGCTTTTCGTTTCAGGTTCGGCAGTTCAGACTTCAGAGTAACATTCTTGTCAGAGATGAAGTTGCAGCGAGCGACCGACACTGACCCGATCCTCGTGCCGGCGTGCCCGGTGCTCTTGGACATGGTAAAGAGCATGATGTCATGGTCGGCCCGTCGAGTGATTGGGGTGTACTGTGGCCAGTAGTAGCCAAGGTCATGGACCGCCTTCCCGGCGCCACCGGAGCCCAGCACGTCGTCCCGGATGGCGCCGTCGGGGTTGTTCGGGGAGCACACCAGTTCGATGTAGGCGTCGCCAACGAACGAGTTTGCGTCGCCGGCCCAGCGGAACAGCCCGGACCGGAGGAAGTCCGTCACGGCAGGGTACCACTGCTTCAGTGATCCGTGATCAGATCAAGAGTGACTTTTTATGTAAACTTAGGGAGCCACTAACAGTCTGAAATTGAGAGGATTTTCTTGTACTTACCGAATAGCAGGGCGCCGCGGAGACGACGCTGGTGGGCTCGCCGGCATCCGCTGGCGACAGGGCGTAGAGCGCCGCCGTGAAGAGCTGCGTGGAGCCGGTGCCGACGAGGACGTGGTAACCGTCCACGGCGGCGTTGCCGACTGTGCGGTGGAGGCGGCGCACCTGCTGATCGAAATCAGGCTCCATGAACCAACACACGCTGCTGACGTCGGAGAAGTAGCCCATCGTTTGCCACCCCTGGATTACCAGCTCCGCCGCGTCGCCGGTCTCCCTCCAGAAGGCCTCAAACATGGTCGGGTCCCCGCTGCAACCGACAGAACGAATGTCAGTCAAACGCGTTTGTAAAATCAGATGGCCTCCATGACATTGTCTGACACTGAACAAGGACATGCTCCGCGGGGAAGAACACCCCGCCGGCTTTTCAAATTACAGATATTTTAATGCAAGAATTTACTACAGAGAAAAATGGAAGGAAAAGGGGCTTACTGGTCCAGATGAATAACAGAATCCGAAGTCACGGCCGGCTTCCCGGTCGACGGCGCCCTCCCCGCCTCGCCGCCGGTGCCCGGCTGCAGGGCGCAGGCGTGGGGTTGGTGATGAAGAGTGACAACACCGGGATGTTGCGGGTCGGTGACGATGTACGGGTGGAGTAGGAGTGCGAGTGCGGCGACATTCAATGCCAGGGAGGCAAAGATGGCCACTCGCCATAGCGGCATGCGCCCCGCCGGCCGCCTCCTGCCGGTGAGCTTGCTGGCTGAGAATACGCTGCTGCCGCCTCTTGGCTTTGCTCCCCGGAGCGCCGGGCCGCCGCCGTTCGCGTGCTCCTCCCGGTTGGGCGCGCCGCTGCCGCGGGGCGAAGCGATCACGTGCGCTGACGGCGGCATTAGGCTGCCGTTCCCTTGGAACTCCGCCGACGTGCGCCGTCGGGACGCCGCCATGACGCCCGGAGGAATCGAGGCTTTTCTGGTGTGAACAGTGAACCAGCCCAGCAAAAATAATGCGTGAGAAGGGAAAGCTCCTATCGCGATCGTCGCTGCTTTATAGGGATCCGAGCGACCTGCCCATCTCGTCTCGGGGCAGAATTCCCTTTTCGCATTAGAGTATGGTTAATATGAAATACGGAAAAGACTTTTTTACGGCCGATCCACAAAAGACTTTTCGCATTAGAGCATTAGAGTATGGTTAATATGAAATACGGAAAAGACTATTTCGAATTAGAGTCATGAAATTTCTTGTGGGATATGAGGCCCGTGCATGTATGGGTATCCTTCCATAATTTTTCTTCCTGCAGTTAATTTTACGACAAAAACGACAAATTTGACTTTAGATGAAAGAAATCACAAAGTGAACTGTCACTGATTTTTTTCCGTTCCGCTAAGCTTTTCGTGCAACGTCTGATAGTTAGGCGTCACACTACACTGTGCAATGTCACACTGGCTGACGCTACACGTCTGACCAGCATCGTATCCCGAGTTGTCTAAAAATTGTTAAGCCAGTGTGCAGCGTCTGAGGGGTAAGTGTAGTGCCTAGCGTCTAGGGGTTGCAATAGTGGCCGCTTCAAAAAGTAGTGCAGCCACTAATGCAATGCCTAGACTCTAGACGCTACACTAGTGTAGCGCCTACCTCTTAGGCGTTGCATACTGACTTAGCAATTTTCACGCAGTTTAGAGTGCGATACCGGCCAGAGATGTAGCATCTGTCAGTCAGACGTTGCACAATGTAGTGTGACACCTAGCTGTCGGAAGCTACACAAATGAGTCAGTTATGTAAAGAAAATTCATCAACATTTCAGTTTATGAAAAAAAACGTCTCGAGATCAAATATATCCATTTTGCTGAATTCCACCGATGAAGCTAAGCTTGTGTTTCCATAATCTCTCTGCATTTCAATGGAGTAGCTAGAAAGGAAACCAAGTTGATTAGCATTTAATTGATCAAATAAGTACACCCAGTCTGAAAACGATCGCTGCGACGCGCGCGCAACAGCCTTCCCACAATCAACAACCATAAGCTACGCGCAAAGGGCGAGCCCTCGTGCTAGCCACGTCATTAGGGACTGTTCATGTCAATTGGGAGACTGCGAGGAGAAAAAAAAGACAAGAGATAAACGCATTGATTAATTTGTTTCCTTTCCAACGAAGGCAACTCCTCATCGGGTCGCACGCGTCCAGGTCACATTCAGGTCATCTCCACCTCTCCCCCACACGCCGCCTCCTCCTCTCCCTCAGCCGCAGCCGCCTCCTCCTATTCTTCCTTGGTGGCCGAGGAAGGCTCATGCCCGCGACAACTGCAGAGAGCTGCAGCGGCCGGCAGTGGAGGAGTAGCAGCGGCCAACGGCAGATCGGCGAGTCATAGGAGCAGACGCGGCGGTCGTCACGGGTAGAGTAGAGCGAAGATGGCGCGGCGGCTGGGCAGTTATCCTGACTGGATCCCGCCATCACCTCCAGCCGCTGCCTCGTTCGTCCGTGTCCATCTCCACGAGACCAAGGGCGCGCCTCGTGTCCTGCGAGGTGATACTCCACAGCCACCGCAATGCTGCTTGTTGCATAGCACGGTCTCATCCGACGCCGTGACCACCATGGTCAGGTTTGGATATGGTTTCATGCCTCTCTATGACCCCATTCGTTGCCTTAGCCCAATAATTCTAATTTGAGGAGGCAGCGGGTAACTAATTTTGTGTTCCTGGATTCGAGTAAGAAGCGGGTGACCTGCGGCTCCAAGGACAAGCTAATCCGGGTCTAGGACCTCTACACACAACACTGCCTTCAAATTGTAGGTGGCCATCACAGCAAGATATGGTCGATGGATGTTGATTCTAGCGAGAAGTTTTTTTTTCTGGCTCAACCAATCAAGAGCTGTGGGTGCTCAAAATCAAGCAACCAGCTAAAGAGGGTGAAGATTGGAACAAATGGGATGCACTTCATCCTCAAGCGCCACATGATATCAACTTTTGTTGTGGATGAGAGTGCGATGATCAATCGGAATGCCGGGGTCGTACAATATTGAGTCATTGACGGTTGGGCTCAACAAGGACAAAGCGTTGTTCACCATACTGGTATTAGGAATAGAGAAAATACACACACAAGTCGTGGAGCAGCTTTACAAACATGTTATTGTTATACAGGTCAACATTTTCTTCTTTCAGTATCTCGTGAATATTGAAAATGTTTGCTAACAAATACTCCCTCCGTCCCAAAATTCTCATCTTCGAATTGTCTAAATACGGATGTATCTAGTCACGTTTTAGTGTTAGATACTTCTCTATCTAGATGAATCTAAGACAAGAATTTTGGGACGGAGGGAGTAGTAACTAATAGAAAATAGTAACTAACAGTCATCACAGCCGTCCCCCTCGTGTCGCCCCCGCGGGCGACCCAGGGGGAACCCTAGCCGCCGCCCCCCTCGTCCCTCCTCAGCCTCCACCTCTCCTCGCCGTCGTCCGCACCGCCGCCGGGCAAAGCTTGGCCGGCTGGGCGGCGGCGGGGCATCTCTTTCCCTTGGAGCATCTTGGGCGGCGCGGGACGACCAGATCGCGAAGAGGCGCCGGGCTAGCGCGGGGTCTGGCGGTGCGGTGGGCGAGCATCTTGGCGGCGGCCCGATGCGGCGCTGGTGACGCGGCACGGCAGCTGCGGCTTGGATGCGACTCCACGGCGAGGTGGTGGCTGCGTGTTCATCAGATCGGGTGGTCGCGGGCGCCGCCATGTTCAGGCCGAATCCATCTGGATCTGGCGCTTGGATGTTGTCGGCCGGCGCAGGGTGGTGATCTACGTCGCTGGCCTCGTCGGATCGTCGGATCCGGCGCCTGGATATCTACGACGGCTGTTCTTCTTGATCCTCCTTCCTGGTGGGTTGAGCCCCATGGCACTTGCATCTCTGCTGGTCTCGGTTCGTCTCGCTGTCGGATCCGGAGCAGTCGGAGGTTTGGTGGTATAGGTTGGGGACCGGAGGAAACTTTGGCCGTCTGGTCCGGCCCGGCATCGGCGGCGTCCCACGACGCCGTTACCCTCCTTGGAGGCGAAGCCGAGGTCCCTCCTATCCACATCCGAACCCCTCCCGGACGAAAGTCTAAAATTCAGTCTGGATTGGGCGGCGGCGGCGCCCTGCGCGTCGTAACCTCCATGGAGGCGCCGTCTTGGGAGGCTCAGGTAGGGCAAGAGATGCTATGGGTGTTGGGCGTTGCGTAGCTCCAGCAGCGGCGACGGCGTGAGCTCCAGGGGAAACCCTTGATCTGGGTCTACCGGATCTGACGATGATGGCACCTTCGATGTCGTGTCCCTCCTGGGGGCATCGTTTTGGAGCATGCGCTGGCTGGAGGGGACAAGAGGAGGAGCGGTGTTACATCTACCGCGAGGCCGACGGCGGATCCTGGCGGCATGGTGTCGCGGAGGTTCGGCGATGGGCGCGTCTGGAGATGAACTCGCGCAGGAGGAGGAAGTTGTCTAGCGTCATGGTGACGTTGATGGCAGAGAGGCCTGCCAAGGTTGGTGCAACAATTTTGCTCTGAGGATGGACCGAGGGATGATGGAGGTGTCGGCCCTTGCAGCGTGCGGTGCTCACTGGGAGTGTGCCTGAACCGGTGTGGGACCCAATCCAGGTAGTGGCTTGGAGGGGACACCCGGCTTTAGATGTTAGGCTTTAGTGCGATGTCTGTTTGGTATTAGGCCCGGACATTCGGCACGCCTTCATCAAAGGGATAGGAGTAGCAACGGTGTTGCCAAGATGGTGGCTTAGGCTTGTTGATGTATCACCTTGTATGGTCTTTGTGAATAATTAATAATATGGCTGCATGCATCGTCTAGATGCAGAGGCCGGGGATACATCCTCCTTTTCTAAAAAAAAAACAGTCATCACAGTATCTCATATCCATAGTTTTATATATCGATTGAAAATGTTGACAATTTGTCAAATGAACCGCAAGTTGAAAGAGAGCTCATGCTTATAAAACTAAATGTAGAGCCAAAATAGGTCTTGTGGTAAAAGCTTATAGATTTTAATTTGTGCATGTGATCCTCAAATTTACATCTTTCAGTTTGAGTGGGGTGAAGTGGATGCCTGTATTATTTCAGATAGTGATGCTTTTCTTTTTGGAGGTAGACTGTCAAAAAAATGATGCGGTCGAATTGTAAGGTAGGCAGTCTGTTATACTTCTTATACCATGAGATGAACGATTTGCTTCAGTTTCGCGGTACCATGGTGTGATGATCAGGAATTTCTTTCAGGAACCTTTTGAGTGCTATAACAACAAGAAGGGCAGGAGGGTATGTGCAGTAACAAGATATGTGATGTATGCAGACAAGAAGTTAAAATATGCCTCTGACTCTGTTGAGAATTCTGACTCAAACCATAATTTATTTTTGCTGTGGACCTACTAATTCCTAGGAAGTCAAGATCATGTACTAATCACTGCATTTACTGTCTCATAAAACTAGGAACATGGACAACTTTATCCCTTTCTCTTTCCATCTTTACCTATTGATTTGCTAATGGGTGGCTAATGGTTTTCAGATTTGATGGCTAACCAACAAATATATTAGTGTGTTTACAAACTAATATAGTAATAGTTTTTAACAACAAATCTAACATAGCTCGTCTCTGAATTTATTATCAATGTTAGTGTTTCTAACCTCGGGACATTCACAGTTCGGATGTTTTCTTAAGCCATTGGTAGAGCACCAAATTTGCATCTCAATTTTGACTCTCCAACTTTCAGGTTTCAGACATACACAAGTCTGGTCGGACCATTCCCTTATCATCGCGGCATGCCAAGAAGAGACGACATCTTTCAGCTATAAGTGCTCAGATGTTTATGACGGATCATGAAACAAGAACCGGCGAGACCATGGTATGTATCTTCAGTCTTGAAACCGCTCTTTATTTTGTCCTAATAAAAGACTAAGTTACAAGTGAACAATGTCTTGTAGTCATTGAATTGTTTCACGGAGGAGGAGGAAGTACTTGCCGATACTTTTCTAGCACTATCCCAAATACCCCCACCTTCTGAGCCAACAGCCGACATGGCGACTGAGCAAGATATCTCGAACATAAATATTGCCTCAACTTCTTGTTCAGAAGGTTGGTCTTAATTTCCTGACAGTCTATTTCTTACTAATAACTGAGAATCCCTCTCCAAATTAACCCGATGAGTTTGCTATGTGGTCAGCTCTTACTGAATCGATCTATGTCAGTTCATGCTCTCAAATCAGTCAAGAAGTGATTGTGTGTTCAGTTTTATATATGGATTAATTATTTTGTTCAACCCAACATCCTTGTCACATATATCTAACTACATCGGGGGTTCTGACTGAAGGAAATATGGCCTAGAGGCAATAATAAAGTTGTTATTTATATTTCCTTATATCATGATAAATGTTTATTATTCATGCTAGAATTGTATTAACCGGGAACTTAGTACATGTGTGAATACATAGACTAAAACAGAGTGTCCCTAGTATGCCTCTACTAGACTAGCTCGTTAATCAAAGATGGTTATGTTTCCTAACCATAGACATGAGTTGTAATTCGATCAATTGGATCACATCATTAGGAGAATGGTGTGATGGACAAGACCCATCCGTTAGCTTAGCAACTTGATCGTTTAGTTTTACTGCTATTGTTTTCTTCATGACTTATACATGTTCCTGTGACTATGAGATTATGCAACTCCCGAATACCGGAGGAACACCTTGTGTGCTATCAAATGTCACAATGTAACTGGGTGACTATAAAGATGCTCTACAGGTGTCTCCGAAAGTGTTCGTGGTGTTGGCATAGATCAAGAATAGGATTTTTCACTCCGAGTGTCGGAGAGGTATCTCCGGGCCCTCTCGGTAATGCACATCATAATAAGCCTTACATGAAAATGACTAATGAGTTAGTCATGAGATGATGTATTACGGAACGAGTAAAGAGACTTGCCGGTAACGAGATTAACTAGGTATAGTGATACCGACGATCGAATCTTGGGCAAGTAACATACCGATGACAAAGGAAACAACGTATGTTGTTATGCGGTTTGACCGATAAAGATCTTCGTAGAATATGTAGGAGACAATATGAGCATCCAGGTTCCGCTATTGGTTATTGACCGGAAATGAGTCTCGGTCATGTCTACATAGTTCTCGAACCCGTAGGGTCCGCACGCTTAACGTTCGATGACGATAGGTATTATGACTTTATGAGTTTTGATGTACCGAAGGTAGTTTGGAGTCCCGGATGAGATCACGGACATGATGAGGATTCTCGGAATGTCTGAGACATAAAGATTAATATATTGGACGACTATATTCGGACATAGGAAGTGTTTCGGGTGTTATCGGATAAAACCGGAGTGTCGGAGGGGGTTACCGGAACCCCCCCCCCCGAGGGAGTATGGGCCATAGTGGGACAATGAGGGAAAGAGAGTGGCAGACTACTAGGGCTGGCCGCACCCCCTAGGGTTCCTATTTGGACTAGGATTTGGGGGGAGGCGCCCCTCTCCTTCCTTCTCCTCTTCCCCTTCCTTTCCTACTCCTAGTAGGAATAGGAAAGGGGATTCCTATTCCTACTAGGAGTAGGAATCCTACTCCTATGGTGCGCCCCTTGGGCCGGCCGCACCTCCCCCTTGCTCCTTTAAATACGGGGGCATGGGGCACCCAAAGATACACAAGCAACATCGTTTTAGCCGTGTGCGGTGCCCCCCTCCATAGAAACACACCTCGGTCATACCGTTGCAGTGCTTAGGTGAAGCCCTGCGCCAGTAGCTTCATCATCTTCGTCACCATACCGTCATGCTGACGAAAATCTCCCGTGAAGCTCAACTGGATCAAGAGCTCGTGGGACGTCATCGACCTGAACGTGTGCTGAACGCGGAGGTGTCGTACGTTCGGTGCTTGCATCAGTTGGATAGCGAAGACGTTCGACTACATCAACCGCGTCACTAGACGCTTCCGCTTTTGGTCTACGAGGATACGTAGACACACTCTGCCCTCTCGTTGCTATGCTTCTAGTAGATAGATCTTGCGTGATCGTAGGATTTTTTTTTTGAAATACTAAGTTCCCCAACAGTGGCATCATGAGCCAGGTCTATGCGTAGATGATATGCACGAGTAGAACACAATGAGTTGTGGACAATAATAGTCATATTGCTTACCAGCATGTCATACTTTGATTCGGCGGTATTGTGAGATGAAGCGGCCCAGACTGACATTACGCGTACGCTTAAGCGAGACTAGTTTCACCATTACGAGCAGTCCTTGCTTAAAGGTGACTGGCGGGTGTCTATCTCTCTCACTTTAGCTGAATCAAGTGTGACTACGCCCGGTCCTTGTGAAGGTTAAAACAACACATACTTGACGAAAAATCGTTGTGGTTTTTGTATGCGTAGGTAAGAACGGTTCTTGCTAAGCCCGTAGCAGCCACGTAAAACTTACAACAACAAAGTAGAGGACGTCTAACTTGTTTTTGTAGGGCATGTTGTGATGTGATATGGTCAAGACATGATGAGTTATACATTATTGTATGAGATGATCATGTTTTGTAAAGTTATCGGCAACCGACAGGAGCCGTATGGTTGTCTCTTTATTGTATGAATTGTGAATGCCATGTAATTGCTTTACTTTATCACTATGAGTTAGCGATAGTAGTAGAAGCAATAGTTGGCGAGACGACCATGACGCTACGATGAAGATCATGGTGTCAAGCCAGTGACGATGGAGATCATGACGATGCTTTGGAGATGGAGATCAAAAGCACAAGATGATGATGGCCATATCATGTCACATATTTTGATTGCATGTGATGTTTATCTTATTATGCTTCTTACTATGCTTAGAATGGAGGTAGCATTATAAGATGACCCCTTACAAAATTTCAAGGTACAAATGTTCTCCCTGAGTATACACCGTTGTGAAAGTTCATCGTGCCGAGACACCACGTGATGATCAGGTGTGATAAGCTCTACGTTCACATACAACGGGTGCAAGCCAGTTTTGCACATGCAGAATACTCGGGTTAAACTTGACGATCCTAGCATGTACAGACATGGCCTCAGAACACTGGATACCGAAAGGTCGAGCGCGAATCATATAGTAGATATGATCAACATAAGATGTTCACCATTGAAAACTACTCCATCTCACGTGATGATCGGACATAGTTTAGTTGAATTGGATCACGTGATCATTTAGATGACCAGAGGGATGTCTATCTAAGTGGGAGTTCTTTAGTAATATGTAATGCCCAGGATGGGACTATACCTCCTACGTGTCGAGGCACGACTTAAAGGTATAAGCCCATTCTGGAATGATAGCAAGTTTGGTATCTTTGCACGACTCATGTAAAAGAGGGATTAAATTGCAAAAAGAAGATAGTTGGCTTACACTCGCCACTTCACACAATACATTACATAAGCAAGACATCATTCAGAACATCACAGCCCATCTAAGGGTAAGATCCAAAAGACAAGATACCAAACAACATAAAGCCACAGGTCAGGATCGAATCCTAGTAGAAACCACTACTGATCGTCGAAAACGTCACAAGCATAAGGCCACTCTCTTCATCGAGCTCCCAGTGAAGTACTTGAACCAGCTCCTGCATCTTTCTCGGCTGAACCTGCATCTGGTGTTGTAGTATCTGTGAGCCACGAGGACTCAGCAATCCCATAACCATGGGTATCAAGACTAGCAAAGCTTTATGGGTAGGAAGAGGTAAAGTGGTGAGGTTGCAGCAGCGACTAAGCAAAAATATGGTGGCTAACTTACGAGTACAAGAATAAGATGAGCATCTACGCAAACGGTCGCAAAAATAGTGATCGCTAAAGATCCTGAACTACATACGAATCAAACATAACACCACCGTGTTCTCTTCTCAAAGTGAAAAGAGACGGTCACGGTTACTCACACAGTTGTGTGTTTTACTTCGGATCCTTTATCAAGTTTTCTACAACCGGACATTAACAAATTCCAATCTGCCACATAACCGCGGGCACGGCTTTCGAAAGATCATACCCCTGCAGGGGTATCCCAACTTAGCCCATCACAAGCTCTCACGATTAGCTGAAGTGATAAATATAATATCATCACCCCTTATCTTAGGGAAATCCGATCAGGCTCGGCATCCCGGTAGCACAAGACATTTCGACAATGGTAAAACAAGTACAGCAAGACCTCCCGGCGTGCCGACACCCTGATAGCAGCCGCGCGTATCTCGTCTCAGGCCACGACCGGATGAGCAATACGTACAGCAACCGAAGACCCCAGATAACTGGGTGGCACCGCACACGACTCTATTTGGGACCAACACCATCAGCACTGGCCCCCCTGCTATGTAGAATTAAGAACCCAGGGACGCGACCCCCTGTGCAATTAATTAATAAATTACGTTGTTATTATGAGGCAAATTAAAACCAATATTGGGCCTTGCTGGAGGAGTTTTATTCAAAGTCGAACTGTCAAGGGGTCCCCATCCACCCATCGTGTAAGGAACGCAAAATCAAGGAACATAATGCCGGTTTATCGACGCTTAAGGTGGCATGAGTGGAACAAAACACCGAGCAAAAGGCCAAGCCTTCCACCCATGCCCAGTATATAGGTGTGTTAATAATAATTATAGATATTGTGATATATCCAACAACAAGTTCCCTCCTGGAACGATCTTCATCTTCACCTGCAACTAACAATGCTATAAGAGGGGCTGAGCAAGCGGGTAACATAGCCAAACAGTGGTTTTGCTAGGAAGGTGTCAAAGGTTAGAGGTTTCATGGCAACAAGGAGAGGCTGACATAAAAGATGGGTAGCGCGACATGTAACGATAGCATCGAGACAACTAAGCATGGCAATGGTAGTAAAGCTATCCAAGGGTATGATCATCTTGCCTGGGATTCCGCAAGGGAGAAAAACGGTTCCAAGAAGTAGACGGAGCAACACAGTCGAGCGAATCCTCACAACTCCGGAATGAAACCGAAGCTAACAAGAGAAGCAACCGGAAAGAAGCAAACAACACGGTAAACACACAATCATAAACATGGCATACAATGCACATCCAAGTATGATGCATGTCCGGTTTAAATATGCATGGCATGGCAAAGTGCACAAACAACACTACAAGTTAAGTGGAGCTCAATATGCAACGAGTTGCATATTGACAAAACACCACATTTAATTATTTAGTTGACTCTCGTTTATTTACAAGACATGATTAAATGTTTGTTAACATGGCAAGAGGTGAAGCATAATAAACTACACTATTTAGGCATTTTAAATGAGGCCGGAAAATAACAACAACAAATTCCGGAAAATCCCCATGAGCATGGTTAGCAATTTTTAAAGCAACAACAATTCACTCATTTTAATGTTGTTAACATGATGCGGATGACATGATCAAGTTTATGCAATTTTAATTAAAAGTTAACAAGAAGAAGACATGAAGTATTGTCACCGTGGTGGAAGGAAAGGGTGCCACGGCAACGATCCGAAAATGATGCAACGGCAACATCTCGGTTCCGGTATCTCGTTGAGAGACCGGTGCAAAAGATGACGGAGAGTGTGTCAAGCAAGAAGAAAGTGGGGCGATCCCGTTGCCGGGTTCCCACGAGTCGGCGACGAGGCAACCGAGGAACATGACAAAAGACGAAATGGGCACGAAGCACAAGTGGAGCATCTCATACAACACAATCATCTCACGGGTCATCGTCTCGGGGTTATACCTTCGGAACGATCGTTCTCGGAGCGGTTCGAGATCGTAGAGGAAGTAGTTGTTCACGAGGTCGTCAACGAAGTAGTCGTTCCATAGAGGGAAGTAGTGGTACACGGGGCGACGGTAGCGGAAGTAGGCGTTCACGTCATCGTGTCGTGGTACTCGTTTATGTAGTGGTACTTGCGGTCTCGGCGACGGTAGTTGAAGTAGTGGTACATGTTCGTTTCGGAGAGGGACTTGATGAACCCAACATCTTCGGGGCGACGGTAGTGGAACTTGGCGACGATAGTCGTTCGGGTATCCGTAGATGTACTTGAGGGGTTGTCGTGGTACTTGTCGGGGTCGTGGTACTCGTACATGTAGTAGTCGGACTTGATGGAACCGAGGCTCCGAGCATGCGTCATAGTACTTGTCAAAACCCGCATCGGATGTAGTCGTACACGATTTGGAGGGGTACTTGCGGGTTGTCGGCGAGTCTTGACTGGATCCACCGTACCGAAGACGAACGTACGTATCTTGGCGTTCCTGGGTACTTGAGATAAACAAAAACAGCAACAACAAAAAAGGGAAAAAGGATGCGGGTCGGCTGCTCCTGGCCAGCCGGGAGGAGGCAGCAGGGGCGCACGGGAGGGCGGAGGGGAGGCGCTGTGGCGCTGGACTCCTGGCCAGCGGACGGGGCGCTCGGGGCCTGGCCGGTCGAGCGGGGAGGCCGGCCTCGCTGGTTTTCGGCCCAGGAGGCAATCGGGGCGAGGGGGGATGGAGCTGGCGGCGGATCCTGGCCGCTGGAGGACGAGGGAAGGGCCCGGACGCAGGAGCCATGGCGCGTCCCCGATCCGGCAGTGGTGGCCGCGCTGGACGGCCGCGGAGGATACTCTGGCGCGGTCCGGTGCTGGAGAGAAGGACGGCGCGGACGAGGGGGGACAGAGGGCGCAGCTGGAGAACGGAGCGCTCGGGGCCGCGGCCTTGCGCTGGAGGCGCGCGGGACGAGTGTGTGGCGGCGGGGCGCCAGGCCTGGGGAATGGGACAGAGCTAGAGGGAATCGGGCGAGCGCTGAGAGAGCGAAGGGAGTTGCGAGAGGTGCGGGCGAAGGGGGATCGAGGGAAAAGGGGGGCGCTGCGCGAGCG